>CM053336.1:3331489-3434910 GCA_028583605.1 Dastarcus helophoroides | reverse complement strand
TTTTTTTTTTGGTGCAGCGGATTGGTCCTGGGTTATCTCCAAAAATCAAGGACAAGAACTTTGAACTCACGGTTGCGCGCAACCAAGGTCGTTGAACTCAAGGTCACATGGAGTCAAGGTCGTTCAACTCAAGGCTCTATGAACTCGAGGCCATTGAACTCAAAGTACGCGAAACAAGGTCGTTGAACTCAAGGTCACACGTGACCAAGGTTATTACATTTAGGGTCACTGGCCCAAGGTCATTGAATTCAAGGTTACTGGCCCAAGGTCACTAAACTCAAGGCCCCTGGGTCAAGGTCACTGGGTCAAGGTCGTTGAACCCAATGTCATGCAAGGTCACTGAAGTCGAGGTACTTGGGTCAAGGTCACTGGGTCAAGGTCGTTGAACCCAAAGTCATGCAAGGTCACTGGATCAAATTCACTGGGCCGGGGTTACTCAGTAAAGGTCACTGGATCAAGGTCAGTGGATTAATGTCACTGGGTTAAGGTCACTTAGCCGAAGTCTTTAAACTCAAGGTCACACAATGTCGTTGGGTCAAGTTCATTAAAGCTAGGTTCGCGCGCGACCAAGGTCGTTGAACTCAAGGTCACGTGGGGTCAAGGTTGTTGAACTTAAAATCACATAAACTTGAGGTCATTGAACTCAAACTACGCAAAACAGGGTTGTTGAGCTCAAGGTGACATGTGACCAAAGTAATTGCGCTCATGGTCACTGGCCCAAGGTCATTGAAAAAAGGGTTACTGGCCCAAGGTCACTGAACTCGAGGTCACTTGGTCAAGGACGTTAAAGTCAAGGTCATGCAAGGTAACTGGGTCAAGGTCACTAAGTCGGGGGTCACTGGGACATGGTAAATGGATCAAGGTAACTGGAGCAATGTCACTGGGTCGTTTAACTTAAGGTAACACACAATAACTGCGTCAAAGTCATTGAACTCAAGGTTACGCAAGGTCAAGGTTGCTAAACTCAAGGTCACATGAACTAGAGGTCATTGAATACAAAGTACGTAGGGCAAGGTCGTTGAACTCAAGGTCATATGTGGCTAATATAATTAAACTCAGGGTCACTGGCCCAAGGACTTTGAATTCAAAGTTATTGGCCCAAGATCACTGAACTCGAGGTCACTGGGTCAAGATCGGTAAACTCAAGGTCATACAAGTTTGCTGGGTCAAAGTCACTGGATTAAGATCACCGAATCAATGTTACTGGATCAAGGTCACTGGGCCGAGGTCGTTGAACTCCAGGTCACACAAAGTCACTGGGCCAAGGTCGTTCAAGTCAAGGTCGTAAAACTCAAGGTTACATGAATTCGAGGTCATTGAACTCAAAGTACGTGAGACAAGGTCGTTCACCTCAAGGTCACTTCTGACCAAGGTCATTAAGCTCAAGATCACTGGCCCAAGGTCCCTGAACTCAAGGTCACTGAATCAAAAACACTAGGTGAGGGTCGTTGAACTCAAGGTCACTGGGTCAAGGTTGTTGAACTCAAAGTCACTCAAAGTCATTATGTCAAGGTCACTAAGTCGAAAATCACTGAGTTAGGGTCAATGAATCAAGGTCACCAAGTCAAGGTCATTGGGCCGATGTTGTTGAACTCAAAGTCACTTGTGAGAAAGGTCACTGAACTCAGGGTCACTGGCCCAAGATCCGTGAACTGGAGGTCACTGGGTCAAAGTCACTGGGTCAAGGTCCTTGAACCAAAGATCTTGCAAGATCACCATGTCGAGGTCACTAAGTTGAAAGCACCGGGTCAAGGTCACCGGGTCGAGGTCACTGAATCAAGGTCACTGGATTAAGGTCACTGAATCAAAGTCGTGGAGCCGAGGTTGTTGAACTCAAGGTCACACAAAGTCACGTTGTTAAGGTCATTGAATTTAGGACCGTGCGCGACCAAGGTCGTTGAAACTATGGTCACGTGAAGTCAAGGTCATCGAACTCAAATACACATGAATTTGAGGTCATTAAACTCAAAGTACGTTAAACTCAAGGTCACATGTGACCAAGGTCATTAAATTTGGAGTCACTGTCGCAAGGTCATTGAACTCAGGGTTACTGGCCACTCGAGGTCACTGGGTCAAGGTCGTTAAACCCAAGGGCACACAAAGTCGCTGGGCCAAGGTCGTTGAACTCAGGGTCACACAAAATCTCTGCGTCGTAGTTGAACTCAAGGTCGCGTGGAATCAAGGTCGTTGAACTCAAGGCCACATGAACTCAAGGACATTAAACTTAAAGTACATGAGGCAAGGTCGTTGAACTCAAGGTCACATGTCACCTAACTCATTAAACTCAGGGGTCACTGGCCCAAGGTCATTGAATCCAAAGTTACTGGCCCAAGTTCACTGAACTCGAGGTCACTGGATCAAGGACACTGAATCAATGTCACTGTATCAAGGTCACTGGGCTGAGGTCGTTGAACTCAAGAGCACACGAAATCACTGGGCCGAGGATGTTGTACTCAAAGTCACACAAAGTTGCTTGGTCAAGGTCATTGAACTCAAGGTCAAGGCCGTTGAACTCAAGGCCACATGGGCTCGAAGTCATTAAACTTAAAGTACGTGAGGTAGGGTCGTTGAACTCAAGGTCACATGTGACCAAGGTCATTAAACTTAGGGTTACAGTCCCAAGGTCATTGAATTCAGGGTTACTGTCCAAGGTCAATGAACTCGATGTCACTAGGTCAAGGTCGTTGAACTCAAGGTCACACAAAGTCACTGGGTCAAGGTCACTGGGCCGAGGTCGTAAAACTCAAGGTCACACAAAGTCACTGGGTCGCGGTCGTTGGACTCAAAGTTACAAAAAGTCACTGGGTCAAGGTCATTGAAAGGTCATTAAAAAGATTAAAATTTAGAAAAGTCAAGACTTCGATGAGAAGTCAAATTTTTGATAATAAAAGGTCAAACTTTTGATAATAAAAGGTCAAATTTTCAGAAAGTTTGGAAATTTAAAAAAAAGCCTTATCAAAATTGTAAAAACTTTGAAAACTTTTGGATAATTTAGACTTTTTCGAAAATTTTTCAAAAATAAGGTAAGTATTTTCAAAAAATGTCAAAAATTTGGAAAAATGAAAGAGAGAGAGACAGAGACAGAGAGGGAGAGAGAGACAGAGAGAGAGAGAGAGAGAGACAGAGAGAGAGAGAGAGAGAGAGAGAGAGAGAGAGAGAGAGAGAGAGAGAGAGAGAGAGAGAGAGAGAGAGAGAGAGAGAGAGAGAGAGAGAGAGAGAGAGAGAGAGAGAGAGATAGAGATAGAGATTGAGATTTTACTTATGTATATTCATAATTTATTTAAAAAAATGTTCATTATAATTTTGATCTTTTCTATTCCATTTTTATCTACCTATTCTTTGTAAAATAAACTAACTTATTTTTTGTCAACTCTTATGAGGTGACGCTTTTAAAAAATAGATATCACCTAATCATATTTAAAAAAATGTTTGGAATATTGTCAACTTTCATTACTAAAATTTAAATATTTTCAAACTGAGTCACAGAAATGCCGAATAAAATAAATAAACATAATGTTTCCGACCAATAATACTATCAAGAAGAATATACAATGACTTTGGGTTTAACAAACTTGACCTCACGTTACTTAGAGTTCAATGACCTTGACCCAGTGACATTGATTCAGTGACCTTGACCCAGTGACCTCCCCCAACCCAGTGACCTTGACCCATTGCCTTTGCATGACCTTGAGTTTAGCAACTTTGACTCCACGTGACCTCGAACCTGAATTCAATAACCTTGGGCCAGTGACCCTGAGTTCAATGAGCTTGGTCACATGTGACCTTGAGTTCAACGACCTTGCCTCACGTACTTTGAGTTCAATGACCTCGAGTACATGTGACCTTGAGTTCAATGATCTTCAGCTCACGTGATCTTAAACCTACATATCTCGAATACATGTAACTAAGATTACGTGGCCTTGAGCTTCGTGATTTTGAACTCACGTACTTTTAGGCTCGTGTAATCTTGAATACATGTGACCTTAAGCTCATGTGGCTTTGAATTCAAGTGATAGTTTCTATCAAATGGTTGGTGGTAGAACCTGCCTATCTTCTTGTCAAGAAGAGAAAGGATTGTCATTGATTCATTCATTTCGTCTAATTAGATTAGAAATTTTATTATAATTGTCTATGTTTTTTTCAATTCATTTAACATTTCTTCGGCCCAGTTTGGAAATATTTAAATTTTTATGGTTTGTTGACAATTTTCTAAACAGTTTTTGAAATGCGACTACGTGACGTTTTCAATAAATTTAAATATCACGTAGTCGCATTTCAAAAACTGTTTAGAAAATTGTCAACAAACCATAAAAATTTAAATATTTCTAAACTGGGCCGAAGAAATGTTAAATAAATTGAGAAAAACTTAATATTTCCGTTCAATAAGGGTCTACCATGAAGTATAATTGTCTAGTTTTGGAAATAATAGTTTAATAGTTATGAATAATAGTTTGAATAAAAAATATTAATACATAGTTTCGATGGTGTTTCCACATGTATGAATAGTATTTAAGTATACATTTTAATCAAGTTTTGTCGGTAATTTATGATTGTAGTTAACCCCTTCAAGGTTTAATAGAAGATTTGTGTATGTTTTTATTCGATAATTGCGGAAAATTAATTAAATCAATAGTGAAGCACCAAATCATTGCATTTATCTCAAATAATTTACTTATTAACGCATTCGTTGTTACATGAAGGTTCTTTATGTTGATGCTGTCAACATATACATTATTACATTACCTTGCATATTATTTTATCTACATAAAGCGTGTCTATCGGCGAGGTGATTTATAAAAAAAAATGCAGCATCCTATTACAATCGATTTTAAATTAAATTATGTAGGCAAGCTTTGTCTTTATTGATATAATTCGAAAAAAAACTTCTTTGTCAAAGATAACATTTCCGAATTTATAACACTAAGTTATTTATCATGTAAATTTAATAAGACAAAAATAAAAACAAACTTTGAAGGTAATTTTAACACATCATCACTTGAAGAAGGCGATTAATCTCTGCACTCTTAATTAGCCGATGATATAAAAGTTCAACGCATATTATTTAAATCCCTTGTGGTTGATTCGAATTCAATGTCATTTTTGGCGTACACAGGTGGCCCGTCACTCTCTAATTTATCGTTCAGGAATCAATTTATTCAAATATTTATGGAATAAATATGCAAACCCGAATTTATACGAAATTAGAAATTTACATTGGAAAAACAAACAGGAGCTATCATGTAACACAATTGTTATTAGCTGGGTCATGGGTATAATAATTTTTCATATATTTCGCAACTGGCACCTGCGAGTTTGATAAATTGCCATTATTCTGTACCACTGTATATTTGCAGTTAATAATTTCAAGGAGAGAGTGTGTTAGAAAAAAAGGACTCTGTAATACTTCAAGGTATCTGCTTTCTGATTATAATTTTTCTGTTAACGCAAAATTGGTGCCAGAATTTTACAAGCATCAGCTAATTTTGACATTTTCTAGAGGTTTTTAATCAAACTTTTATTTAATTTTTTCGTTGGAATTTTTTATTTATTTTTTTCGTTGGAATCGTTGGAATAAATAGGTTAACATTTCCAAGATATTTTCTGAAAATTGAATCATTAGTATGGAAATATTATGGACAAAACACTATTTTTACGAAATTTTAATTTGAAAACTAACAAATTTGTAATTTTCGAATTTTTTTTTCCACAATTTGCATTTTTCCACGTTTGAATCCGAATTTATTTTCGTTTTGTTTATTTTCATTGGGAACTTAAAATTTCAAGTGTTTTTCTTATACATTCCAAGTTGTATTATGAAATTTTGACTTTTTTTTAAAAATTGTTAGTTTTAGTTCTTTTACTTCCACCTAAATTAAAATGTTTGACTTATTATTATTATTTTTATCGAAATTTCGATTTTAGTTTTCTATAGTTTGAGTTTTTCTCCGAATTGGTACGTTTTTTGATCAAACGTTGGGGTAGATTAAAAATTTTTGAGAAATATCAAAATTCCTGAATCACCTGATTTTTGCAGTGAAACTTCTTTAGACTCTTTAGAGTCTAAAGCTTTAGAGTCTAAAGTTTAGTTAGACGATTTAACTTTAGATTCAAAGGGTCTAAAGAAGTTTTCACTTATAATTTCGCGTTACCATCACGCTAATTTGAACTACCAACATGCTCTAATGTTAATAGTGCTATGTAGCTGTAAGTAATTCGTCAATTGAATTAAAAAACGCTTGACGGCAGCGGGATTCGAACCCGCAAATAATCATACCCGTGAAATACTCTCTGTCGCTTTAACCACTGATCCATACGATCGGTCCCAAGAATATGAATTTTAACTACATTTGAGGAATTTTCACTTCTGACAGCAGTTGCCAATTTGACTAATTTTTTTTTAATTTGGGGAAAAAGCTCATTTCGAACAACTCAAAACTGATTTTGTTTAAAAGTTTTCGATTTTTGTAGTACTTCAAATGCCAAATAAATACAAATTAATTTTGTCAATACTTTTAAATAACGAAAAGATAAAATCGACTTTTAACATGTAAACTATCCTTATGAATAATGGTTGTCAGCTTGCACTTTATTTTTTATTGTTTAGGTTTATCTGCAGTGGGCAACATTTTTTTTTCAAAATACGTTACGAAGCTACTCATTTTTTTTTGGTGGAAGCTACTCAATTTGTAAAAAAATGATGGAAGACACAAGTACCATAAAATCTTTAGAAAAGCACATGTATCTACGAACAAATTAAGAAAACGTGCTACGCTATATCAAAAAATTCAGCAGAATACACATATTTTACCAAATAAACTCGATCAGTAATGGTTTTGACAGTTTCACCATAAACGTTTTTTTCACATTCCTACCTCAGTTAATGAGCCAATTAATATGAATTAGATTAGTACTAATCCGATATTATGGGTGGCATTTTCGCATTCCAACTACCTTAATTACTAATAAATTAGCAAAGAACCAATAAATTTCAAAAATTTGGTCGATTTGGGAAATTCGCTCATTGAAACGTGCGTCTATAACGAGATATTTTGGCGGCATTAAGCAGAAATTAAAGAGATGGAAGTCTCGTTTGCGATGGCACTTGTGAATGTATTAGTTGGGCGCTTACTCATTAATAAATTAGATAAATAAGTGGCGGGAGGCGTGTAGAAGATAAAAGCATCCATCTAATTGATCTTAAGGACAAAACATTGGTACAAATGTATTATCGTACTTAGAACGATAGTGCATTCTAATCTAACTATGTTAGTGTGAAATGGGCCAATTGTTTAACAGGGCAATTAGTGGTAGAGTGTAAATAAACAAAAATGGATATTACGGTGAGTTCTGAATTTAACAATAATTATTTTTTTTGGAAATTTAACATACAACTTTACATATTTTATAATTAAATACTTTTTTTTTAAATCTAGAAATGGGACAAACTAGTCGAAAATTCGAATAATTTTTTCCACGTTTTAGTTTTTTTTTTTTGGTTCTTTTTCTAAGGTTGGGCTTTTTTTTCCAAAAATTCAAAATTTATTGTGACAATGTTTTGAAAAATTCGACTACTTCACATTTTAGAGTAAAATCATTTTTTTTAAATCTAGAAATGCTGTGGCATACTTCCACAAACTAAAATTTCTAAAAAAAGGTCGAAATCTTAAAAAGTAGTCGAAAAATGTGGAGATTTTTAAAAATAAAGGAAACTTTTAGTGGTTTTTTTCGCCAAATGACGTTTTTTGCGGAAAAATTCAGTTTTTCCTCGAGAAAATTGAGTTTTTTCTCGAGAAAATTCAGTTTTTTCTTGAAATTTGGCCCTGTTGACGAAATTTGGCTTTTTACGGGAAATTTTGCTTTTTTCGCGAAACTGCCGCTTTTTTCGCGAAATTGCGCTTTTTTTTTGTTGAGAAAATTGACTTTTTCCTTCGAAATCTGGCTTTGTGGGCGAAATATCACTTTTTCGCGAAATTACCCATTTTTCGAGAAAATTCGAGAAAATTTTTAAAAAACGATCAAAATCTCGAAAATCTCGAAAAATGTGGAAATTTTTAATAATAAAGAAAACTTTTTGACTTTTTTTGCGAAATGACGTTTTTTTTGAGAAAATACATCTTTTTATCGCGAAATTTGGCCTTGTTGGCCAAATTTGGTATTTTTTAGCGGAACGTTGCTTTTTTTCGCAAAATTTCGCTTTGTTTGTGCAATTTCCCTTTCATGCGAATTTCGTTTTTTTTTTGGAGAAAACTCAGTTTTTTATTCGAAATCTGGCTTTGTCGGCTTTTTGTTAAACGACGTTTTTTTCGAGAAAATTTACTTTTCTTCGTAAAATTTGGCCTTGTTGACGAAATTTGGCTTTTTTAGCGAAATTTTGCTTTTTTCGCGAAACTGCCGCTTTTTTTGCGCAATTGCGCTTTTATTTGTTGAGAAAATTCAAGAACATTTTTTAAAAAAAAGGTCAAAATGTTGAAAATCTCGGAAAATGTGGAAATTTTTGAAAATAAAGGAAACTTTTTGAGTTTTTTCTCGCAAAATGACGTTTTTCTTCGAGAAAATTTACTTTTTTGTAAAATTTTGTTTTTTTTTCGAGAAATTACCGCTCTTCTCGCGAAATTGTGTTTTTTTTTTTCAAAACAATTTACTTTTTTATTCGAAATTTGGCTTTGTCGTCGAAATATCGCTTTTTTCGCGAAATTGCCCATTTTTCGTGAAAATTAGAAAACATTTTTAAAAATAGGACAAAAGCTTAAAAAGTGATGGAAAAATGTGGAAATTTTCAAAAATAAAGGTAACTTTTTGAGTTTTTTTTTCGCAAAATGACGTTTTTTTTGAGAAAATTCACCTTTCTTTCGCGAAATTTGGCCTTGTTGGCAAAATTTGTTTTTTTTTTAGCGGCACTTTGCTTTTTTCGCAAAATTTCACTTTGTTTGTAAAATTTCCCTTTTTTCTCGAAATTTGATTTTTTTTAGAGAAAATTTAGTTTTTTATTCGAAATCTAGCTTTGTCGGCGAAATATCACTTTTTTCGCGAAATTGCCCTTTTTTCGAGAAAATTCTACACAGTTTTTAAATAAAGGTCGAGATCTCAAAAAGTAGTTGAAAAATGTAGACATTTTTAAAAATAAAGGATACTTTTTGTGTTTTTTTTTCCCAAATGGCGTTTTCTTCGAGAAAATTTACTTTTTTTCGCGAAATTTGGCCTTGTTGGCGAAATTGGGCTTTTTTAGCGAAATCTTGCTTTATTCGCGAAATTGCCGCTTTTTTTGCGAAATTGCTCTTTTTTTTTTCGAAAAAATTCACTATTTTCGCAAAATTGCCCATTTTTTGAGGACATTCAAGAAAATTTTTAAACAAAAGTTCCAAATCTTAAAAAATAGTCAAAAAATGTGAAAATTTTTAAAAATAAAGGAACTTTTAGTTTTTTTTCGCTAAATGATGTTCTTTTCAAGAAAATTTGGCCTTGGTAGCAAAACTTGGCTTTTTTTTAGCGGAACTTTGCTTTTTTTCGCAAAATTTGGCCTTGTTCGCAAAATATACCTTTTTTTTTTGCGAAATTCCGCTTTTTTTTGGAGAAAATTCAGATTTTTATTCGAAATCTGGCTTTGTCACCGAAATATCGCTTTTTCCGCGAAATTGCGCTTTTTTCCGATATTTGGTTTTGTTTGCCAAATTTCGCCTTTGTCGCAATAATTCGCTTTTTTTGCGAGATTTTGCTTTTTTTGCAAAATCGCACTTTATTTGCGAAATTGCGATTTTTTTCGCGAAATTGCGCTTTTTTCGCGAATTGGTCTTTTTTCGAGAAAATTCATTTTTTTGCGAAATTTGACTTTAAAATTACGTATTTTGTCAAGAAAATTCTATTTTTTTTTGCGAAATTTGACTTTAAAATTACGTATTTTGTCGAGAAAATTCTATTTTTTTGGTAAAATTTGGCTTTGTCGGGGAAATGTCGCTTTTTCGCAAAACTTCTGTTTTTTTTTTTGAGAAAAATCGCTTTTTTCCCGACATTTGGTTTTGTCTGCCAAATTTCGCTTTTGTCGGTTATTTTGCTTTTTTGCGAAATTTCTTCATTTTCGCGAAATTGCGCTTTTTTTGCGAAATTGCGCTTTTTTCTAGAAATTGTGCCTTCTTCGCGAATTTACGTTTTTTATCAAGAAAACTGTATTTTTTTCGCAAAATTTGGCTTTGTCTTTTTTCGAAAAATTTCCCTATTTTCGATAAAATTCACTTCTTTACGCGAAATTTGACTTTGTCGGCGAAATTTCGCTATTTTCGTTTTTGTCGTGAGATTTCGTCTTTTTTTTTGCAAATTTTCGCTTTTTTCGCTTTTTTCGAGAAATTGCGCTTTTTTTTTGTGAAAAATCACCTTTTTTTGCGAAATTTGGCTTTGTTTTGGCGTATTTACCTTATTTTCCCGAAATTTCCCCCTTTTTTTCACGAGATTTCGCTTTCTTCGCGAAAATTCCTTTTTTTGCCAAATTGGGCTATTTTCAAAAGAACTCATTTTTTGTTTTCGTGAAATTTGGTCTTTTTGACGAAATTTGTTTTTTTTAACGAAATTTTCGCGAATATTTGTTTTTTTTTTCAAATTGGGCTATTTTCCAGAAAATTCACAACTTTTTTTTTTCAAAATTTGGCGTTGTTTGCGAAACTACGCTTTTTTTCGCGAAATTGCGCCTTTTTTGCGAAATTGCGTTTTTTTTCGCGAAGTTGCATTTTTTGCTAAATTGCCCTGTTTTCGCGAAAAATCGCTTTGTCGGGGAAATTTCGCTTTTTTTCGCAAAATAGCACTTTTTTCGAAATTTGATTTTGTCGGCGAAATTTAGCGTTTTTCGCGAAATCGTGCTTTTTTTTCGAAAAAAATTACTTTTTGCGAAATTTGGTTTTTTTTAATCGAAATTTGGCTTTTTTTGAAAAATGTCTCTATTTTCGAGAAAATTCATTTCTTTACGCGAAATTTGACTGTCGAAGAAATTTCGATATTTTCGTTTTTGTCGCGAGATTTCGTTATTTTAGCGAAATTTCGCTTTTTTCGCGAAATTGTGTAATTTCCATAAAATTGCGTATTTTCAATGAAATTGCGCATTTTTTGAGAAAATTCACTTTTTTATCCCAAAATTTGGCTTTCTTAGAGAAATTTAGTTTTCTTCTACGTTTTTTGTCTAGAAAATTCTATATTTTTTCGCGAAATTGCGCTTCGAGAAAATTCTCTTGTATACGCGACATTTCACTTTGTTTTTCCCGATATTGTGCTTTTTTCGAGCAAATTACCTTTTTTGTGAAATTTTGCTTTTTTGCGAAATTTTGCTTTTTTGCGAAATTGCACTTTTTTTGCAAAATTGCGCTTTTTTTCGCGAAATTGCGCCTTTTTTCGCGAAATTGCGCTTTCTTCGAGTAAATTCTCTTGTTTACGCGACATTTCACTTTGTTGGCAAAATTTTACTTTTTCCCGATACCGTGCTTTTTTCGAGAAAATGCGAAATTTTGCTTTTTTCGAAAAATTTCTTTTCTTTCCGAAAAAATTCTTTCCTTTACGCGAAATTTGACTTTGTCGGCGAAATTTCGAGTAAATTCTCTTGTTTACGTGACATTTCACTTTGTTGGCGAAATTCCGCTTTTTCCCGATATCGTGCTTTTTTCGATAATATTAACTTTTTTGCGAAATTTTGCTTTTTTGCGAAATTGCACTTTTTTTGCAAATATGCGCTTTTTTCGCGAAATTGCGCTTTTTTCGAGTAAATACTCTTGTTTACGCGACATTTCATTTTGTTGGCGAAATTTCGCTTCTTCCCGATACCGCGCTTTTTTCGAGAAAATTAATTTTTTATGCGAAATTTGCTTTTTTTGCGAAATTGCACTTTTTTCGCGAAATTGCGCTTTTTGCGAAAAATGTTTTTTTTTTCGAAAAAATTTACTTCTTTACGCGAAATTTAACTTTGTCGGCGAAATTTCGACGTAACGAGATTTCGTTTTTTTTGGGAAATTGCATTTTTTTCGCAAAATTGCGCTTTTTTCGAGTAAATTCTCTTGTTTACGCGACATTTTACTTTGTTGGCGAAATTTCGTTTTTTCCCGATACCGTGCTTTTTTTCGAGAAAATTAATTGTTTGCGAAATTTTGCTTTTTTGCGAAATTGCGTATTTTCCATGAAATTGTGCTTTTTTCGAAAAAATTTACTTTTTTATCGCGAAATTTGGCTTTCTTGGAGAAATTTCGCTTTCTTCGCGAAATTACGTTTTTTGTCGAGAAAATTCTATTTTTTTTCGCGAAATTGCCCTTTTTTCCAGAAATTTTTTTTGTTTACGCGACATTTTACTTTGTTGGCAAAATTTCGCTATTTCTCCATATCGTGCTTTTTTCGAGAAAATCAACTTTTTAGCGAAATTTTGCTTTTGTCGCGAAATTGCACTTTTATTGCGAAATTGCGCTTTTTTCGCGAAATTGCGTATTTCCATGAAATTGTGCTTTTTTCGAAAAAATTTACTTTTTTATCGCGAAATTTGGCTTTCTTGGAGAAATTTCGCTTTCTTCGCAAAATTACTTTTTTTTGTCGAGAAAATTCTATTTTTTTTCGCGAAATTGCCCTTTTTTCCAGAAAATTCTTTTGTTTACGCGACATTTTACTTTGTTGGCGAAATTTCGCTATTTTCCCATATCGTGCTTTTTTCGAGAAAATCAACTTTTTAGCGAAATTTTGCTTTTGTCGCGAAATTGCACTTTTATTGCGAAATTGCGCTTTTTTCGCGAAATTGCCCTTTTTTCGAGTAAATTATCTTGTTTACGCGACATTTTGCTTTGTTGGTAAAATTTCGTTTTTTCCCGATACCGTGCTTTTTTCGAGAACATTATTTTTTATGAGAAATATTGATTTTTTTTGCGAAATTGCACCTTTTTCGCGAAATTGCGCTTTTTTCAAAAAATTTCTGTTTTTTTTAGAAAAAATTCACTACTTTACGCAAAATTTGACTTTGTCGGCGAAATTTCGACGTTTTTGTAACGAGATTTCGTTTTTTTTTGCGAAATTGCTCTTTTTTCGCGAAATTGCACTTTTTTAGAGTAAATTCTCTTGTTTAAGCGACATTTCACTTTGGTGGAGAAATTTCGCTTTTCCCGATATCGTCCTTATTTCGAGAAAACTAATTTTTTTGCGAAATTTTGCTGTTTTTTGCGAAATTGCACTTATTTTGCGAAATTGCGCTTTTTTCGAGTAAATTCTCCTGTTTGCGCGACATTTCACTTTGGTGGCGAAATTTCGCTTTTTCCCGATATCCTGCTTTTTTCGAGAAAACTAATTTTTTTTCGAAATTTTGCTTTTTTGCGAAATTGCCCTTTTTTTGCAAAATTGCACTTTTTTCGCGAAATTGCGCCTTTTTCGAGAAAATTCTCTTGTTTACGCGACATTTCACTTTGTTGGCGAAATTTCGCTTTTTTCCAATATCGTGCTTTTTTCGAGAAAATTAACTTTTATGCGAAATTTTGCTTTTTTGCGAAATTGCACTCTTTTTGCGAAATTGCACTTTTTTTTTGCGAAATTGCACTTTTTTCGGGAAATTGCGCATTTTTCGAAAAATTTCTCTTTTTTTCGAAAAAATTCATTCCTTTACGCAAAATTTGACTTTGTCGGCGAAATTTCGACGTTTTTGTAACGAGATTTCGTTTTCTCGGCGAAATTGCGCTCTTTTCGAGTAAATTCTCTTGTTTACGCGACATTTTACTTTGTTGGCGAAACTTCGCTTTTTTCCAATATCGTGCCTTTTTCAATAATATTAACTTTTATGCGAAATTTTGCTTTTTCTGCGAAATTGCACTTTTTTGCGAAATTGCGCTTTTTTCGCGAAATTCCACTTTTTTCGAAAAATTTCTTTTTTTTCATAAAAATTCACTCCTTTTCGCTAAATTTGACTTTGTCGGCGAAATTTCGACGTTTTTGTAACAAGATTCCTTTTTTTTTTGCAAAATTTCGGTTTTTTGGCGAAATTTGGCTTTGTCGGCGGAATTTCGCTTTTATTTTCAAGAGATTGCGTCTTTTTTGGCGAAATTGCGCATTGTTCGAGAACATTCACTTTTTTTTTCGCGAAATTTGGCTTTGTTGGCAAAATTGGCCCTTTTTCGTGAAACTACGCTTTTTTATTGAGATTTCGCAACAAGAGATAGTATTGTTATCTTACTAAAGATGATCGTTTGGCTGTCGAAACGCTTTATAGCACCTTTGTTGTGTTCTTGAGTCTTTCCTAGTTTTAAGAAATTTCAATTTTTGAAGATAACCAAGGACCAGTTCGTTCCATCAAGAAAAAAAAATAACTAGAGGGTCAGAATAATAAAAAAAAAGCGGTACCCCATCCATGGGTTTAATGATAATAAAAACAATAGGCATGTAAGTTACACGAAGGTCTTTCTGAAACGACGACTTATAAATATAGGTGACTGAGTTCGACATTCTAATAATATTTCAATGATTCTTCAGTTTAGGTATGTAAATATTTACTGAATTCGATTTGCAAATATCAAAATTGTAAAGTTTAAAGTAAATGTTAAATAATGGCATTAACAAACAAACTACAATGTAGTGTTCTCGCCTTCTAATAAGGAAGTAATATTACGTAAATTTGTTATTATTAGTAAATTTATTGATATTACTAAATTTATTGATATTCTATTACTAGAGTTATTTTTCCACGACAATTTGGTCGATGATACTTTTTAAGCCGCAAATTTTTTTGCATTATTTATTTCATTAGCATCAGAATGTACTAAATCCTTGGAATTAAAAATGACATAGCGTCTGAAAGCAACGAAACCTTAAACCGAATGTTGAGACTTTAAATTTTAAGTATTCCAACCATATTCATCATTTTTTTAAATCATTGCTTATCAAGGTTGATATTTTCTCAGATGTATGCTCTATTACGTCATATTTATTATAAATATTGGTTCTAATAGCTATGTCTGCTAAGACAGGTAGACGAACTTAATTCAGAAGAGTTTCGCCTCTGGTATGGTGGACATACTGAGTTACCGTGCTCTGATGTTTTGAAATTGGCCTTTTATTTTTATTTTTCTTTTTTGCATATTCCCTAATTTCATCTATTTTTCTTTCTTTGTTCCTGAAGAAGCCCCCTACGATGGTGGGCGAAACGTCGAACACTTTTAGTAGTTCTTTGACACGGTCCAATCCCGGAAGAAGTATATCCAATATTTTTCTTTATTCATTTGGGGCCAAAATTTCTCAATTGGTTACAGAATTGAAAACTATTTGTGAAAAAAAAACCTTAATATATTTCAAAAGTTATTTCAGATGGCACTTTATGACATCTGCCAGCATACGTTACCTATATATTAACTAATATGTGAACTGATATATTTTCGACCAACGCCCCATGGAGGGTTCATAGCGTTACCACCGACGTAGGTGGCGTTGTCCATAGCTTTAACGTTATGTGATATTTAAAAGAATCCAAACGTCAGTTTGACGTCTGTCAAAGAATCCAAACGTCAGCTTGACGTCTGTCAGCCAAACGTCAGCTTGAGGTCTGTCAAAGAATCCAAACGTCAGCTTGACGTCTGTCAAAGAATCCAAACGTCAGCTTGACGTCTGTCAAAGAATCCAAACGTCAGCTTGACGTCTGTCAAAGAATCCAAACGTCAGTTTGTGTCTGTTAAAGAATCCAAACGTCAGTTTGACGTTTTTCAAAGAATGCAAACGTCAGATTGACGTCTGTCAGCCAAACGTCAGCTTGAGGTCTGTAAAAGAATCCAAACGTCAGCTTGACGTCTGTCAAAGAATCCAAACGTCAGTTTGTGTCTGTCAAAGAATCCAAACGTCAGTTTGACGTTTTTCAAAGAATCCAAACGTCAGCTTGGCGTCTGTCAAAGAATTCAAACGTCAGCTTGGCGTCTGTCAAAGAATTCAAACGTCAGTTTGACGTCTGTTAAAGAATTAGGTTAGAATCTGGAATAGTTCTTTGATAGATGTCAAGATTTTTGAAAAATCTATTTTTAATAAATAATTACTGTCATGTCACGCATTTTTTTCGTCAGATTCAATTACTTAAATAATTCATACCTATAAGTTGCCAAAAAATGATGATAATGAAAAAAAATATCTAACCTTTTTCTATGCCAAAAAAGGCTTACTGTTTAGTAAAATTACAGAATAGAGTTGTACCCTGAGATGTAATTTCATCGATTTACTCTTACATGGGTACCCACCTACTACTAACATTGTTTTGCAATTGTTGACCTTAAAGTTGTTCACGTTTGAATTAACATGAACCGTTAGAGTCGTAGTTATCTCATTTACGAATGGAATGCTTACGTTCATTACTTAGATAGTCAAACGTATTTTCTTTGCTGAAGATGTTACCGACCTTAACCTTCTGCATAAGTAGTTGTTACTTTTATTTTTGCAGGTGCTCATTGTTTTTACGTTGACCTTTATTTCGATTGCATTGGGCCAAAAGGATCCTGATGAAGGGAAACCTTACGAATTTGGGTTCACCATCGACGGTCAGCAGCATAGACATGAGAAGAAAGGTATTAATTAGTTGGAATAATTAAACGATCGATTAATAATTTGACGTGCTGTTTCATAAATGCATTAATTAATTGAGAATATGAATATTTATGGCTTGTTTTGACTTTAATTTTTTTTAACAAACTTCGAAATATTCATGGTTTAAGTGGAAGAATTCCACTATGATTTTATTTGTTTTTATTATCATATTAGAGGAGCAGGTGTTATCTATTGTTTACATTTAATTAACACTGTTTATTGTCTTAATATATTTATCATTATTCTATTTAATAGAGTTTTTATTAGTCCATTAATTGGCACCTGGTGGTATAAATACTCTTGACAAATTAATGCCGTCTTCAGTGATAATTAACTCCCCAAAGATTCGATTTTTTTATCCAAAATTTAATTCTAATTTCAGAATTTCGGTAATCATAAAATCATTAATTTTTTTTCTAGAAATTGGAGCTTTTATGTTAAACTTACGACTTTAATGTTATTAAAAAAACTTGATACTTTTGAGAAAAAGTGATTTTGAAAGTTTTCAAATATTTTTCCTTAGATATTTTCAACAGTTTTTTTATTTTTAGAATAGTTTGTGGACATTTTCGACAAATTATTTAAGTAACGAAAATTAATTTAAAATTTGAAAAAATCTCCAGTTTTCGTTATGTTTTAGATGAAAAGGGTATTATCCAAGGAGAATTTGGATTTATCACAGCAGATGGTATTTATCACGTAACAGTTTACGCAACTGATGAAAATGGGGACTTTCACATTCTAAGTATGAAAAATATAAGAATTAGCGATCGTAAGTACCCCCCCCCCACGCCCCAATAGCTAATATAGGAATATTCAGTCACAATTTTACAGCATTGGATGGTTCATCACCTCAAGGTTTTGGTAAAAAGGCGTCACAACCGCAACAATCTCGACCACCATCAGCTCAACCACCACCAGCTCAACCAATTCCATATCAAAGTACCCAACGAGTACCATTCACCACACAACCAACGATAAAACCAGCTTGTGGAGGATGTGGTTACGTAACTACACGTAAACCGTCACCAGGACAAAAGTTCCCAAATCTTCAACCTCTGCAACCATTGGTACCAAAGCCAAGTAACGTCCAACCCTTCCCACCACCAAACCAAGTGGATGCATTCCAGTCCAGATTTAACCAACCTAGTTTACCGATTCAGTATTCGCGTCCCGCTTTACCTCCCCAGACAAGTTTCCAGAAGCAACCCATTGGTGCTCCCCCTAGAGGAAGTTATCAACCGAACTTTGCCTCTGGTGCCTCTGGTGCCCCTGGTGCCCCTGGTGCCCCTGGTGCCCCTGGTGCCCCAGGTGCCCCAGGTGCCCTAGGTACCCCAGGTACCCCAGGTGCCCCAGGCGCCCCAGGTCTTGGATTTGGCCCAACGGCTGGTCAAGTGGCCCAACAACAGAATCCAAACGAAATTCAGAGACCACAACAAAAACCATTGGCGGAACTGGTGACCGTCAGAGATGGTCGAATCAGCGTACCTGGTAACGCTGATATACAAATCAGGGATAAGTATCCGGGGATGAGTGAGGGTTTACCGGAGGGTATCGAGGAGAAGGATATCACGGATTTACTCTATCGTTTCCGGTATGAGGTTGGGTTCCATGGACATTATGAGAAAGGGTTGAAGAATGGCGCTAAGATCGGGGGGTATTTCGTTAATGGAAGAGATGGGGTTAGCAGAATCGTGACCTATGTGGCTGATGAAAACGGTTATAGGCCGAAGGTGAAGTTTGTGCGATTGGGTTTGGATTCACCTGATACGCCCAAGGAGGAGACTGAGAAAAACTTTGGTTTGAAAAGTTTCGAATTCGTTTGGTACCCCATCAATTAACAAATTGTTATCAAGTACCTTTCAATTAAATATCGAGTAGTACCAACTGTGATTTTGTAATATTGTATAAGAGGTCAGAAGAAGAAGAAAGTTGATTAATATAATGAATTTGATTGATATGGAGTAAAACTCTACAAATTGGTTATAATTTCCACTATTTTCATTATAAAATCAGATGTTTTGTAACAACCTTTTAGACCACGTCAATTTTTGTTCAGTTTGCTATATTTTAGAGTCGTTTTTGGTTTATGCTGTAAGAACAAAACAAGAAATTGGTGAGCAAGAACAAGACAAGTCAAAATTTTGGTGAAACGAACTGGTCCTTGGTTATTCTCAAAAATTGAAATACAAATCTTGTCCCCTGGAACCAAGAAAGATTAAAAAATACAACAGAGGTTACTCTAGAGCTCTTAGAGCAACCTCTGTTGTGTTTTTTAATCTTTTTTGGTTTCAGGGGACCAGATTTGTTTTTCAATATTTGAAGACAAGTCAAGAAGTTCCTTTAGCAAGAGCCAGATTCCTTGTCAAGAAATTCTCAAGAGGCAAGATTTTCTGCCTTTTTCAACATTTTCTTATAACAGGCGATACTCTAAAACAGCGTTTCCCAAACTTTTTTTCCATTGGCCCGGTATGCTTCCCCTGCGAGATCTACCAAGTTTTTAACTATTTTAAAACTTCATTTTTTTTCTCAAAATTTCGATCACATTTTGAAGTTAGAAGTCTCATCTTTAAAGGATCTTTTAAATTTCCTTCTCTTAAAATTTGATTGAAAAATTTCATTTCGAAATCCCGAATCGAAGTTTTAAATTTCGACCTATTTCTCTTTAATATTTCGTTCCTTTACCATGCGAAGTTTCTCTTACAATTTCGACACTTTTTTGAAACTTTTTTAAATACATATAATTTTCAAGACTTTTCTAAGAAGTCGACGTGAGAATAGACATTTTTTCCCAAAATTTCCTGCTAAAATCTGACTTTTTTAAATCTCAAAATCAAAATTTCAAGTTAAAATGTAGAATATAATACTCTAGCTTAAACCGAGATTTTAAAAACAAGGTCAAACTTTTGAGAAAAAACATAAAATTTCGATACTTTTTTTGAAACTTTTTCGAGTGCCTTTATTTTCTAAGATTTTTATAAAAAGTCGACGTGAAAATAGGCATTTTTTTCCAAAATTTCCTGTTAAAATCGTACTTTTTTTAAACTCAAAGTCACAATTTCAAGAAAAAATGTAGAACGTAATTTAAAACCGAGATTTTGAAAACAATGTCAAACTTTTGAGAGAAAACATAACATTTTGATACTTTTTTGAAACTCTTTCAAGTACATTTTATTTCTAAGATTTTTCCAAAAAGTCGACGTTAAAATAGATATTTTTTCTCAAAATTTCCAGCTAAAATCTTACTTTTTTAAATTTCAACGTCAGAATTTCAATAAAAAATGTAGAACGTCATATTCTAGCTTAAGACCAAGATTTTGAAAACAAGGTCAATCCTCTGAGAGAAAACATAAAATTTTGATAAATTTTTGAAACTTTTTCAAATACATTTAAATTTCAAGATTTTTCTGAAAAGTCGACGTTAAAATAGACATTTTTCTACAAAATTTCCTGCCTAAAAATCTTCCTTTTTTAAATCTCAAAGTCAAAATATAAAAAAAAAATGTAGAACGTAATATTCTAGCTTAAAACCGAGATTTTGAAAACAAGGTCAAACTTTTGAGAGAAAACAGAAATTTTCGATACTTTTTTTGAAACTTTTTTGAATGCATTTAATTTCTAAGATTTTTATAAAAAGTCGACGTGAAAATAGATATTTTTTCCCAAAATTTCCTGTTAAAATCGTACTTTTTTTAAACTCAAATTCACAATTTCAAGAAAAAATGTAGAACGTAATTTAAAATCGAGATTTTGAAAACAATGTCAAACTTTTGAGAGAAAACATAAAATTTTGATACTTTTTTGAAACTCTTTCAAATACATTTTATTTCTAAGATTTTTCCAAAAAGTCGACGTTAAAATAGACATTTTTTCTCAAAATTTCCTGCTAAAATCTTACTTTTTTAAATTTCAACGTCAGAATTTCAAGAAAAAATGTAGAACGTCATATTCTAGTTTAAAACCGAGATTTTGAAAACAAGGTCAAACTTTTGAGAGAAAACATAAAATTTCGATACATTTTTGAAACTTTTTCAAATACATTTAATTTTCAAGATTTTTCTGAAAAGTCGACGCGAAAATAGACATTTTTTCCCAAAATTTCCTGCTAAACTCTTACTTTTTTAAATCTCAAAGTCAAAATTTCAAGAAAAAATGTAGAACGTAATACTCTAGCTTAAAACTGAAATTTTGAAAATAAGATCAAACTTTTGAGGAATGAAATGATAAAGCTTTTCGAAACATTCCCAATTTAAACTTCCAATTTTTTGTGTTTAACCTACAATTTTGATTTTTATTGTATTTTAAGTTTCCTACAAAGAATTTTTTATAATTTAAAATATTAAATGAAGTGGAATTCTTCAAAACGTTGGTTTTTTGTTTTACAAAGTCAACATTTTTAAAAAGGTACTCGACCTTTTATGAAAACTAAATCACTCTGTTTCAGTCAATCAGAATTTTCAAAAGGAAGTAACATTTTTTCTTTGGTCGAACTGACTGGTCTTTGGTTATATTCAAAAATTGAAATACAAAAATTGTCCTCTAAAACCAAAAAATTTTGACTGCTTCCAAGTTCGATCCCATCAAAAAATTTCGCCTTTCAAAAATTTGATTTTTTCGAAAATTATAACTTTTTCGAAAGTTACGATTTTATTTAATTTTAAATTTTTTGATAATTGCCACATTTTCAAAAATTACAACTTTTTCGAAAATTACGATTTTATTTAATTTTAAATTTTTTGATAATTGCCACATTTTCAAAAATTACAACTTTTTCGAAAATTACGATTTTATTTAATTTTAAATTTTTTGATAATTGCGACATTTTCTCGAAATTACAAATCATTTTCAAATCGATCTTTTCTTAATTTTTGATGATTTTTACTTTAAAATGTCGACCCCTTTCAAATTTACATCTTTTTCCAAAATTTACATTGATATTTGATTTCGAAGTTTTAATTTAATTTTTTTAAATTTCTTTAAAAGGTGCTCAATTTTTTAAATGTTTTTTCTTAATAAATTGAAATACAGATCTTGTCCCCTAAAACCAAGAAAGATTAAAAAACACAACAAAGGTTGCTCTAACGCGTTTCGACAGCCAAGTTATCATCTTCAGAGAGAAACAGTTTCTTAATGATTTTAATTTTTTTTAAATTGTACCTTATTTTGTTTTCAACTATCAATATTTCGACTTTTTTTTTAAGTTACGAGTTATTTTATAGCCTCAACTTTTTTTTACCTTTGATTTTATTTCTTTTCAAAATTGCAACTTTTTATGCAAATATCCCAAAAATGTCGACGTTATCCAAAATTTTTAACTCATTCCAAAATTATTTGTTTACGAAAATTCTGACATTTTCCAAAATGTTGGCTTTACAATTTTCGTTTTTACTTTTCAAATTTTCACCTTTTTCCAAAACGAATTCTTTAAAAACGTCCGATTTATTAAAAAAGAGTTTTTTGAAAATTTACAAAAAGTTTGGCTTTTTGGAATTTTGTTTTTGAAATTTCTACCTTCTTGAAATCTATACTTTTTTGAAAATTCTACTTTTCTGAATATTCTACTTTTTTAAATTTGTACTTTTTAGAAATTTTCAAATATTTTTAAAATAGATAACAATTCACCATCCAATCCATCAAGGATTTTTACTTTTCGAAGTTTTAATTTAATTTTTTAACATTTCTTTAAAAGTTGCTCAATTTTTTAAACGTTGTTTCTTAATGATTTTAATTTTTCTTAAATCATACCTTATTTTGTTTTCAACTATCAATATTTCGACTTTTTTTTAAGTTACGAGTTATTTTATAGCTTCAACTTTTTTTACCTTTTATTTTCTTCCTTTTCAAAATTGCAACTTTTATGCAAATATCCCAAAAATGTCGGCGTTATCCAAAATTTTTAACTTATTCCAAAATTATGTTTTTACGAAAATTCTGACATTTTTCAAAATGTTGGCTCTAAAATTTTCGTTTTAACTTTTCAAATTTTTACCTTTTTCCAAAACGAATTCTTTAAAAACGTCCGATTTATTAAAAAAAATTTTTTTCAAAATTTACAAAAAGTTTGGCTGTTTGGATTTTTTTTTTGAAACTTCTACTTTCTTGATACCTATACTTTTGTTTTTTTTCAATTTATTTAACATTTCTTCGGCCCAGTTTGGAAATATTTAAATTTTTCATGGTTTGTTGATAATTTTCTAAACAGTTTTTGAAATGCGACTACGTGATATTTAAATTTATTGAAAATTCTACTTTTCTGAATGTTCTACTTTTTTGAATTTCTACTTTTTAGAAATTTTCTATTATTTTCGAAATAGATGCGAGTAGAATGCAACCTAGACTACAAATTCATGCAGCCCTCCAGGCGGCCGTGTATAGTGAATCATAGGTAGCTGAACTATCAACAGTTGAAACACTGCCATCTAGCGAAGTGGTTGCTCTCTAGGAAAGTTCCCAGAAGACAAGGATTCTAATGCACAGACCAATAGGTTTGAACATTTATTAGATTCAAAATTTGGAAACCAAATACCGGTTTCGATCTTGTTGGATCTCGTCAGTTTGGTATATCCAACTCGAATGCTAACAAATGTTCCGACAAGTAAGTACTAAAGAATTCACAGACCTCAAGCCAGTGACTCTTAGTGCTATTGGTCCATAGAAAAACTATGGCCATCGCCAACAATGTCGTATGCAAGTAGAATGCAACCTAGACTGCAAATTCATGCAGCCCTCCAGGCGGCGTGTATCATAGGTAGCTGAACTACCAACAGTTGAAACACTACCACCTAGCAAACCGGTTGCTTTCTAGGAAAGTTCCCAGAAGACAAGGATTCTAATGCTGCATGAATTTGTAGTCTAGGTTGCATTCTACTTGCATACGACATTGTTGGCGATGGCCATCGTTTCTCTATGGACTAATAGGTGGTAATACTAAGAGTCACACGCTTGACGTCCGTGAATTGTTTAGTACTTTCTTGTCGGAACATTTGTTAGCATTCGAGTTATATATACCAAACTGACGAGATCTAACAAGATCGAAACCGGTCTTTGGTTTCCAAACTTCGAATTTAATAATAATTCAAACCTATTGGTCTGTGTGCATCAGAATTCAAAATAGATAACAATTCAGATTATACCAAAAAATTCCATTTTTGTTTAATCTCAACTTTTTTTGATAATTGCAATATTTTTCCAAAATTTCGAGACTTTTGCAGATTTTGGACTTAATTTATTATTTTAGCTCACTTTTCGAAATTTTCACTTTTTAATTTTGGCTTTTCTTCAAATTAATGTCTTTCTCCAAAGTTTTGATTTTTTTTTAAATTTTGGCTTTTTAAAGCATTTCTTTGAATTTTGTTGAAAATTACCCAATTTTCTTAACGTTTTGAATATTTTGAAACATTTTTTTTGTTTTTATTTTTGAAAATTTTGTCTATTTTTCAATATTTTCACTTTTTTAAAAATAACGAATATTTTCATAATCCCGACGTTTTTTTTCAAGATTTTGGTTATTGAAATAAGGAACTTGTCCCCTGAAACCAAGAAAGATTAAAAAGAGAGGGTATCTCTCTGAAGATGACAGTTTGGCTGTCGAAACACGTTAGAGCAACGTTTGTTGTGTTTTTCAATCTTATTTGGTTTCAGCGAACAATTTTTGTATTTTCAGTAACATTTTCAAAAAAGGTCGAGATTTTTAGTCGATCGAAACATAAAATATTCAAAAAAAGTCCAATGGCTCAGAAAAAGAAGAAAACTCAAGTTCCTGCAAAAATTTCAATTAGATACAAAAGTCGAAATATTTTCACAACAAAAAAAAATCTCAATTTAGAAGAAATCATTCCAGAAATCAGTTTCTTAAACAAAGTTCAAATTAAAAAATATATCGAAAGTCTAATAAAAAAGTTGATTATTTCACAGCTTGAAAACGTCGCTTGTTGAACATAAAATAGTGGGGCACGTCGTCAAGTTGTTAACATATAAATTTGGAGAAGACCAAGTCGTAATTTTTACGAGTATAAAAATTTCTGAGAAAAAATATGAAAAAAATCTAAATTTATCAAAAGTTGAGTAGGATATACCAAATTGATGAGATCTAACAAGATCGAAACCGGTCTTTGGTTTCCAAACTTTGAATCTAATAAATGTCCAAACCTTTTGGTCTGTGCATTAGAATCCTTGTCTTCTGGGAACTTTCCTAGAGAGCAACCGCTTTGCTAGGTGGCAGTGTTTCAACTGTTGGTAGTTCAGCTACCTGTGATTCACTATAGATGCCGCCTGGAGGGCTGCATGAATTTGTAGTCTAGGTTGCATTCTACTTGCTTAAGACCAAATTAAATTGGTTTCCAAACTTAGAATCTAATAAATGTTCAAACCTATTGTTCTGTGCATTAGAATCCTTATCAAAGACATTTTGACAAAAAGGCAGTTTTATTCCTTGAAAAGTTTTCTTGCTTCAAACTTATAATAAGGTTACAAAAGACATTAGATATTTCATCTCTTATTCTCATTTTTATTAATTTGTTTGAACACTAGACAGGTAATTTCTTTCTCAATTTATTCACACTATTGCTTATTTACAACAATAACTATTATTACTGCAACGAAATATCAACAAGTCATTCTTTAATCAGAACAGGAAATACTTTCATAAATTCTCAACTTTTTCTAATAAATGACAGAAAATCTGATTTTTTGGTGGAACGGACTTGTCTTTGGTTATCTTCAAAAATTGAACTAAAAATCTTGTCCCCTGAAACCAAGAAAGATTACAAAACACAACAGAGGTTGCTCTAGAGCAACTTTTGTTGTGTTTTTTAATCTTTTTTGGTTTCAGAGGACAAGATTTCTGTTTCAATTTTTAGAAAACGTGATAATACTAATCTTGATTCAGGAGGCAACAGAGTTTTGTGCAAATATTTACACTATTTCTTATTTACAACAATAATTATTACTACAACTAAATGTCAACAAGGCATTCTTTAACCAGAATAGAAAGTACTTTTATAAATTCTCAACTTTTCCTAACAAATGACAGAAAAACTGATTTTTTGGTGGAACGGACTGGTCCTTGGTTATCTTCAAAAAATTGAAATACAAATCTTGTCCCCTGAAACCAAGAAAGACTACAAAACACAACAGAGGTTGCTCTAGGGCAACAGAGCAATGACAGAGATTGCTCTTGAGCAACAGAGCAACAACAGAGGTTGCTCTAGAGCAACAGAACAACAACAGAGGTTACTCTAGAGCAACAGAGCACAACAGTTGCTCTAGAGCAACCGTTGTTGTGTTTTTTAATTTTTTTTGGTTTCAGGGAACAAGATTTGTGTTTCAATTTTTAGAAAACGTGATAATACTAATCTTGATTCAGGAGGCAACAGAGTTTTGTGCAAATATTTACACTATTTCTTATTTACAACAATAATTATTACTACAACTAAATGTCAACAAGGCATTCTTTAACCAGAATAGAAAGTACTTTCATAAATTCTCAACTTTTCCTAACAAATGACAGAAAAACTGATTTTTTGGTGGAACGGACTGGTCCTTGGTTATCTTCAAAAAATTGAAATACAAATCTAGTCCCCTGAAACCAAGAAAGACTACAAAACACAACAGAGGTTGCTCTAGAGCAACAGAGCAATGACAGAGATTGCTAGCAACAGAGTAACAACAGAGGTTGCTCTAGAGCAACAGAAGCAACAACAGAGGTTACTCTAGAGCAACAGAGCACAACAGTTGCTCTAGAAGCAACGTTTGTTGTGTTTTTTAATCTTTTTTTGGTTTCAGGGGTCAAGATTTGTATTTCAATTTTTAGAAAAACTGATAATACTAATCTTGATTCAGGAGGCAACAGAGTTTTGTGCAAATATTTACACTATTTCTTATTTAAAACAATAATTATTACTACAACTAAATGTCAACAAGGCATTCTTTAACCAGAATAGAAAGTACTTTCATAAATTCTCAACTTTTCCTAATAAATGACAGAAAAACTGATTTTTTGGTGGAACGGACTGGTCCTTTGTTATCTTCAAAAAATTGAAATACAAATCTTGTCCCCTGAAACCAAGAAAGACTACAAAACACAACAGAGGTTGCTCTAGAGCAACAGAGCAATAACAGAGATTGCTCTAGAGCAACAGAGCAACAACAGAGGTTGCTCTAGAGCAACAGAGCACAACAGTTGCTCTAGAGCAACCTTTGTTGTGTGTTTTAATCTTTTTTGGTTTTAGGGGACAAGATTTGTATTTCAATTTTTAGAAAACCTAGTAATACTAATCTTGATTCAGGTGGTAACAGAGTTTTGTGCAAAAGTTAGTCTTTTGTTTGTGCAAAAGTCTTTTGTGCTTCCAACACTCATCTAGCTTGCTTGTTCGAATGGTTTCATCCTAGTCCACCCCCAATGAGAGAATTTAAGACATCAGTGCCAATTCTGTTGGAAAATCCGACCTTCGTGCAATCTTCCTCCGCTGTTTGGACAACTTTCCTCGATAAAATTTTGAATCCTTCCTGATCATAGATGTATCTGACCGAGTTAATAGTACCTAATGAATCGATGATTGTGTAACAGCCCACAGCTGAAGATTCTTTGACTGGTTCTTTTGATGTAAGCCTGAAACCACCTTTTTCAAAAATGTAAGTGACTTTGAATGATTTTCCATTCGTATCGGTGTATGTGTAAGAAATTGTTGGTGTCATAGTGTTCTCATCTTCGGTCTTGTTTTCCCCCAAGTTTTCGTACGCAATTGTTGTTGGCAACGAAGGATGTGTTTCTTCCTGTTCTTCCATTTCAAGCTCCTTGTAAACTATCTCGCTGGGGGGAACATTTTCCTGTTTTTCATTCTTTGTAGAATTTAATTCCACTTCCTTCCCGTATGTTATATTGACAGACCTGAAAAAAACAAACGATTAAAGTTATTATTTAAAAAAACAACTTTCAAGATTTGGTGGAACGAGCTGGTCCTTGGTTATCTTCAAAAATTGAAATACAGAACTTGTCCCCTGAAACCAAGAAAAAAAACACAACAAACGTTGCTTGTTCTGTATTTCAACTTTCAATATAAAAATTTCCCAGATATTTTCTGAAAAAAGTTAAAATTTTGAACTCAACGTCACACTTTAGAAAATAACTCAAATTTGAACGCTACGTCACACTTAGAAAATAACTCAAATTTGAACTTGAAGAAAGTAATAATGTCGACATAATTTTAACATAATTTCAACAGTATCTCTATGAAGATGATAACTTGACTATCGAAACGTCTAAGGGCAACTCTTCTCGCGCTTTTTAATCTTTCTTGGTTTCAGGACACAAATTTTGTACATCAATAGAATTTAAACGCCTTAGAGCAACTCTTGTCGTGTTTTTTTAAACCTTTTTTGGTTTCAGGAGACAAATTTTGTACATCAATAGAATTTGAAACTATCTAAAAAGTAGAATATTAAAAAAAAATGTTCGAGATCAAATTGAAGATTTCGAAAAGAAATAGGCGACCGATAGGCGACCTTTAAGTAATGAAGACTGTATTTAAAGTTGCCTATAAGCATAGACAGCTGGCATCGCTGATCAACAATTTATTTTTGGATTTTTTGAAGTTTCTTTTCACAATATCGAGTTTTTATGCTCAATATTTTCTGCACACAATTGAAAATTTGAGGATGACAGTACGGAAGATTTTTCAAAAATTGAAATACAAATCTTGTCCTCTGAAACCAAGAAAGACTACAAAACACAACAGAGGTTGCTCTAGAGCAACAGAGCAACAACAGAGGTTGCTCTGGAGCAACAGAGCAACAACAGAGATTGCTCTAGAGCAACAGAGCACAACAGTTGCTCTAGAGATTAAAAAACACAACAGAGGTTGCTCTAGCGCGCTCCGATAGCCAAGTTATCATCTTCAGAGAGATAGCTTAGCTACCGAAACGCATTAGAGCAACCTCTGTTGTATTTCTTAATCTTTCTTGGTTTCAGGGGACAAGATTTGTATTTCAATTTTTGAAGATAACCAAGGACCAGTCCGTTCCACCAAAAGAAGGAAGGTTTTTCCAAAAATTTCCTTCAAAAATATAAAATTGATCTGCCCAAATTTTTTTGTTCGAACTTCAAATATCCAATGAAGTTTTAAAAAGCAGATGGAAATTTCGACTTTAAAATTAAGATATTGGATTCTAAGGTTTCGTGAGAAAAATTCAAAATTCCAACAAAAAAAAAGGATTATTTTTGGAAATATTTCGGCTTTCCTTCACCAATTTCGATGGTTTCGCAGTTTTAAATTTCAAAAGGGGAATTTTTGCGACACTTTTCAGTGTAAACTTGAAAAATACTCCCTCTTACAATAACGGTTTTAAAATCGAAATTTAGTCTCGAATTTGTTTGATACAATTCGTTTAAAATTTAAAAATTCGCAATCGGATTATTCAGAAAAAAAATTACAAATTTTCATGAACGGGCAATCTTCAAAAATTGAGAAACAAATCTTGTCTCCTGGTTTCCAATTTTTGACGATAACCAAGGACCAGTTCGTTCCACCAAAAAAAAGAAGAGGCAAAATGGAAGTCGAAGTTACAAAACTTCGAAAACTTCGAGAAAGAAGTCAACATTCTCAAAAAAATATCGAAAAAAAATTCAAGCTTTTACAGAAGATCGACGTTTCGAAAAAAAGTCATAATTTTGAAAATGAAAACGGATTGTGAAAAGGGTTAAACGTCCACAAAAGGTCGAAATTTTAATGATAAAAGGTCAAGATTTTGCTGGAACGGACTGGCCCTTGGTATTTCAAAAATTAAAATATAAATCTTATCCCCTGAAATCAAGAAAGATTAAAAAACACAACAACGCGTTTCGATAGCCAAGCTATCATCTTCAGAGAGATCAAGATTTGCAGAAAAATTGGAAATTTTATAAAGATTAAAATTTTAAAAATTTCGACAATTAAAAAAAAATCCAACGTTTCAAAAAATGGCGATTAATAAGGTCAAATTTATAAAAGTCCAATTTACTACGTAAAAGTGGAAATTTTGGGAAAAGGCAGAAATTATTGGAGAAAATGTCAAAATGTTCGAATAAGGTGGACACTTCGAAAAATTGTAAAAATTTTGAACAAAGGTGGAAATTTTCAACAAAAAAGGCAGAGGTTCTCAAAAATAAATATTTCATTAAAATCAAATTCATGGCAAAATACCAAATTGTTGAAAAAATTCACAATTTCAAGAAAACATTAAAACTTTGTGTCAAAATTTTCAAAGAATTTGAAACTAAATCCAAATGTTTATTAATCTTATTTAACATTTCTAGGACCCCATTTGGAAATATAAATAAACCAAAATCTTAGGAAACGATGAAATTTGAAAGTGTTAAAATTCATAAAATAAAATGTGGAAAAAGTGTAAATTAGAAATAAATAGGACAATTTGAAATTCGAAATTTTCAAAATATATAGTCGAAATATTAAAAAAAAAGTCAGAACAAGAAAGCCAAGATTATCAATAAAAATCAACGTCATACATTTCAAAAAATTCTCTGAAAAGTCGAATTTAAAAAAGAAATCAAACATTTAAAGAAAGCCAACGTTTTCAAAAATTAAAACATTCAAAAAATTCAAATTTTTAAAAAGAGGTTGGAAGTTTTAAAAAAATCGTCAGACCTTTCAAAAAATTGTTTGAAAAGTTGAATATTGAAAAATAAACAACCCAAAGCAATTAATGTTTAAAAAATCAAAATTTTCAAAACCTTAAAATTTTTAAAAAGAATTTAATTCTCAAAAAATCGAATTTAAAAACAGTCAGATTTGCAAAAAGGGAAAAATGTTGAGTCAAAATTTCAAAAGACGTCAATATTTTCAAAAATACAATAAGATATACTTAAAAAAAGTCAAAATTTTCCAAAAGCTTCAAAACTTCCAGGTAAGTTAAAATATTCCAAATAAATTTTAAACACTGAATAGGAATTGAAATACAACTCTTGTCTCCTGTTTTTCAATATTTGAAGATAACCAAGGACTAGTTTGTTCCACCAAATAATGAGTTAAATTCAAAGTCGAAGTTACAAATCTTTGAAATCTCGAGAAAGAAGTCAACATTCTCAAAAAAAGTCGAAAAAAAAGTTTTTTACAAAATATCGAAATTTCGAAAAAGGGTAACAACTTTGAAAATAAAATTAGATCGTGAAAAGGGTTAAACTTTCAAAATAAGTCAAAATTTTGATGATGAAAGGTCCAAATTTGCAAAAAAAAATTAAAAATTTTGTGAAGCTTATTAATCTTAGTTAACATTTCTATGACCCAGCTTGGAAATATAAATAAACCAAAATCTTAGGAAACGGTGAAATTTGAAAGTGTTGAAATTTATAAAATAAAATGTGGAAAAAGTGTAAATTAGAAATAAATAGAAAAATTTGAAATTCGAAATTTTCAAAATATTTAATCGAAATATTAAAAAAAAGTCAGAACAAGAAAGCCAAGATTTTCAATAAAAATCGAAGTCAGACGTTTCAAAAAATTGTTCGAAAAGTCGAATTTGGAAAATTTGTAATGTAAATTTTGAGAAAAAGTAGAAATTATTGAAGAAAATGTCAAAATTTTCGAATAAGATGAAAACTTCCAGAAATTCTTAAAAGTTCAAACACATGTGGAAATTTTCAAAGAAAAGGTAGATGTTTTCAAATATAATTATTTCATTAAAATCAAATTCATCGAAGAAAATCAAAATTTTGAAGAAAGTCACAATTTCGAGAAAGCATCAACATTTTATGCCGAAAAATTCGAAATTAAATCAAAATCTTAAAGAACGGTGAATTTGACTGTGTTAAAATTTATAAAATAAAATTTGGAAAAAGTGTGAATTAAAAATAAATTGGAAAATTTGAAATTCGAAATTTTTAAAATATAGAGTCGAAATGTTAAAAAAAAGTCAGAATAAGGAAGCCGAGATTTTTAATAAAAATCAGTCAGACATTTCAAAAAAATTCGTTGAAAAGTCAAATTTGAAAAAAAATTAAACATTTAAAAAGGGTCAATGTTTTCAAAAATTGAAACATATAAAAAATTCAAATTTTTAAGAAGAACTTGGAAGTTTTAAAAAAATCGTATTTAGAAAAAGTCAGATTTGCAAAAAGGGTGAAATTTAGAGTCAAAATTGCAAAAGACGTCATAATTTTTGAAAATACGATAACATTCATTTGAAAAAGGTCAAAGTTTTCCAAAAGCTTCTAAACATCGGGGTAAGTCAAAATATTCTAAGAAAAATGGAAACAGAATAGCAGCTTTTTAAAAAGTTGATGTTCTCCAAAAAGAAAGTTACCAAAAACAAATTATAAAAAAAGAATTTTCGAAAAGTCCATATTTCGAAAAAAAAGCGAAATTTGTAAAATTAGGTCAGAATTTCGAAAAAAGTGTGGTTGGTAACTAAACGAAAAAGGTAGACATTGTGAAATACGTAGAAAAAATGTCGAAATTATTGAAATAAATCGAAATTTTCAATAAAAATCGAAGTCGACAAAATATTTTTTGTTCTTCATGTAGTCGTATTTCAATAAATCATTCAAAATATTGTCAATTTTCATTAATAAAAGTTTAAATATTTTCAAACTGGGCCACAGAAATGTTTAACTTTTTACTACCAAAATTTCGACTTTTTCTGGACGCTTAACCCTTTTCGCGATTTGATTATATTCTTAAAATTGTTACCCTTTTTCGAAACGTTCTCTTGTAAAAACCTGAATTTTTATTCAACATTTTTTTGAGGATGTTGACTTCTTTCTCGAAACGTCGAAGTTTTGTAACTTCGAATCGCCTCTTCCTTTTTTTGGTGGAACGAACTGCTCCTTGGTTATGAAGTGTTAAATAGAATTAAGAAACAAGATTTTTTTTTCTGTGATATAGTGACAGGCAGTGGCAATGATCTGTTAGAAAAGTCAACAATCACTGGAAAATAATAACTGTTCAAAATAACCCCCACAATGTTGCCCCAAATAATGTCGATTGCCAAGACGATTCTAGTTTATTGTACCTTTCAATGAAATGTGTTAAAAACTCTGGCATTAGTTGGAATTTAGGAATTAGGGTGTATTCGTATCCCCAAAATCAAATTTTCGTGATTTTCGCCATATTTGTCATTTAGAGCAACCTTTGTTGGGTTTTTTTAATCTTTCTTGGGTTCAGGGGACAAGTTATGTATTTCAGTTTTTAAGGATAGCCAAGGACCAGTCTGTTCCACCAAAAAAAAAAAAATGGTTGAATTTAAATTGTCACCATTTTTCAGCTGTATTTAATGTTTGAAGTCTCCAACTCATCTGGAAGTATACTTATACTTATACTTTACTTACTGAATAAACGTTGATTGATTTTATGCAGACAAGAAGGCGAGTTAATAAAATCGAGTTCAAAAAATGCAACTGGATAATTTTTGTTTAATATAAACAAGCAAAAATATAGAGATTTCTGTACACACTGAAGGCGATCAAAACAAGTTTAATGTATTCTGATGTTGTTTGGTTACAACTTCGTTCCAACAATAAGTTTCTAAAATTGAAATACAAATCTTGTCCCCTGGAGGAAGATTAAAAAACATAACTGAGGTTGCTCTGTGTTTCTTAATCTTTCTTGGTTCCAAGGGATAAGATTTGTATTTTAATTTTTGAAGATAACCAAGGATCAAGGACCAAGGATCAAGGACCAAGGACCAAGGACCAAGGACCAAGGACCAAGGACCAAGGACCAAGGACCAAGGACCAAGGACCAAGGACCAAGGACCAAGGATCAAGGACCAAGGACCAAGGACCAAGGACCAAGGACCAAGGACCAAGGACCAAGGACCAAGGACCAAGGACCAAGGACCAAGGTCCAAGGACCAAGGACCAAGGAGCAAGGACCAAGGAGCAAGGAGCAAGGACCAAGGACCAAGGACCAAGGGCCAAGGACCAAAAACCAATGACCACCAAGGACCAAGGACCACCAAGGACCAAGGACCAAGGACCAAGGACCAAGGACCAAGGACCAAGGACCAAGGACCAAGGACCAAGGACCAAGGACCAAGGACCAAGGACCAAGGACCAAGGACCAAGGACCAAGGACCAAGGACCAAGGACACCAAGGACACCAAGGACCAAGGACCAAGGACCAAGGACCAAGGACCAAGGACCAAGGAGCAAGGAGCAAGGAGCAAGGACCAAGGACCAAGGACCAAGGACCAAGGAGCAAGGAGCAAGGAGCAAGGGGCAAGGAGCAAGGAGCGCGTACCAAGGACCAAGGACTAGTCCATTCCATCAAAAAAAAAAGTTTCTGATAATGATAAACCTCCTTCCGCTTTATCGCTAATTTACCACTGAGCTTACCTGTCTGCCGTATCAGTGGCGTTATCTGCAAAGATATCGTTGTCCTGGATCGACTTCAAAACAGTTCCTGCGACCAAAGATTGAAAAATTATCACCAAAGTCAACATGTTTAAAGCACGATTTTTTAACCAATTCTTCACCTAAGCGTACTAATGCTACTGCACTTTGTGTCAACAGATTTATATTTCAAATCAAGATAATTACATCCTTCGGAATGCTGCGCAAGATATATAAAAAAACATTTGTATTTGATTATGTTTAAACTTAATTAAATTTAAATTAACTTAGTTAAATTTATTTCTATTAATAGATTGTAAATCCGGTGATAATTTAAATATATAGTGTTTATCAGGCCTCGATTTGAGTGGATTTTGGAAGGTGGAAGATGTGTTGAATGCGTCTTGACGTAAAAGCCCCCATTATTTCACAATTAAATCCACATAAATTATCCTAGTACGAGTATTTAAAATATCGTGGCATATCGTGCATATCTACACGTTGAAGTGATTTAAAGACGTTTTTTCTCAGTATTACGTATTAAGCACTAGGTATTCCAAGATAATTTGCATGAATCTGCCTGTAGCACTCGCAGTATGGAAATGATTACAAACATTAGTCACAGTGTTTGTCTATTGAATACTCGGCCAATTTAGTAAACCTTGGAAGGCAACTGTATGGGAATACAAGCATAATTTAATAAAAAATCCTAACAGTATTTTCGTTTTTTTTTTGGTTATTATTTAATAATGCAGTATCTCTTCTTAAGTTGGACTTTCTGTACCAAATAGTGGTACCATTATACTAAAACATGTGCATATTAGGGCAAAAATGTTTTACATGAACACGTCCATCATATATCTACTTCACGTCAATTTAAATAGGAGAAAAAAAATTGCAAAATGAATTCCCAAATATCTGAATGTAAATCAGAAGCTTGCAAAAGTAGTTTTCGATCTGTGGTACCATTATACTAAAATATATGCATATTAGGGCGAAAATGTTTCACAAGAACACGTCCATCATATATATATCTACTTCACGTCGAATTAGATACGAGAAAAATTTTTGCAAAATGAATCATCAAATGTCTGAATGTTGACCAAAAGTTTTCAAAAGTAGTTTTCGATCTGTGGTACCATTATACTAAAATATATGCATATTAGGGCAAAAATGTTTCACATGAACACGTCCATCATATATCAACTTCGCGTCAATTTAAATACGAGAAAAAAATTTGCAAAATGAATTCCCAAATGTCTGAATGTAAATCAGAAGCTTGCAAAAGTAGTTTTCAATCTGTGGTACCATTATACTAAAATATATGCATATTAGGGCAAAATGTTTCACATGAACACGTCCATCATATATCTACTTCACGTCAATTTAAATACAGGAAAAAATTTTGCAAAATGAATTTCCAAATGTCTGAATGTAAATCAGAAGCTTGCAAAAGTAGTTTTCGATCTGTGGTACCATTATACTAAAATATATGCATATTAGGGCGAAAATGTTTCACATGAACAAGTCCATCATATATCTGCTTTACGTCGAATGGTGGAACGGACTGGTTATCTTCAAAAATTGAAATACAAATCCTGTCCCCTGAAACCAAAAAAGATTAAAAAACACCACAGAGGTTGCTGCACTAACGCGTTTCGATAGCCAAGCTATCATCTTCAGAGAGATACCTCTCTGAAAGTATCTCTCTGAAGATGATAGTTTGCCCATCGAAACACGTTAGTGCAGCAACCTCTGTGGTGTTTTTTAATCTATCTTGGTTTCAGGTCATAAGATTTGTATTTCAATTTTTTATCATTTTGGTAGAGAAAAAATTCGACAAGTAAGGAAACAGAGAATCGAAGTTCCTCTGTTAAAGTTTCTCGAACTTTCAACATATTTTGACAGAAAACAACAAAGCTTTCAGATGCTTCAATTTTATTTATGCAGATGCAAGACAAATAGATTTAGCTTAAAAAATGCAATTATAGTTGGATCGTGTCGAACTCGTAAGACATGTCCTACCTGCATAACACAATTGTTGCCGTCATTCTAGCTTGCACAAGGTCTTTTTTCTAATGTCTAAATACCAGTTGATGCACATAATTAAGCGCAACTGGTGAAGCACCACATCACCTTTTGGTATTTTACCATCAAAAGATAGGAGACCTTCATGACCTGTAAGACAAATCGCTTCTTAAGGATAAATATGCTGCAGTGGTAGTTGCAATTGCAAATATTACGTTAACTACGAAATGAAGAAGGTGTTGTTACTCTCGTTACTTGTTATTAACACAGAAGTGACCAAGTCACGGCCACAGGCAGCGGACAGTGATATAATTATATTTGAAAATGATCAAAGGTTGGACGGGTACAGTTTCCGGTGAGTTGTCGATTTTTAATATTCATTCTATTTCACCATGTTTCAATATTTATTCCATTTTACCATGCTTTAAAATTTGCTTGCTTACAAGACATAGTGAAACCACCTGAAACCTTTTAAAACAACTATTGAATCAGTAACTTCATTTCATCTTCTTTCTTTTATTTCAGTAGCTTTCTTTCAGCTACTTTCTTTCCTTTCAGTAACTTTTTTTAGCTTCTACCTTTCTTTCCAGTCACTTTCTTTCAGTCACTTTTGTGGTAGTACCAATTAGGATTACGTAGTCTAATAAGATACCATCTTCTGTCAACATCCTTCGAAGTAGATGAAAATAAAGTCACGCCGAGGACGTTTGCATCACGGGTTGCATCGCAACATCCATCTACGTGATCTTTGCAATTGGAATCTAGTTTTCATTAGATTCTAATGAAATTAAATTAGATTCTAATGAAATTAGAACATCCATCTACGTGATCTTTGCAATTGGAATCTAGTTTTCATTAGATTCTAATGACATTAGATTAGATTCTAATGAAATTAGATTAGATTCTAATGAAATTAGATTAGATTCTAATGAAATTAGAACATCCATCTACGTGATCTTTGCAATTGGAATCTAGTTTTCATTAGATTCTAATGAAATTAGATTAGATTCTAATGAAATTAGATTAGATTCTAATGAAATTAGATTAGATTCTAATGAAATTAGATTAGATTCTAATGAAATTAGATTAGATTCTACTGAAATTAGATTAGGTTCTAATGAAATTAGATTAGATTCTAATGAAATTAGATTAGATTCTAATGAAATTAGATTTCAATTGCATCGTAATAAACTTGTATATATTCGTATATACAAGGCTTACTTTCTCAACATATTTGTAAAATGTTTTTAGTGTTTTTTTTTAAGTTGCTTAGCTTGGAGTTCAATTTCAGTATTGACTGACGTTCTGAAATGTTGTCTTGCCCATCTTTTGCGCCATCGTTAACTAATTGACATTTTTACTCATCGTGAAATCTCACGAGGTTGTAGAACCCATCAATGCATAGTTTGCAATTCATTTAGAGCATTTAGAGCTTTCTCCATTTAGTTTGCTCCATTTAGAGCAAACGACATACATTCAGCATCTCATTGTCTGAACTGTCTAAAAATTAAGCTACTGGGTTACCTGCCATCGACCAAAGAATGGAACTTCTTGAGATTGACATCAACAGAAGAGTTGTTGGTTCTTAATTTGATAGTTTGGGTTTGGAAGGCGACGAAAACACCCATGTAGCATCCACGAACATGCAGAGGTTAGAAAATCGTTTTTTTTTGTATAGATCGTCTGGTTTAAAACCAGATTTATCGTGTCTTTACACGATGAGTTTTAGATATTTTCTGTATCTTCTTTGCAAAGTAGTGGCATTTTTATTCATGTTTTATTGGCCTTTTCTTTGCGCCAGTTACTATTTCCACAATTTTAGATTTTAGGTAAGCTTCTGTTAAGGATTGGTAATCTCTTATATGCGTTGGATCCTTGTTCGTTTATCGCTGTTTATGACTCAACGCTGAACAAAACATTTAAAACTATCTTAAAATTTTCAACGATATAAAACGAAAAAAAACCAATAAAACACGAATGAAAAAACGATGAGTCTTTTCATAATTATTATTATGACGAGGATTTAATCCTTAGTCAATTATTTTATATTCAATGGAAACCCAAGAACCAAATTCCAGACAGGAGGTGACATGTAGGTCAACCATATCAGAGGCCAAACTCTTGCGAAGTGAACGTGGCACAAAAAAGAGGACGAATGCTTCAAAATAATAGATCACAATAATAGAAGCGAACTAATGTGCCAGAGGCTTATCAACTGTCCAATTCCTTTTGGAAATGTGCAAACTCAATTAAAAAGAATTTTACATCATCAAATTTTCCACCTTTACTCGATGAAAATAACAAGATTGCGACTATTTCGAAAGAAAAGGCTGACATGCCAGCCTTAATGTTTTCTGAAAATTCCAATCTTGATTCTCGAAAGGCAGAACCTCCTATTCTTCTTAAGGTTGGCACTTCGATGCCTGAAATTATTTTTAGACAACGCTCAACCAGGAAGATTCTCCTTGAACTTGACACCACGAAAGCTTCTGATCTTGATGGTACCTCCGCTATTGTTCTTAAGAAGTGCGTCCCAGAGTTGAGCCTTGTTCTTCACAATCTCTTATAACAAATATGTATTCAAGCACATCTGGAAATGACCCCCAGAGTTGACCCCTGTTATTCACACTCTCTTAAAACAAAGGTGTATTCCATAACATCTGGAAATCTTCTAGGGAGCAGCCTGTCTTTAGAAGTTGACCCTTAGAGTTGACCCTTGTTCGTCTCACACTTTCTTACAACAAAAGTGTACTCCATAATATCTGAAAATCTGCTAGGGTGCAGCCTGTCCCTAAAAGCTGACCCCCAGAGTTGACTTCAGTTTGTCACACTCTCTTACGACAAAGGTATATTCCATAACATCTGGAAATCTGCTAGGGTGCAGCCTGTCCCTAAAAGCTGACCCCCAGAGTTGACCCCAGAGCATTGACTGTTCTGGATTTTGTGCAAAGATGAGCGCTTCAACTAAGTGATGACAAGATGTTGCTCCCTCCAGAGATCATCTATTTAAACTCCATTTCTGCAGACATTATCTCTCGAAACGCTAGAGTACAGGCAGCTGATTGGTGACTTCTGTCTTTTCTACAAATACTATCATGGAAGAGGCCCACAGGAACTAATAGGATTGATCCTCGCAAGGGCAAGATTCTTGAGGCATACAAGACAGTTGGAGACAGCCAATTCCTGTGCGGTCCAGCTTGACACAATGAGGACTTCTGTCTACGAAGACTCTTTCTTCTATAGAACTTCCAAGCTATGAAACTCATTACCGAATGGAATTTTCCCCAAAAATTACAACCTATCCTTGTTTAAGGAGACAGTTCATCGTCATGTATTCTTGTTTCCACATCCTTCTCCTAGTGCTTTGAAGGTATAATGGGGTCATCAATTGCAAGTGGATTAAACTAAAAAAAGCTCTTTAGACTTCACCCTTTTAGACACCATCTCTCCAGACACAATCTCTTTGCACATCATCTCTCCAGACGCCATCTCTTCACACACCGTCTCTCCAGACGCCATCTCTCCAGACACCATCTCTTTAGACACCACCAGGCAGTTCATCGCTATGTATCTCTGTTTATGCATCCTACTTCCAGTGCTTTAAAGGCATAATGGAGTTGGCCTTTGCAAGTGGATTAAACTAAAAAAACCCTTTACTCACCATCTCTCCAGACACCATCTCTCCAGTTACCATCTCTTCAGACACCATCTCTTCAGACACCACCTCTCCAGACACCATCTCTTCAAACACCATTTTTTCAGACACTATCTCTGCAGATACTACTTTTTCAGACACCATCTCTCCAAACACCATTTCTTTAGACATCATCCCTCCAGACAACATCTCTCCAGACAGCATCCCTTCAGACACCATCTCTGCAGATACCATCCCGCCAGACACCATCTCTCCGGACAGCATCTCTCCAGACACCAAGCATAGATGGACGACTGGAGCCATGTCTTTCCTTTACATGCACATTCATCGAAGTTGTTTACAAACGTGGCTCTGGTTTCTTTTAAAATCAATTTCTCCAGACAGCATCCCTTCAGACAGCATCCCTCCAGACACCAAGCATAGATGGACAGCTGGAGCCACGTCTTTCCTTTACATGTAGATTCATCAAAGTGGTTCACAAACGTAGCTCTGGTTTCTCCCCAAAAACAATCTCCCTAGGCATCATCCCTCCAGACTCCAAGCATAAATGGACGGCTGGAGTAATGGCTTTCCTTTAGATGTACGTTCATTAAAGTTGTTCACAAACGTGGCTTTGGTTTCCTAACACAAACAATTTGTTTAAAGCATACAAAACTGTTAAAAAAACCTTCCGGATTCAAACACAGTAAAAACATCTATCTAGTGAGACTCATCTTTGATGGAGCTTCCAAACTTTGAAATTTGTTGAAGAGCTGACCTTAGATTATAAATTATCACCATTAGAGATTAATCGCCATTTATATTCATTTATGTCTTCTAATTGCATCACCAGTGACATCAGTGGAATTTTTGCGAGTGGATTATACCTAAAAATTTGATTTAAAGATACAAAATAGCACATTGCAGGTAAAAAATTAAAGATGTACTAGACGAGAGGAACAAGGAGAAGTTGTGAAGGCAAAGATGAACCTTACTTAAAATTAGAAAGTTCCTATTCGTATACACCACCCGATGGAAGAGTTTACTCTGTAAACTACATCGCCGATGAGAAGGGCTACCAGGCCAAGCCAACTAAGCAGTTTGGAGGGCCAGACCTAAGAATTTCATCTGATGTTTCTGGCTCTTTGGCTGGCGAAGAAATAGGCTAACTTTTACGTAGTTTTGATAGATTTATGGGATTGTCCTTTGCGAGGGATTGAAATAGAAAAAATTCTTTAGACATCATCCCTTTAGATACCATTTCTCCAGACAGCGTCCCTCCAGACACCATCTTTTCAGATACCATCCCTCCAGACACCATCTCTCCAGACAGCATCTCTCCAGACACCAAGTATAGATAGACGGCTGGAGCCCCGTCTTTCCTTTACATGCACATTCATTGAAGTTGTTTACAAACGTGGCTCTGGTTTTTTCCCAAAAACAATCTCTCTAGACAGCCAGCGTCCCTCCAGACACCAAGCATAGATGGACGACTGGAGCCATCTCTTTTCTTTAAACGTTCATTCATCAAAGTTCACAAACGTAGCTCTCAAAAACAATATCTCCAGGCACCATCCCTCCAGACACAAAGCAGAGATGAACGGCTGAAACCATGTCTTTCCTTTAGATGTACATTTATTAAAGTTGTCCACAAACGTGGCTCTGGTTTCTCCCTAAAAACAATCTGTTTAAAGCATACAAAACAGTCGAGAAGACCTTGTGCATTCAATCACAGTGGGAACGTCTATCTAGTGAGACTCATTTTTGATGGAGCTTCCAAACTTTTAAATTTGTTGAAGAGCTGAACTTGAATTACAAATTGTCACCTTTAGCGATTTATCGCCATTTATATTCATTCATATCTTCTAATTGCATCGCCAGTGACATAAGTGAATTTTTTGCGAGTGGATTATAATTAAAAATTTGATTTAAAGACTAAAAATAGCACATTGCAGGTATAAAACTAAAGATGGTACTAGACGTGAGAGACAAGGAGAACTTGTGAAGGCAAAGGATAAACCTTACTTAAAAGTAGAAAGTTCTTATTCGTATACAGGATCCGATGGAAGAGTTTACTCTGTAAACTACATCGCAGATGAGAAGAGCTACCATATTAAGCCAGCTGAGAAATTTGGAGGACCAGACCTAAGGATTTTATCTAATATTTTGGGCTCTGGCTGGCAGAGGAATAGGCTAACTTTTACGTAGTTTTGATAGATATATGATGGAATAATGTGGTTATCCTTTGCGAGGGACTGAACTAAAAAAAGACTCTTTAGACACTATCTCTCCAGACACCATTTCTCCAGACACCATCTCTTCAGACACCATCTTTTCAGATACCATCTCTTCAGACACCACCTCTTCAGACACCATCTCTCCAGACACCATCTCTCCAGACACCATCTTTACAGATACCATCTCTTCAGATATCAACTCTTCAGTCACCATTACTTCAGACACCATCTCTTCAGGCACAATCTCTCCAGACACCATCTCTTCAGACACCATCTTTACAGATACCATCTCTTCAGACATCAACTCTTCAGTCACCATCTCTTTAGACACCATCTCTCCAGACACAATCTCTTCAGACACTATCTCTTCAGACACCATCTCTCCAGACACCATCTCTCCAGACACCATCTCTTCAGACACCATCTCTTCAGTCATCATCTCTTCAGACAACAGACAACAGACACCAAGCATAGATGGGCGACTGGAGCCATGTTTTCCTTTACATGTACATTCATCAAAGTTATTCACAAACGTATCTTTGGTTTCTCCCCAAAAACAATTTGCTTAAAGCATACAAAACAGTCGAGAAGACTTTGTGCATCCAAACACAGTGGGAACGACTATCTATTGACACTTATCACAGCTTTCAAACTTTGGAATTTGTTAAAGAGGGGAACTTTTCCAAGGATTTACACCTTTAGCGATTCATCGTCATTTATATTCATTCATGTCATCTGATTGCATCGCCAGTGGCATAAGTTGAATTTTTGCGAGTGGATTATACCTAAAAATTTGCTTCAAAGACTAAAAATGACACATTGCAGGTATGAAACTAAAGATGGTACTAAACGAGAGGAACAAGGGGAACTTGTGAAGACCAAGGATGAACCTTACTTAAAAGTAGAAGGTTCTTATTCGTACACAGCACCCGATGGAAGAGTTTACTCTGTAAACTACATCGCTGATGAGAAGGGCTACCGGACCAAGCCAGCTGAGAAATTTAAAGGACCAGACCTAAGGATTGCATCTGCTGTTTTGGGCTCTTTGGTTGGCGGAGGAATAGGCTAACTTCTACGTAGTCTTAATAGAGATATTGACGCATAACTCATTGGTAAAACAATATGTAATGAAATGATGGTCGACGCTTCATAGTATTTAAAATATTTTTGGTTTTTAAATTTTTTTATTGTCTGCAATTTGCATATTATTTCTTAGACTACATTGGAATATTAGGGAACATTTCGTTCACAATAATTTTAACTGAGCTGTTGCTGGCTACCCAGCTGCTAGAGGCCCAACTTTGTAAAATACTTGCCTCAACAGTATAAGGTTCCTTTTTTTGTACAATGTCATAGCTTACGAGCATATAAACAAATTTCGAGTTTGTAATAAAGACATCATTCAAAAATACTTTTAGTTGTTTTATTATGTCATTAAATATTGCACAACACAAGGCTTGTACTTCAAGTATCGCTAGACTCGAACTTTTGCTGTAACATTGACTATATCTTAGGTGATTTTTTGGAAGTGACTTTCAAGTGTTCATTTTTCCCAAAAAGACGTGAAAATCAAATTTGAAGCCACAATTTCGAAACAAAAAGACGAAATATTGAATCGAAAAGCCAAAATTGCAAGATAAAATTCAATAATATTAACAATGTCAGGAAAAGTGAATATTTTGAATTTAAAGTCAACACTTTTATGTAAATAAAACTTAGTTGTGTGTTTTTTAAAACTCCTATTTTTCTTACAATTCGCATTTTCGAAGGTCCCGTTTTATTAAATTTTGTCTCATTATCTCTAAATTTATTAAAAACATTTGAATTTCTTCAAAACTTTGAACTTAATCTCAAAATTTTAGTATCGTCCATTAACGTTTAATAGATTTTCAAGAGATATGAATCCAGTGTATCATAAAATTTAAGAATCGTTCTTTAATAATTGAAATACAAACCTTGTCCTCTGAAATCACACACACAACAACGCGTTTTGGTAGCCAAGCTAACTAACTCTAGTTTTAATGGATCTCTTGGTTTGTCCAACATATGTTGGATAGACCAAGAGATCCATTAAAACTAGGAGTATCTCTCTGAAGATGATAGCTTGGCTATCGACACGCCTTAGAGCAATCTCTAATGTGTTTTTTAATCTTTTTTGGTTTCAGAGGACAAGATTTGTATTTCAATTATTGAAGAACAATTCTTAGATTTTATGATACACTGAATTCAAGGACCAGTCCGTTCCACCAAAATCGTTCTTCAATGTTACATATAAGTTGGAAAAATCAAACCCAATCCAGCCAACACCCAAGCGGATTTAAGAATCGACTTGATTGATTTTAAACTATTTCAGGTTTGAAACGAAAGATGGCACAAAAAGGCAAGAAACTGGCAAAATCATTAACGAAAATGGTGAAGAAATCTTATCAGTTGAAGGACAGTATTCGTATATTGCCCCAAATGGTCAACATTTCCAAGTCGATTATATTGCTGATAAGGATGGTTACAGAACGAAACCTATCCCTATTTCTGGAGTACGTCCTGTTTCGGTTCCGGCTATAAGTAGGCCGTATAGTACAACAACGTTTGCTCCTTCGGTTCAGGCGGCGGCGGTGCCTGAAGCTGCAGGTATTGGAAGCGACTTGCTTGGTTCATTAGCAGGAGGGGGACTTGGTTGATGATTGATTTTTTTTTCTATACTACTATACTGATGTATGTAGTTTTTATTTATATGTATTTTTATTTTATTTTTATTGTACTAAACTAAATAATAAAAATTATTGTTGATCCATTTCTATTTTGACTGTTTTTAAATTTCTAATCTTATAATTCTAATTTTTTTCAGGAAAAAAACTCAATTTGTTTTGGGAATTTGAATTGATATCGTCACGTCGAATTTTATTTGGGAATCTCGATAAACAGCTGTACCTAAATTAAGCTCTTTTTTAATTCTATATTCTCAAAAATTAGCTGTTTAGTTAAAAATTTCACTTATTACACTTAACATTGCTGCCTTAAATTGGCGACGAATTTTTCCCAGTGATGAAAACGGTTACAAAATTAAGTAAGAATAAAATTTGGTTGTTCTTACCTCTGTCTAATAATTTATTAATCTTGTCTGACGAAGATGGTAAAGGTTATAGCAACTTTGGTGTAACGTAACATCTCGTCGACATAAATTTATATTCGCTATAACAGAAATTTATTTATTCGAGTCTTAAATACCAGCTAATGCATATTAGGTCATTAACACATTTCTTTTCAATAACAATGTTAATTTGCTTAGAAGATATTTCAGATATTCAACTGATTCAACATGAGAAGCTTCGTACTTTTTTTATTGTTGTTGTTCATTAATAGATCTGTTTCTGTGTCTTCGGAAAAGGATAGTGTTATAATCAATTTTGAAAATAAACAGTACAATAATGGATATCAGTATCGGTATGTCCACTTTGTGATTATTTCCCTTCTATGACTGTCTCATTTCTGTGTTTGCTCCTTTTGCTAAGTGCTCTAATTTGATCTTAGCTTTCATCGCTAAAGGCCAAATAAGAAGCCACATTTTTGCAATAATTACGACAAAAATGTACACATTTTTTTAAGTGAGCTTTCAGTCGTGCATTCAATTTTGTTTTTTATCTCCAGTTGCATGTACCAGAAAGCAGACTATCGAAAATTGATTCAAATAAATTTGGTAAACCAATTTTAATTCAAATTAGTCATACTGTCAACAAAGTGGTAAGAAAATATAATAAACTGTACTCTGCAACCGAGAAAGATTAAAAAACACAACAAAGGTTGCTCTAACGTGTTTCGATAGCCAAGCTATCATCTTTAGAGAGGTTCTAAAGAAAAAAGATTAAAAAAAAAACAACAAAGGTTGCTCTAACGCCAGTGTCTCTCTGAAGATGATCAGCTTGGCTATCGAAACGCGTTAGAGTAACCTTTGCTCCATCTGCAGAGAGGTTCTGCATGAAGATGCAAGAAGTTTCCAAATTAATCTACGTAATTTGTTTTAGTGGAACATTATGGTAATTTTTTTTTTATATTTTCCTAATTTATCAAAATAACAAATTTTTATTTTTCCATATTTAATTTTGGGTCTTCTATTTTTGATTATTTCTATTCTATGTAAAATAAACTAACCTCTTAATTTGTGAACTGTCATGAAGTGACGTTTTCAATAAATTTAAATATCACGTAGTCGCATTTCAAAAACTGTTTAGAAAATTGTCAATAAGCCATAAAAATATAAATATTGCCAAACTGGGCCAAAGAAATGTTAAATAAATTAAAAAAAACAGAAGCTTAAAGTGCTAAGGGACTGGAGATTACCTCAATTTTTTTTTACTAAAACCAGTTATATTTTTCAAAAGATTTTTCTTTAAATATTAATTTTGTTTGTCTCCATATTTGAAATACAAATCTTGCCCCTGAAACCAAGAAAGATTAATTGTTAATCTGTCTTGGTTTCATGGAACAAGATTTGTATTTCAACTTTTGAAGATAACCAAGGACTCAATTCCACCAAAAGAAAATCTCGATATTTAAAAAAATATATTTAAAATTGAATCTTGAACGTAAAGGAACTTTTCTACAAAACAGCTTTCTCCAAATTTGACCTTATCGATGTCAGAAGTGTTAAAAATATTGAAGTCAAAAAAAAAAGTAGAAACTTCGGCTTCAGCTTCCAAATTCCCATTTTCTCGTGTATTAAAATTGTCAGTATTTTACAAATAATGTTGAATTTAATCTCGAACCCTCAATTGTTTGGAGTCTAGCATGAAGAATTATAATAATTGTGGTATCTTCAAAATCGAATCAAAACTTAAAAAAAAAATTCGAATTTTTGAATTTCTACTTCTGTAAGGTGGTACGGTTGTGAGGAAATTCAATGAGAAAATTCGAGTATTCAAGTTTAAAATTAACATTTTAGAGTCTTAAATTTAGACAGCCTTAAATTCAATAATTTGTTTTATTTGTTGAGAGCAATTCGGAAACTGATTCATCACATGTAAAATTTGATACGTTTTCACCCCCTTAGGTACCGAATTACGAAAAATTCTTCCTAAGGGCTCCCCTACGTCATATGGGGAACTAAAGTGCAAAATTTCATGCTTCTAAATTTAATGGTTTGGTACGTTGTATGTGGGTCAGTGTTTAGGTTTTTTTTAAAAGTATACTCACCACTCCTAGATTTTCCTAGAAATATTAACATTTTGTGAACAGTTTGAGTTGTACCATGGCACTTTTTAAACACCAAATTGATTTTATATTTATTTTACGTATTTTACTACAATTTTGGTGGAAGGGATTTTTTTCCCGAAAATTCCCCAATTTTGGTGAAAGGACTGTTTCTTGTTATCTTCAAAAATTGAAATTCAAATCTTGTCCCCTGAAACCAAGAACGATTGACAAAAAAGTAAAAATACTTAGAAAAGTTTTCGAGGACGTTATTTTTCTTACAAATTTTAGCCTTTTTTTCCAACTTTCTGTGTTTGATGGAACGGACTGGTCCTTGGTTATCTTCAAAAAAAGAGAGAAACTGTTTCTCTCTGAAGATGACAGCTTGACTGTCGAAACACGTTAGAGCAACCTTTGTTGTGTTTTTTAATTTTTCTTGGTTTCAGTGGACAAGTTCTGTGTTTCAACTTTCTGTGGGCAAATTTAAATAAAATAAAAATTAGGAGGTCAACATTTTTGGAAATGTTCGTCAAAATTAGTTTCTAAATTAGGTACGTCTTTATTTTCAAAATTCCTTTATTTTGTCAAAATGAAGGCGAAGTTGTAACACAAGCAGAAATAATATCGAGGAAATATTTTTATGGAAATCCTTTTTGGACGACTTTTTGAAATCAGAATTTTTAGAAACGATTGGTTTCTCTAAAATTAATCAACATTTCGATAATTTTCTTAAAATTTAACTTTTTATATTTCGTAAATTTTTACCTCTTCCCCATTCATCCGTTTTTCTTTAAAAGTCATATTTTTTTCTCAAAATTCATCCCCTTTTTCTGAAAATTTGTCCCTCTTTGTCAAAATTTCGAATTTTTACCCCCAAATTTCATCTTTTTGGAAAGTTGTACTTTATTATCAAAATTTTGGTAAAATGGATGTTCCTTGGTTATCTTTAAAAATCGAAATACAAATCCTGTCTCCTGAAACCAAGAACGATTAAAAAACACAACAATAGTTCGATAGCCAAGTTCGATGGCCAAGCTATCATCTTCAGAAAGATACTGACTCTGAAGATGATAGCTTGGCTATCGAACTTAGCTATCGAACTATTGTTGTATTTTTTAATCTTTCTTGGTTTGAGGGGGCAGGATCTGTATTTCGATCATTGAATGTGGCTTTTGTAGAAATTTCAATTTCATCAGAATTGAACTTCTTGTATTTTTGTTAAAAATTATCAATAAATATTAGATCCGTTTCACACGACGAGCATCCAAACAACAAATATGAAAAACTAGGTCAATTTGACAGAATCTATTTTAAAATATTTCCAATATTCTGACCTGTTTACTAGTGTAAATTTGAATTGTGTTACGTAGGAAGTGTTATTTTCTAGTTTGAAGAGAGATATATCTATCTGAAGATGATAGAGAGATATTTCTCTGAAGTTGATAGAGATACCTTTCTGAAGAGGATATCTTAAGATATCTTTTTGAAGATGATAGAAAGGTATCTCTCTGAAGATAATATCTTGAAATATCTCTCTCACCACAAATATGAAAAAGTAGTTCAATTTGACAGAATCTATATTAAAATATTTTCAATATTCTGACTTGTTTACTAGCGTGGATTCAAATTACGTTACGTAGACTCTGTTATTTCCTAGTTTAAAGAGAGAGATATCTCTCTGAAGATGATAGAGATATATCTCTCTGAAGATGGTAGAAAGATATCTCTCTGTAGGATATATCTTGAGATATCTTTCTGAAGATGATAAAAAAAATCTCTCTGAAGATGATATCTTAAGATATCTCTCTCACCATAAATATAAAAAATAGGTCAATTTGACAGAATCTGTTTTAAAATATTTCCAATATTCTGACTTGTTTACTAATGCGGATTCGAATTACGTTACGTAGGCTCTGCTATTTCCTAGTTTGAAGAGAGAGATATCTCTCTGAAGATAATAAAGAGATATTTCTCTAAAGATGATAGAGAGATATCTCTCTGAGAATGACATCTTGAGATATCTGTCTGAAGATGATAGAGAAATATCTCTCTGCAGAGGATATCTTGAGATATCTCTCTAAAGATGATAAAAAGATATCTCTCTGCAGATGACATCTTAAGATATCTCTCTAAAGATGATAGAAAGATATTGCTCCAAAGATGATAGAGAGATATCTCCCTGAAGATTGTATATCGAAACGCTTTAAAGCCATCTTTGTTGTGTTAATCCTGATATCTCTCTAAAGAGGATATCTTGAGATATCTTTCTGAAGATGATAGAAAGATATCTCTCTCACCACAAATATGAAAAAGTAGATCAATTTGACAGAATCTATTTTAAAATATTTCCAATATTCTGACTTGTTTACTAGTGCGGATTCGAATAATGTTACGGAGGCTCTGTTATTCTCTAGTTTAAAAAGAGAGATATTTCTCCGAAGATGATAGAGAGATATCTCTCTCCGAAGAGGATAAATGATAGAGATATATCTCTTTGAAAAGGATATATTAAAATATTTCTCTGAAGATGACAGAAAGATATCTTTCTGAAGATGATAGAGATATATCTCTCTAAAGATAATAGATGATAGAAATATCTCTCTGAAGAGGTTATTTTGAGATATCTCTTTAAAGATAACAGAATGATATCTCTCTGAAGATGATATCTTGAGATATCTCTCTCATCACAAATATGAAAAAGTAGATCAATTTGACAGAATCTATTTTAAAATATTTTCAATATTCTAACTTTTTAACTAGTACGATTCAAATTACGTTACGTAGACTCTGTTATTTCTTAGTTTAAAGAGAGAGATATCTCTCTGAAGATGATAGAGATATATCTCTCTGAAGATGATAGAGAGATATCTCTCTGAAGAGGATATCTTGATATATCTCTCTGAAGATGATAGGAAGATATCTCTCTGAAGATGATTTCTCGAGATATCTCTTCCACCACAAATATGAAAAAGTAGGTCAATTTAACAGAATCTATTTTAAAATGTTTCTAATATTCTGACTTGTTTATTAGTGTGGATTCGAATTACGTTACGTAGGCTCTGTTATTCCTAGTTGGAAGAGAGAGATAACTCTTTGAAGATGATAGAGATATATATTTCTGAAGATGATAGAGAGATATCTCTCTGAAGAATATATCTTGAGAAATCTCCCTGAAGATGATAGAAAGATATCCCTCTGAAGATGATATCTTGAGATATCTCTCTCACCACAAATATGAAAAAGTAGGTCAATTTAACCGAATCTATTTTAAAATATTTCTAATATTCTGACTTGTTTATTAGTGTGGATTCGAATTGCGTTACGTAAACACTGTTATTTCCTAGTTTGAAGAGAGATATATCTCTCTGAAGATGATAAAGGGATTTTTCTCTGAAGATGATAGAGAGATATCTTTCTGAAGATGACACCTTAAGATATCTGTCTGAAGATGATTGACAGATATCTCTCTGAAGAGGATATCTTAAGATATCTCTCTAAAGATGATAAAAAGATATTTCTCTGCAGATGACATCTCGAGATCTCTCTGAAGATGATAGAGGGATATTGCTCTGAAGATGATGGAGAGATATCTCCCTGAAGATTGTATATCGAAACGCGTTAAAGCAATCTTTGTTGTATTAATCCTGATATCTCTCTAAAGAGGATATCTTGAGATATCTTTCTGAATATTAAAGAAAGATGTCTCTCTCACCACAAATATGAAAAAGTAAGTCAATTTGACAGAATCTATTTTAAAATATTTTTAACATTCTGACTTGTTTACTAGTGCAAATTCGAATAACGTTACGTAGGCTCCGTTATTTCCTCGTTTAAACAGAGAGAGATAACTCTTCGAAGATGATAGAGAGATATCTCTCCGAAGAGGATAGATGATAAAGATATATCTCTCTGAAGAGGATATCTTGAGATATCTCTCTGAAGATGATAGAAAGATATCTTTCTGAAGATGATAGAGAGATATCTCTCTGAAGGTAACAGATAATAGAGAGATATCTCTCTGAAGAGGATATCTTGAAATATCTCTTTCACCACAAATATGAAAAAGTAGGTCAATTTGACAGAATATATTTTAAAATATTTCCAATATTCTGACTTGTTTACTAATGTGGATTTAAATTGCGTTACGTAGGCACCGTTAGTTCCTAGTTTGAAGAGAGATATATCTCTCTGAAGATGACAGAGAGATATTTTTCTGAAGATGATAGAGATATCTCTCTGAAGATGATAGAACGATATCTCTCTGCAGATGACATTTTGAAATATCTCTTTAAAGATGATAGAGAGATATCTCTCTGAAGAGGATATTTTGAGATATCTCTCTGAAGAGGATATTGTGAGATATCTCTCTGAACGTGATAGAAAGATATCTCTCTGCTGATGATATCTTGAGATACCTCTCCGAAGATGATAGAGGTATATTCCTCTAAAGATGATAGAGAGATATCTCCCTGAAGATTGGATATCGAAACGCGTTAAAGCAACCTTTGTTGTGTTAATCTTGATATCTCTCTAAAAAGGCCATCTTGAGGTATCTTTCTGAAGATGACAAAAAGGTATCTCTCTGAAGATGATATCTTAAGATATCTCTCTCACCACAAATAGGAAAAAGTAGGTCACTTTGACAGAATCTACTTTAAAATATTTCCAATATTCTGACTTGTTTACTAGTGTGGATTCGAATTGCGTTATGTAGGCACTGTTATTTCCTAGTTTGAAGAGAGATACATCTCTCTAAAGATGATAGAAAGATATTTCTCTGAAGATGATAGAGATATCTCCCTGAAGAGGATATCTTGAGATATCTCTCTGAAGATGATAGAAAAGATATCTCTCTGAAGATGACATCCTGTAATATCTCTCTGAAGATGATAGACAGATATCTCTCTGAAGAGGATATCTTGAGCTATCTCTTTGAAGATGATAGAAAGTTATCTCTCGGCTGATGATATCTTGAGATATCTCTCCGAAAGTAATAGAGGGATATCTCTCCGAAGATGATAAAGAGATATCTCCCTGAAGATTGGATATCGGAACGCGTTAAAGCATCCTTTGTTGTGTTAATCCTGATATTTGTCTGAAGAGGATATCTTGAGATATCTCTCTCATTACAAACATGAAAAAGTAGATCAATTTGACAGAATCTGTGTTAAAATATTTTTAATATTCTGACTTGTTTAGTAGTGTTGATTCGAATTGCCTCACGTAGGCACTGTTATTTCCTAGTTGAAGATAGATATATCTCTGACAAAATCTATTTTAAAATATTTCCAATATTCCGCCTTGTTTACTAGTGTGGATTCGAATTGCGTTACGTAGCCACTGTTATTTTCTAGTTTGAAGAGAGAGATGTCTCTCTAAAGATGATAGAAAAATATCTCTCTGAAGATGATAGAGAGATATCTCTGTAAAGAAGATATCTTTCTGAAGGTGACAGAAAGATATCTCTCTGAAGATGAGATTTTGAGATATCTCTCTTACCACAAACATGAAAAAGTAGGTCAATTTGACAGAATATATTTTAAAATATTTCCAATATTTTGAATTGTTTACAAGTGCGGATTCGAATTACGTTACGTAGGCTCTGTTATTCCTAGTTGAAAGAGAGAGATATCTCTATGAAGATGATAGAGATATATCTCTCTGAAGATGATAGAGAGATATCTCTCTGAAGAGGATATCTTGAGATATATCTCTGAAGATGATAGAAAGATATCTCTCTGAAGATGATATCTTGAGATATCTCTCTCACCACAAATATATAAAGGTAGGGCAATTTAACAGAATCTATTTTAAAATATTTCCATTATTCTGACTTGTTTATTAGTGTGGATTCGAATTGCGTTACGTAAACATTGTTATTTCCTAGTTTGAAAGAGATATATCTCTCTGAAGATGATAAAGAGATATTTCTCTGAAGATGATAGAGAGATATCTCTCTGAAGATGACATCTTGGGATATCTGTCTGAAGATGATAGAGAAATATCTCTCTGAAGAGGATATCTTGAGATATCTCTCTGAAGATGATTGAAATATATCTTTCTGAAGATGATAGAGATGTACCTCTCTAAAGAGGATATCTTGAGATATCTCTCTGAAGATGATAGAAAGATATCTTTCTAAAGATGACATCTTGAAATATTTCTTCAAAGATGATAGAGATATCTCTCTGAAAAGGATATCTTGAGATATCTCTCCAAAGAGAATATCTTGAGATATCTCTCTGAAGATGATAGAAAGATATCTCTCTGCAGATGACATCTTGAGATATCTCCCTGAAGATGATAGAAGAATATCTCTTTGAAGATGATAGAGAGATATCACCCTGAAGATTGGATATCAAAACGCGTTAAAGCAACCTTTGTTGTGTTAATCCTGATATCTCTCTGAAGAGAATATCTTGAGATATCTTTCTGAAGATGATAGAAAGATATCTCTCTGAAGATGATATCTTGAGATATCTCTCTCACCACAAATATGAAAAAGTAGGTCAATTTGACACAATCTATTTTAAAATATTTCCAATATTCTGACTTGTTTACTAGTGTGGATTCGAATTGCGTTACGTAGTCACTGTTATTTCCTAGTCTGAAGAGAGAGATATCTCTCTGAAGATGATAGAGAGATATCGCTCTGAAGATGATAGAAATATCTCTCTGAAGATGATAAAGAGATATCTCTTTGAAGAAGATATCTCTCTGAAGATGATAAAAAGATATCTCTCTGAAGATAATATCTTGAGATATCTCTCTTACCACAAATATGAAAAAGTAGGTTACTTTGACAGAATGTATTTTAAAATATTTCCAATATTCTGACTTGTTTACTAGAGTGGATTCGAATTGCGTTACGTAGGCACTGTGGTTTCTTAGTTTGAAGATAGAGATATCTCTCTGAAGATGAAAGAGAGATATCTCTCTGAAGAGGATATCTTGAGATATCTTTCTGAAGATGATAGAAAGATATCTTTCTAAAGATGATATCTTGAGATATCTCTTTCACCACAAATATGAAAAAGTAGGTCAATTTGACAGAATCTATTTTAAAATATTTCCAATATTCTGACTTGTTTACTAGTGCGGATTCGAATTACGTTTCGTAGGCTCTGTTATTTCCTAGTCTTAAGAGAGAGATGTCTCTCTGAAGATGATTGAAATATATCTCTCTGAAGATGATAGAGATATATCCCTCTAAAGAGGATATCTTGAGATATCTCTGTGAAGATGATAGAAAGATATCTTTCTAAAGATGACATCTTGAAATATTTCTCCAAAGATGATAGAGAGATATCTCTCTGAAGAGGATAACTTGAGATATCTCTCCAAAGAGGATATCTTGAGATATCTCTCTGAAGATGATAGAAAGATATCTCTCTGCAGATGACATCTTAAGATATTTCCCTGAAGATGATAGAAGGATATCTCTTTGAAGATGATAGAGAGATATCTCTCTAAAGATTGGATATCAAAACGCGTTAAAGCAACCTTTGTTGTGTTAATCCTGATGTCTCTCTGAAGAGGATATCTTGGGATATCTTTCTAAAGATAATAGAAAGATATCTCTCCGAAGATAATATCTTGAGATGTCTCTCTCACCACAAATATGAAAAAATAGGTCAATTTGACAAAATCTATTTTAAAATATTTCCAATATTCTGAGTTGTTTACTAGTGTGAATTCGAATTGCGTTACGTAGGCAATGTTATTTCCTAGTTTAAAGAGAGAAATGTCTCTCTGAAGATGATAGAAAGATATTTCTTTGAAGATGATAGAGAGATATCTCTCTGAAGAGGATATCTTGAGATATCATTCTGAAGATGATAGAAAGATATCGTTCTAAAGATGACATCTTGAGATATCTCTCTGAAGATGATAGAGATATATCTTTCTGAAGAGGATATCTTGAGATATGTCTTTGGAGATAAGAAAAAGATATCTCTTTACAGATGACATCTTGAGATATCTCTCTGAAGATGAAAGAGGGACATGGCTCTGAAGATGATAAAGAGATGTCTTTCTGAAGATTGGATATCGAAAAGCGTTAAAGTAACCTTTGTTGTGTTAATCTTGATATCTCTTTGAAGAGGATCTTTTGAGATATCTCTTTGAAGATGATAAAAAGATATCTCTAAAGATGATATCTTGAGATATCTTTCTCACCACAAATATGAAAAAGTAGGTCAATTTGACAGAATTTATTTTAAAATATTTCCAATATTCTGACCTGTTTACTGGTGCGGATTCGAATTACGTTACGTAGGCACTGTTATTTCCTAGTTTAAAGAGAGGGATATCTCTCTGAAGATGATAGAGAGATATTTCTGTGAAGATGATAGAGAGATATCTCTCTGAAGAGGATATCTTAAGATATCTCTCTGAAGATGATAGAAAGATATCTCTCTGAAGATGATAGAAACATATCTCTCTGAAGATGACAACTTCAGAGAGATATCTTTGATATCTCTCTTCAGATATCTCTCTGAAGTGATAGAGAGATATCTTGAGATATCCCTCTAAAGATGATAGAGAGATATTTCTCTGAAGAGGATACCTTGAGTTATTTCTCTGCAGATGACATCTTGAGATATCTCTTTGAAGAAGATAGAGAGATATCACTCTGAAGATGATAAAGATATATCTTGCTAAAGATTGGTAATCGGAACGCGTTAAAGCAATCCTTGTTGTGTTAATCATGTTAATCCTGTGTTAATCTTTCCTAGTTTCAGGGAACAAGACTTGTATTCAACATTTTACTATGCTCCTTTAAAGTGTCGATATATTACAACTAACTTGTTTTAGCTACGAAACGAGCAATGGGATCCAACGACAGGAAACTGGAACAACTCTAAACGGAAACGGAGAAGAAGATTTGGTCGTTAACGGATATTACTCTTATTACGCCCCGAATGGTCAAAATTTTGTGGTGGCGTATACCGCCGATAAAAATGGTTTTAGAATTGTGCCTTTAGGAGTACAATCATCAATCGCAGTAGTACCCCCTGCCGCTCCCATAACTACTGCTCTCATAAATTCTCTAACAGGAGGAGGAATTGGATAAGAAAAACATGTAAAACCAAGTTCGAAAAAAAAATATATTAGAGTCTGTACTTGATTAATAAAGATAGTAAAACCAGAAATTTTTTTTTGCAGAAAACTCCAATCTCTATAAATTCAATTTTTAATTATCTTAATCGGTTTTTAATATATTTAATTTTAATTTTAGTGACTATTAAAAGTTAGTTATTACGATCGTAGGTTGTGATAACTTATAAACAAAAATTGTGGAGGAATAGCGTGGATAATACCGAAAATTATTTTCAAATGATGCTTTTGATAGCGAATTAAAGCGTAAAATGGTCGAAAACTTTTATAGTCGTAATAAAATTAATTTTTCGTGTTAAGAGTAAAAGTGCGAGCAGTTAAATTCCAGTTCAGATTTTCTCTCAGAGTCTTCTAGATCATCTGGTAGCCTGTACAAGTAATCGAAGATGTTAACGTTAAGTTTTGTTGTGATTTTGGCCATTGGAGCGTAAGTTGAATTTATTACTATAATTTATTTTTTTTTCAACTTGAAATCATGTTTAACCCTTTAATACCCAACGCTAGTTACATGTATCGTTAGTTTTTATTTGATTTCTTTGCATGTATTATTTTTTTACCAATTTTACTCGTTGTTACACAAAGGACCTTATATGTAAGGTATTGCTATGTTTGGACAACTATAATGCACAGACCAATAGGTTTGAACATTTATTAGATTTGAAGTTTGGAAACCAAATACCGGTTTCGATCTTGTTAGATCTCGTCAGTTTGGTATATCCAACTCGAATGCTAATAAATGCTCCGACAAGTAAGTACTAAAACATTCACAGGCGCCAAGCGAGTGACTCTTTAGTACTACCACCTATTGGTCCATAGAGAAACTATGGCCATCGCCAACAATGTCGTATGCAAGAAGAATGCAACCTAGACTACAAATTCATGCAGCCCTCCTGTTTGGATAAGTCAAATTGTGAAAAAAAGTAATGCATGGACAGAACTGATTGATTTTGGTGCAATATTGTTTCATAAATTTCACGAGTTATGGAATTTTATAACTTGAATCTACTTAAAAACTTAAAACTACTCAAAAAAAACCAAAAACTGACTTTTTTTTGGTGAAATGGATTGGTCCTTGGTTATCTTCAAAATTGAAATACAAATCTTGTCCTCTGCAACCAAAAAAGATTAAAAAACACAAGAGAGGTTGTTCTAGAGCTTTCTTGGTTTCAGGAATCAAGATTTGTATTTCAATTTTAAAACTGATAATACTAATCTTGATTTTGGAGGCAACAGTACGGAAGGTTTTTCAAAAATTAAAATACAAATCTTGTCCCCCGAAACGAAGAAGGATAAAAAATAGCAAAGTTTGCTCTAATGTGTTTCGATAGCTTAGCTATCATCTTTAGAGAGGTACTAAAGAAGAAAGATTAAAAAAAAAACAACAAAGGTTGCTCTAACGCTAGTATCTCTCTGAAGATGATAGCTTGGCTATCGAAACGCGTCAGAGTAACCTTTGTTGTGTTTTCGAATCTTTCTTGGTTTCAGGGAACAGTTTATTATAGTTTATCGCCCCTTTGTTAGAAGAAAAAATTTAAATTGGTTTACCAAATTTATTCGAATCAATTTTCGATATTCTGCTTTTTGGTACATGCAACTGGAGATAAAAAATATGGATTTCAGGATTTGTATTTCAATTTTTGAAAGTTCCAATTTTGTTTCGAAAAAATTTGTCTCAAAGACTGATACTTATAGGTAACTTTGGGCACTAAAGGGTTTTAAAATTGATATAATGTGGTGCTTATTGTAATTGAAAAATGGATTATGTATATTATTTTGTGATCAACACTTTTTGTCTTTTTTTTGTAATATATTTTTCTCTACCTCTTTATGAGATCTAGGGTCATAGATCATAGAATGATGTTGGACAGTTTTTCTTAATATAACATTATTTGAAATTGAATTAAACGTTCTTAGGTAATTTGTTAATTGGTGTTGATTATTATAACACGTTTAACAGAATATTGAACTGTTGAGATAAAAAATAATGTCCTTCGCATCAAAAAGACTTCAAAATAGAATTGATTTTTCCATGAATTAGAAGTTTTTTTTGGTGGAACGAACTGGTCCTTGGTTATCTTCAAAAATTGAAATACAAATCTTTGGAATTGAATTAAACGTTTTTAGGTAATTTGTTAATCGGTGTTGATTGTTATAACACGATTAACAGAATATTGAAATTGTAAGGAGATGAAAAATAATGTCCTTTGCTGAAAAAGACTCCAAAATATAATTGATTTTTCCATAAATTAGAAGTTTTTTTTGGTAAAAGGAACTGGTCCTTGGTTATCTTCAAAAACTGAAATACAAATCTTTGGAATTGAATTAAACGTTTTTAGGTAATTTGTTAATTGATGTTGATTATTATAACACGTTTAACAGAATATTGAAACTGTTGAGAAGAAAAATAATGTCATTTACATCAAAAGGACTTCAAAACAGAATTGATTTTTCCATAAATTAGAAGTTTTTTTGGCAGAAGGAACTGGTCCTTGGTTATCCTCAAAAATTGAAATACAAATCTTTGGAATTGAATTAAACGTTTCTAGGTAATTTGTTAATTAGTGTTGATTATTATAACACCTTTAACATAATATTGAAACTGTTAAGGAGAAGAAAAATAATGTCCTTCGCATCAAAAAGACTCTAAAATAGAATTGATTTTTCCATGAATTAGAATTTTTTTTGGGGAACGAACTGGTCCTTGGTTATCTTCAAAAATTAAGATACAAATCTTGTCCCTTGAAACCAAGAAAGATTAAAAAACACAACAAGGGTTGCTCTAACGCGTTTCGATAGCTAAGCCATCATCTTCAGAGACATACATAACTATATGTCGAAGCTAATAGTCCGTTTATGCCTAATACAAACAGGGTAGGATACAGAACAGATCCCTGGGGTACCCCTGCATTAGTGAAAGATGTCTCATTCTATTAACAACGACTGGAAGAACACGAGAAAGGTTGCTCCAGAGCAACTAGATTAAAAACACAACAAAGGTTGCTCTAGAGCAACTAGAGCAACCTTGGTTATGTTTTTTAATCTTTTTTGGTTTCAGAGGACAAGATTTTATTTCAATTTTGATTAGAAGTTCGATTCAGTCTGTATATTTCAGAAAGATTTTATAATTTAAAATATTTCTTCTTCTTTAAAATATATTTGTATTTCAATTTTTATTAGAAGTTGGATTCAGTCTGCATATTTCAGAAAGATTTTATAATTTAAAATATTTCTTCTTCTTTCAAATATATTTGTATTTCAATTTTTATTAGAAGTTTGATTTAGTCTGTATATTTCAGAAAAATTTTGTAATTTAAAATATTTCTTCTTCTTTAAAATATATTTGTATTTCAATTTTTATTAGAAGTTTGATTCAGTCTGTATATTTCAGAAAGATTTTATAATTTAAAATATTTCTTCTTTTTTCAAATATATTTGTATTTCAATTTTTATTAGAAGTTTGATTCAGTCTGTATATTTCAGAAAGATTTTATAATTTAAAATATTTCTTCTTTTTTAAAATATATTTGTATTTTAATTTTTATTAGAAGTTTGATTCAGTTTGTATATTTCAGAAAGATTTTATAATTTAAAATATTTCTTCTTCTTTCAAATATATTTGTATTTCAATTTTTATTAAAAGTTTGATTCAGTCTGTATATTTCGGAAAGGTTTTATAATTTAAAATATTTCTTGTAAAATATTAGGTTTTAACAAATTTCCCAAAATAAATATTTTAAATGTTGAAAAAAGTGAAAATTTTCAAAATTTTTGGGAACTCAATTCTTTAGTAAATGAATCAATAATTTGGAAACAAAATTTTAAAAAATATTCTTTTAAATTGAATAATTCAAATTGGAAATTTTTGAAAACAAATCGTTTGTAATTCAGGTGATATGAATTTAAAATTTTGTCTAATTTTTGGCATATCGGAAATTTCAAAAATTTCAATTTTCATGGGATCAATGTTGTACAAAAAATATTTATCAAAATCAACATTTGTGTCGATTTTGAGGCCAAATTATCGTTTCTTACACTTTAAGTTCAAAATTGAAATTTCGATAATATCCAAATTTTTTAAGTTCGAGAATATCGAAATTTTGAGTTCGAGAATATTGAAATTTTGAGTTCGAGAATATCGAAATTTTAAGTTCGAGAATATCGAAATTTTAAGTTCGAGAATATCGAAATTTTAAGTTCAAGAATATCGACATTTTAAACCAGAAAATATCGACATTTTAATTTTAAACTTTAAAATATTCTGTGTGTGCACTTTTGGGTTTAACAAGGATTTTTTCTTTTCCAGAAATGCGGGTTACACAAACAACGTCGCTAAGTAAGTAACAGTTTTTATTTTAGTTTTGATTTTTGTTATTTCGTAAAGTACCATAATTTTGCTTTAAGAAAATTAATAACAAATTCTTAGTCTATGATTTTGACAATGGTACATTTTAGTTGTTATGAACTTTTAAATGTAATATATCTTTTTTATTTTACAACAATTACAATAACCAGAATTCTGAAGTAACTGGGAAATCAGCAGAAAAGCAAAAAACTACAGGTTTTTTCGATTTTGTAAGTTGTTGAGAAAAAAATACTTGATTGCAAAAATAGGTGCATGCAACGCTTTTTGACCCACATGGTATTAGTTTTTCTTAAATCAATTTGATTGAGCCGAGCAGATCAAATTTGTTTTTCACTTTGTTTCATTTAGATGACAAGTTTTGGAGTTAGCACAGGTTTATTAACGCAGGCAGTAATTGCGATTGGAATCGAACATTTTAGCACCATTCGAGGCGCAATCTTATAAACTGTGTTGGTCATGGACTCATTGCGATTGAATGCTTTTTACCTGAGACAGCAACATAGTTACAAATTCCATGAATATTGTGATAGATTGTAGAAAAAAGTGTGTATTTGTAAATGACAATTTTTAAAGTAAAAACTTCTTTAGGCGAAGTAAACTATTTTGGATATGTGTTGCACTCATTTGTTACAATCAATTGTTATATTTACTTGTTTTACTCAGTTATTACGCTAATGTGTTGCACTCATTTGTTACGGTCAAGTGTTATATTTCAATGTTACACTCATTTGTTACAATCAATTCCAACACTGATTTGTTATACTCAGTTGTTACGCTAATGTGTTGCACTCATTTGTTACGGTCAAGTGTTACACTTCAATGTTACACTCCTTTGTTACAATCAATTCCAACACTGATTTGTTATACTCAGTTGTTACGCTAATGTGTTGCACTCATTCATTACGGTCAAGTGTAACACTTCAATGTTACACTCATTTGTTACAATCAATTCCAACACTGATTTGTTATACTCAGTTGTTACGCTAATGTGTTGCACTTATTTGTTATGGTCAAGTGTTACACTTCAATGTTACACTCATTTGTTACAATCAATTCCAACACTGATTTGTTATACTCAGTTGTTACGCTAATGTGTTGCACTCATTTGTTACGGTCAAGTGTTACACTTCAATGTTACACTCATTTGTTACAATCAATTCCAACACTGATTTGTTATACTCAGTTGTTACGCTAATGTGTTGCACTCATTCATTACGGTCAAGTGTAACACTTCAATGTTACACTCATTTGTTACAATCAATTCCAACACTGATTTGTTATACTCAGTTGTTACGCTAATGTGTTGCACTCATTTGTTATCGTCAAGTGTTACACTTCAATGTTACACTTCAATGTTACACTTCAATGTTACACTCATTTGTTACAATCAATTCCAACACTGATTTGTTATACTCAGTTCTTTCGCTAATGTGTTGCACTCATTCGTTACGGTCAAGTGTTACACTTCAATGTTACACTTCAATGTTACACTCATTTGTTACAATCAATTCTAACACTGATTTGTTATACCCAATAGTTAGACTCATGTGTTGCAGTCATCTGTTACCGTCAAGTGTTACACTCAGTTGTTACACTCATTTGATACAATCAATTCTTATCCTCATTTGATAAAACCAATTCTTACACTGTTTTTTCATACTCAGTTGTTACGCTCATGTGTTGCACGCACTCGTTTTAGTCAAGTGTTACACTCAGTTGTTACACTTATTTGTTACAACCAGTTGTTGCACTCATCAATATTAAAAGTGTGCGCTCCAAAAAAGTAATTAAGGGAAATCTATTTCGATTTTAATATAGACTTATATTTGAAAAAAAAATAATTTTAAATTTTGGGTCAAAATAACGAGAAGGGCGCATTCCAAAAGGATAATTTAAGAAACAATCTATATTTCGATTTTAAACTCGATTTATTCGAAAGAAAAATCAATTTGAATGCACATTTTAAATCGAAATTGCGAGAAGAAGTATAGAAAATTCCATTTTTTAATGAAAAATTTCCAAATTAAAGTACAAATTGCGCTTTTTATACAAAAAAAAGTCGGATCTTACGCTGCATTTTAAATTAATTTGCTCTAAAATTTTGACGTAAGGTTTCCAATTTGAAGGGTTCTTAACAGTGTTGATTCAACTTTTTTTTCTCGAAATGTTATGCTCCAAAAAATCTGAAAGTCAAAATTCTTGATTGTTTTCAAAATTCCGAAATATAGAACTTGTTCCCTGAAACCAAGAAAGATTAAAAAACACAACAAAGGTTGCTCTAACACGTTTCGACAGCCAAGATGTCATCTTAAGAGAGATCAGAGAGAGAGAGAGAGATATCAGTTTCTCTCTGAAGATGACAGTTCGGCTGTCGAAACGCGTTAGAGCAATCTTTGTTGTGTTTTTTATTCTTTCTTGGTTTCAGATTAAAAAACACAACAAAGGTTGCTCTAACGCGTTTCGACAGCCAAGCTGTCATCCTAAGAGAGATCAGAGAGAGAGAAAGAGATCAGTTTCTCTCTGAAGATGACAGTTAGGCTGTCGAAACGCTTTAGAGCAATCTTTGTTGTGTTTTTTAATCTGAAACCAAGAAAGATTAAAAAACACAACAAAGGTTGCTCTAACGCGTTTCGACAGCCAAGCACGTTTCGACAGTTTGGCTGTCGAAACGCGTTCGAGCAACCTTTGTTGTGTTTTTTAATCTGAAACCAAGAAAGATTAAAAAACACAACAAAGATTGCTCTAACGCGTTTTGACAGCCAAGCTGTTATCTTAAGAGAGATCAGAGAGAGAGAGAGAGATCAGAGAGAGAGAGAGAGAAAGAGAAAGAGAGAGGGAGAGATCAATTTCTCTCTGGAGATGACAGTTTGGATGTCGAAACGCGTTAGAGCAACCTTTGTTGTGTTTTTTAATCTGAAACCAAGAAAGATTAAAAAACACAACAACGGTTGCTCTAACGCGTTTCGACAGCAGCCAAGCACGTTTCGACAGTTTGGCTGTCGAAACGCGTTAGAGCAACCTTTGTAGTGTTTTTTAATCTGAAACCAAGAAAGATTAAAAAACACAACAAAAGTTGCTCTAACGCGTTTCGACAGCCAAGCTGTTATCTTAAGAGAGATCAGAGAGAGAGAGAGAGAGAGAGAGAGAGAGAGAGAGAGAGAGAGAGAGAGAGAAGAGAGAGAGAGAGAGAGAGAGAGAGAGAGAGAGAGAGAGAGAGAGAGAGAGAGATCAGTTTCTCTCTGAAGATGACATGAAAGAAAATAACACTACTTCGCAAAAAAGATACAGAGATTATCTAACATTCATGTTACCAGTGCAGTATCAAAATTTGACGTTTAAAAATTGTAAGTCAATTTAAATTCACATCTTCTCTCATTTAAATCCACTCTTAGTTTGATGTAAGAATTTGAACTTTAAGAATGATGTGTCAGTATTTCCCATTTTGTCTAAATTGGAATTTCGAATGCGGAAAATTTTATAAAAGGACTCTTTTTTCTCCGAAAGATGCTGTAAGAGACGCACAAATAGTTTTTTCTTACTTAAATTGCAATTATCTCTCTAAAGATGACAGCTTGGCTGTCGAAACGCCTTAGAGCAACTTTTGTTGTGTTTTTTAATCTTTCTTGGTTTCAGGGGACAAGTTCTGTATTTCAATTTTTTAAGATAACCAAGGACCAGTCCGTTCCATCAAAAAAATCCGAAATACAGGAATCCATTTTTTAAAACCTTTTATTTTGTTTTGAAAATTCCTCGAATTTTAAACTCAAAAACATTTTTATGATACTTTTTCTCTGTGAATCAATGACATTTTTTAGTTTGATCTCGAACAATTGTTGTATAAATTCTTCTCAATTTTGGGTTTACCTTAAAATTTGAACCATTCTCTGAAAATTCTGAATTAAACTAGAGATTTCAACACTCAGTTTTTTAAATTATACTTTTTTAAATAATCTTTGCAGCTTCTTTGCGAAGTAGTGTTATTTTTATTCATGTTTTATCAGTTTTTTTCTTCGCCAGTTGCTCCTTCCACAATTATATTTTTTTCACGATTTCCAGCTTCAACTGAACATTGTTATTTTATTGTTGTCAATACTTTGACTTCAAACAAATTTCGAGAAAAATCTCAATTTTGCCAAAAAAATGAAATTTTGTGAAAGAAATTTTCAAATTTTTTCGTTTTTCGCGAAATTTTCAAATTTTTTCGTTTTTCGCAAAATTTAATATCGAAGTTTCGACATTCCTTAAAAAATTAAAATACAGAACTTGTCCCCTGAAACCAAGAAATATTTAAAAACACAACAAAGGTTGCTCTAACGCGTTTCGACAGCCAAGCACGTTTTGACAGTTTGGCTGTCGAAACGCGTTAGAGCAACCTTTGTTGTGTTTTTTAATCTGAAACCAAGAAAATTTAAAAAACACAACAAACGTTGCTCTAAAGCGTTTCGACTGCCAAGCTGTCATCTTCAGAGAGATACTTAAAAATTCTTGCAGAAATTTCAACATGTTTGATGAAACTTTGATTTTTCGATTTTTTTTAGGTTGCTTTTGTAGAAATTTCAATTTTCTCAAAAGTAAACTTCTTGTATTTTTGTTGAAAACGATCAGTCAATATTAGATTCGCCTCAGACAACGAGCATCCAAACTACAAATAGATTAATTTGACAGAATGTATTTTAAAATATTTCCAATATTCTGACGTGTTTACTAGTGTGGGTTCGACAGGTAGTGTGGGTTCGGTACGTAGATACCGTTATTTCCTGGTTTGAAGTTTTCACTTCTGTCGGCAGCCTTCAAGACTGCCCCATTTTCATTCCCTCTTTTATTATTATTTTGGGGATTTCAATTTGGGTAAAAAAATGAATAATTTATTAAAACCTTGTATGCAATTGTACAAAAGTGGATATTCTCACTTGTACATATTATATTATAAGTCATGTATCTTTAACGCATTGACGTCTACAAGTTTCCTAGTTTTAGGTTTTCATTTCTGTGTCGGCAGTTACATATATATTTGGATTGATTGTAGAAAAAAGTTTGTATATTTGAAAATAAAACATTTTTTAATTAAAACACTAAAAAATTTGGATAAAATTCCAAATACATACATAAGCAAAAATTTAATTTGGTCTATTGTCTATTCACTGATTCACTGTGGTATTTGCTAGGAAAACCCAATTGTGACTGATTTTATATTTTTTTGATGGAACGGACTGGTCCTTGGTTATCTTCAAAAATTGAAATACAGAACTTGTCCCCTGAAACCAAGAAAGATTAAAAAACACAACAAAGGTTGCTCTAACGCATTTCGACAGCCAAGCTGTCATCTTCAGAGAGAAGTCTCAATATTTAAATCCAAAGTTTCATTTAAAGGGTGAAACTTCCACAAAAACGTTGCCTTTTGGGCCAAAGATTCGTGGAACAAGTGCAACATTTCGCGCTTAAAAAATATATTGAAAAAAATTGAAGAAATTAATTCGTTTTTTCAAAATTTCAACTTTTTTACTATCGAGTTATCGACAATTGATATATTCAGAAATTGAAATTGAAATCTGGTGCCATGAAACCAAGAAAAATTGAAAAAAAAAACGCAACAAAGGTTGCTCTAACGCGTATCGATAGCCAAGCTATCATCTTCAGTCTCTCTCTTTGAAGATGACAGATTGGCTAACGAAACTCGTTAGAGCAACCTTTGTTGTGTTTTTTTAAATTTTTTTTTTGGTTTCATGGCACAACACAACAAAGGTTGCGCTAACGCGTTTCGATAGCCAAGCTATCATCTTCAGTCTCTCTTTGAAAATGATAGCTTGGCTAACGAGACGCTTTAGAGTAACCTTTGTTGTGTTTTTTAATATTCAGGTTTCAGGTTTTCAGGTTTCAGGTTTCAGGGGACAAGATATTTATTTCAATTTTTGATGATAACCAAGGACCAGGGCGCTCCACCAAAATTGATATCTTGTCCCCCGATAACAAGTCTTGTCTCACGAAAACACGAAAAATTAAAGGACTCAACAACAGTTGCCCTAACGCGCTTCGACAGTTAAGCTATCATCCTCGAAGAGTTTTCGACATTAATCTCTAAATTTATAAATATGGCGAGCTTGGATTAAAAAGAAACAAAAACAGAGAAATTTAAAGTTTCCAAAAATGATGTTTAATTTGGTACACAAATTTCTAAAAGAAAGTCAAAATTTTCAGAGTAATCTATTTATAAAAAAAATAAAGCTTTAGTGAAACGATTTTTGGGAACGTTTCGACTGTCAATTAAATGAAACAGCTTACAAGAGAAAGAAAGAAAAACCGAGAAATTCAAAGTTGCTGAAAATGATGTTTAATTTGTTACACAAACTTTCAGAAAACAGTCAGGGTTTTTAGAAAAATCTAAAATTTGTAAAAAAAAATTGAAACTTTATTGTAAAATGATTTTTTGAACATTTCGACTGTCAATTTTATAAGTTTAAAAGTGCATCAAGTTGAGACCTTCTATGATTTGTTACCAGTTGAAATTCAACCATGGAAAAATACGACGAATTGTAGCACTGGATTTCCCAAAGGCTTGGACAGCAATCTTTTGTAGCCAAAATAAACTTCCGTTAGGTGTGTGTCATTTGATAATCAGTTTTCTAAATGACAGAGATCTTCCAGTGGTCGTTAATAGAATGAGGCGTCTTCAACTAATGCGGGGGTATCCCAGGGATCTGTTCTGTATCCTACCCCGTTTGTGTTGGGCGAAAACGACCTGTTAGCTTCAACATATAGTTACGTATCTCTCTAGAGATGATAGTTTGGGTATCGAAACGCGTTAGAGCAACCTCTGTTGTGTTTTCTTAATCTTTTTTGGTTTCAGGGGACAAGATATTTATTTCAATTTTTGATGAAAGCCAAGGATGAGTCCGCTCCAGCAAAATTGATATCTTGCTCCCCGAAAACAAGTCGTGTCTCCCGAAAATAAGAAAAAGTAAAAAAACATAAAAACAGTTGTCCTAACGCGTTTTGACAGTTAAGCTATCATCCTCGAAGAGTTTTTGACATTAAACTTTAAATTTATAAATCTGGCCAGCTTGGATTAAAAAGAAACGAAAACAGAGAAATTCAAAATTTCTAAAAATGATGTTTAATTTGGTACACAAATTTCTAGAAGAAAGTTAAAGTTTTCAGGGTAATCTATTTATAAAAAAAATAAAACTTTAGTGAAACGATTTTGGGAACATTTTGACTGTCAATTAAATGAAACAGCTTAGAAGAGAAATAAAGGAAAACCGAGAAATTCAAAGTTGCTGAAAATGATGTTTAATTTGTTACACAAACTTTCAGAAAACAGTCAGGGTTTTTAGAAAAATCTAAAATTTATTAAAAAAAATTGAAACTTTATTGTGAAAGGATTTTTTTGAACATTTTGACTGTCAAGAAAAAAAACCGAGAAATTCAAAGTTGCTTAAAATGATGTTTAATTTGTTACACAAACTTTGAGAACAAAGTCATTATTTTCAGAAAAATCTAAAATTTATTAAAAAAAAATTGAAACTTTAGTGTGAAACGATTTTTTGAACATTTCGACTGTCAATTTTATAATGAAACACTTAACAAGAGTTTAAAAGTGCATCAAGTTGAGACCTTCTATGATTTGCTACCAGTTGAAATTCAACCATGGAAAAATACGATGAATTGTAGCACTGGATTTCCCAAAGACTTGGATAGCAATCTTTTGTAGCCAAAATAAACTTCCGTTAGGTGTGTGTCATTTGATAATCAGTTTCCTAAATGGCAGGGATCTTCCAGTGGTCGTTAATAGAATGAGACGTCTTCAACTAATGCGGGGGTATCCCAGGGATCTGTTCTGTATCCAACCCCGTTTGTGTTGGGCGTAAACGGCCTGTTAGCTTCAACATATAGTTACGTATCTCTCTAGAGATGATAGTTTGGGTATCGGAACGCGTTAGAGCAACCTCTGTTATGTTTTTTTAATCTTTCTTGGTTTCAGGGGACAAGATATTTATTTCAGTTTTTGATGATAGCCAAGGATGAGTCCGCTCCAGCAAAATTGATATCTTGTCCCCCGAAAACAAGTCTTGTTTTCCGAAAACAAGAAAAAGTAAAAAACATAAAAACACTTGTCCTAACGCGTTTCGACAGTTAAGCTATCATCCTCGAAGAGTTTTCGACATTAACCTTTAAATTTATAAATCTGGCGAGCTTGGATTAAAAATAAACAAAAACAGAGAAATTCAAAGTTTCTAAAAATGATGTTTAATTTGTTACACAAATTTCTAGAAGAAAGTTAAAATTTTTAGAGTAATCTATTTATAAAAAAAAATAAAACTTTAGTGAAACGATTTTGGGAACATTTTGACTGTCAATTAAATGAAACAGCTTAGAAGAGAAAGAAAGGAAAACCGAGAAATTCAAAGTTGCTGAAAATGATGTTTAATTTGTTACACAAACTTTCAGAAAACAGTCAGTATTTTTAGAAAAATCTAAAATTTATTAAAAAAATTGAAACTTTAGTGTGAAACGATTTTTTGAACATTTCAACTGTCAATTTTATAATGAAACAGCTTACAAGAGTTTAAAAGTGCATCAAGTCGAGACCTTCTATGATATGTTACCAGTTGAAATTCAACCATGGAAAAATACGATGAATTGTAGCACTGGATTTCCCAAAGGCTTGGATGGCAATCTTTTGTACCAAAATAAACTTCCGTTAGGTGTGTGTCATTTGATAATCAGTTTTCTAAATGACAGAGATCTTCCAGTCGTCGTTAATAGCATGAGACGTCTTCAACTAATGCGGGGGTACCCCAGGGATCTGTTCTGTGTCCTACCCCGTTTGTATTGGGCGTAAACGGCCTGTTAGCCTTAACATATAGTTACGTATCTCTCTAGAGATGATAGTTTGGGTATCGAAACGCGTTAGAGCAACCTCTGTTGTGTTTTCTTAATCTTTCTTGGTTTCAGGGGACAAGATATTTATTTCAATTTTTGATGATAGCCAAGGATGAGTTCGCTCCAGCAAAATTGATATCTTGTCTCTCGAAAACAAGTCTTGTTTCCCGAAAACACGAAAAATTAAAAAACATAACAGTTGCCCTAACGCGCTTCGACAGTTAAGCTATCATCCTCGAAGAGTTTTCGACATTAACCTTTAAATTTATAGATATGGCGAGCTTGGATTAAAAAGAAAGGAAAACCGAGAAATTCAAAGTTTCTAAAAATGATGTTTAATTTGGTACACAAATTTCTAGAAGAAAGTCAAAATTTTTAGAGTAATCTAATTATAAAAAAAATAAAACTTTAGTGAAACGATTTTGGGAACATTTCGACTGTCAATTAAATGAAACAGCTTAGAAGAGAAATAAAGGAAAACCGAGAAATTCAAAGTTGCTGAAAATGATGTTTAATTTGTTACACAAACTTTCAGAAAACAGTCAGTATTTTTAGAAAAATCTCAAATTTATAAAAAAAATTGAAACTTTAGTGTGAAACGATTTTTTGAACATTTCGACTGTCAATTTTATAATGGAACAGCTTACAAGAGTTTAAAAGTGCATCAAGTTGAGACCTTCTATGATGTGTTACCAGTTGAAATTCAACCATGGAAAAATACGATGAATTGTAGCACTGGATTTCCCAAAGGCTTGGACAGCAATCTTTTGTAGCCAAAATAAACTTTTGTTAGGTGTATGTCATTTGATAATCAGTTTCCTAAATGGCAGGGATCTTCCAGTGGTCGTTAATAGAATGAGACGTCTTCAACTAATGCGGGGCTATCCCAGGGATCTGTTCTGTATCCAACCCCGTTTGTGTTGGGCGTAAACAGCCTGTTAGCTTCAACATATAGTTACGTATCTCTCTAGAGATGATAGTTTGAGTATCGAAACGTGTTAGAGCAACCTCTGTTGTGTTTTTTTAATCTTTCTTGGTTTCAGGGGACAAGATATTTATTTCAATTTTTGATGATAGCCAAGGATGAGTCCGCTCCACCAAAATTGATATCTTATCCCCCAAAAACAAGTCGTGTTTCCCGGAAACAAGAAGAATTAAAAACATAACAACAGTTGCCCTAACGCGCTTCGACAGTTAAGCTATCATCCTCGAAGAGTTTTCGACATTAACCTTTAAATTTATAAATATGGCGAGCTTGGATTAAAAAGAAACGAAAACAGAGAAATTCAAAGTTTCTAAAAATAATGTTTAATTTGTTACACAAATTTCTAGAAGAAGGTCAAAATTTTCAGAGTAATCTATTCATAAAAAAATAAAACTTTAGTGAAACGATTTTGGGAACACTTTGACTGTCAATTAAATGGAACAGCTTAGAAGAGAAAGAAAGGAAAACCGAGAAATTCAAAGTTGCTGAAAATGATGTTTAATTTGTTGCACAAACTTTCAGAAAAAAGTCAGTATTTTTAGAAAAATCTAAAATTTATTAAAAAAAATTGAAACTTTAGTGTGAAACGATTTTTTGAACATTTCAACTGTCAATTTTAAAATGAAACAGCTTACAAGAGTTTAAAAGTGCATCAAGTCGAGACCTTCTATGATATGTTACCAGTTGAAATTCAACCATGGAAAAATACGATGAATTGTAGCACTGGATTTCCTAAAGGCTTGGATAGCAATCTTTTGTAGCCAAAATAAACTTCCGTTAGGTGTGTGTCATTTGATAATCAGTTTCCTAAATGGCAGGGATCCTCCAGTCGTCGTTAATAGCATGAGAGCTCTTCAACTAACGCAGGGGTATCCCAGGGATCTGTTTTGTATTCTACCCCGTTTGTGTTGGGCGTAAACGGCCTGTTAGCTTCGACATATAGTTACGTATCTCTCTAGAGATGATAGTTTGGGTATCGAAACGTGTTAGAGCAACCTCTGTTGTTTTTTTTTTTAATTTTTCTTGGTTTCACGAGACAAGATTTGTATTTCAATTTTTTTATACAGTTACGTGGTTGGTGGTAGTCTAGTGTTATCTTTTTTTTTTTGATAAAGCATGCTGCTTTTGATAAATCACATACAGAGGATTATTCCAGCTAGTGTTCTGGACTAGGGAAAGAAAAAATTGGCTTAATGCCTCAAAAGCAGTTTCTTTAAGAAATCTCCAGGAAATGAACATTATGATACTCCAAAAAAGGACGATTTCATCTTTAACAGAAACAGCATTTTCTTTTACCAAAATATGGAAACATTTCTAAAATATGGAACGTACAGTTATCTTATGTAATGGCCTTAATCTGCCAAAATAGTAATTGTCTGTTTCGTCTAAATATTGAGTTTTTGTCTGTCCCCATCATGGTCATTAACATACTTATTTGGTGTTTGTTTTCAGGTCAACGAATCAAGTCAATGACTATGCCAATTTGGTGGCAAAATCAAATAACCAGAACAACAACAACAACAACAATAATGATTATGCTAACTTGGTAGCAAAAGCTGCATTAGTTCAGTAAGTTTTGATCGAACTTCTTTGGTATTCGAATAGAGATTCTCATAATTGTTCATTAATTTCAATTTTTCCAAACTAGAAAGTACACTTACGTTATTAAAACATTGAGTACTGATTTGCTGTTTGCTTTCAAAGTTTCGAATTCATTTACAATGATTATGCTAACTTGGTGGCCAATCTGTAGTAAATCTGGTTCAAACAGGTTTTTCGAACAAACGCTTTTCGAATTAGTTAATCTAATATCAACTTCTAAAGTACGCAGCAAATTGATTATTATGCTTAAACTTTAAGTAGTTACCTAGACTGATTCTACTTTTACTTCCAGGGCCTTGAATCAAAATAATAATAACAACAACAATAACAATGATTATGCTAACTTGGTGGCAAAAGCTACATTACTTCAGTAAGTTTTGATCGACTTTCTTTGGCATTCGAATAGAGCATCTCAAAATTGTTCATTAATTTTAAACTAAATAGTGCACTTATGTTGTTAAAATATTGAGTACTGATTTGATGTTTGCTTTCAAAGTTCCGAATTCATTTAACTTGGTGGCCAAATCTGTAGTAAATCTGGTTCAAACAAGTTTTTCCAACAAACGCTTTTCGAATTAGTTAATCTAATAACAACTTCTTAAAGTAGGCAGCATTGATTGCTATGATTAAATTTTAACTAGTTATCTAGACTGACTCTACGTTTACTTCCAGGGCCTTGAATCTAAATAATAATAACAAAAAGACTAACAATAACAATGATTATGCTAACTTGGTGGCGAAATCTGCATTAGTTCAGTAAGTTTTGATCAAAGTTCTTTAGTATTCGAATTAAATGTTTCGAAATTGTTCATTAATTTGAGTTATTTTAACTAAACAGAGCACTTATGTTGTTAAAACTGAATACTGGTTTGCTGTTTGCTTTCAATGGTTTGGATTCATTTTAAATGATTTTGATAACTTGGTGGCCAATTCTGTAGTAAATCTGGTTCAAATAAGTTTTTCGAATTAACGCTTTTCGAATTAACGCTTTTCGAATTAGTTAATCTAATAATAATTTCTAAAGCACGCAGCAAATTGATTATTATGCTTAAATTTAGACTGACTCTACTTTTACTTCCAGGGCCTTGAATCAAAATAATAACAACAACAACAACAACAATAATGATTATGCTAACTTGGTGGCAAAATCTGCATTAGCTCAGTAAGTTTTGATTAAAGTTCTTTGGTATTCGAATGAAGTTTTTCGAAATTGTTCATTAATTTCAATTTCTTTAACTAAACAGGGCACTTACGTTGTTAAAATATTGAGTACTGGTTTGCTGTTTGCTTTCAAAGGTTTGGGTTCATTTATAATGATTATGCTAACTTGGTGGCCAAATCTGTAGTAAATCTGGCTCAAACAAGTTTTTCGAACTAGCTTTTCGAATTAGTTAACCTAATAACAACTTCTTAAAGTACGCAGCAAATTCATTACTATGATTAAATTTTAACTAGTTATCTAGACTAACTCTACGTTTACTTCCAGGGCCTTGAATCAAAATAATAATAACAACAACAACAATAATGATTATGCTAACTTGGTGGCGAAATCTGAGTAAGTCTTGATCATACATTTTATTCATTAAACATTTTTTTTAAATTTGTTCATGTATCTTAAAATATACAATAAACTTACTTTTATTTGAAGTGGTACTAATTTGGCGTCTATTTTAAGAGTTTTGAATTCAAATAATTATAATGATTATGCCAACTTGGTTGCCAAATTTGAGTAAGTTTTGCGATTTGACGCTTTTCGAGTTAGATGTAAACATCTAAGATGCACAGTTTTTTTTGTTAAAATATTAAGTATTGACTGGGGTTTATTTCTAGGGTCTTGAACAATTATAACGACTATGCCAATCAAGTTAACAATTTGGTGGCGAAATCCGCACTAAATAAGTAAGTTTAGCTTAAACATCAAATTTTTTGAAGAAAAACTTTTCGCTTCTAACGCACAGACCAATAGCTTTGCACATTTATTGGATTCGATGTTTGGAAACCAAATCAACCAAATACGGTTTGGAAACCAAATCAACCAAATACGGTTTGGAAACCAAATACCAATCAACCAAATACGGTATTTGGTTTTTAAACATTGAATCTAATAAACTTTCAAACTTATTAGTCTGTGCATTAGAATCCTTGTCTTCTGGGAACTTTCCTAGAGAGCAACCTCTTTGCTAAGTGGCAGTGTTTCAACTGTTGGTAGTTCAGCTACCTATGATTCGCCACTATACACGCCACCTGGAGGGCTGCATGAATTTGTAGTCTAGGTTGTATTCTATTTGCAAATGCTTTTCGAACAAACGCTTTTCGAACAAACGCTTTTCGAACAAACGTTTTTCGAACAAACGCTTTTCGAACAAACGCTTTTCAAATTTGTTAATGTAATTTCAGCTTCTAGGGTCCCCACCCAATTAATTATTACGTTTAGATTACAATTAGTCTTATAGATTAATTTGACATTTACTTTCAGTGCCTGGAATCAAAATAACAACAACAACAACAACAACAACAATGATTATGCCAACTTGGTGGCAAAATCTGAGTAAGTTATCCTCATGTAGTTAATTTTTTGAATTTGTTCATGTAATCATCTTAAGATGGACAATAAATTTTTTTTTTAAATATTAAGTGGTTGTCAAAGTATTGATTGACGTCTATTTCTAGGGTCCTGAATAATTATAATGATTATGCCAATCAAGTTAATAACTTGGTAGCGAAAGCTGCAATAAATAAGTAAACCTATCACAAAACTTTCTAATAAACACTTTTCGAATTTGTTAATAAAATTTTAATTTCTCAAAGTAGATATTAGGTTTACATTTTAAGTAACTATCTAGACAGATTTCACGTTTTCTTGCAGTGCCTTGAATCAAAATAATAACAATAATAATGATTATGCTAACTTGGTGGCAAAATCTGAGTAAGTTATTCTCATGTACTTAATTTTTTGAATTTGTTCATTTAAATATCTTAAGATACAGAGTAAATGTGTTTTTTTGGTAAAATATTAAGTTTTTTTGTTGTTGGTGGAATGGGCTGGTCTTATGTGATCTTCAAAAATTGAAATACAAATCTTGTCCCCTGAAAACAACCTTTCCTGGTTTCAGGAGACAAGATTTGTATTTAAATTTTTAAACATCTTAAGATACACAGTAAACTTGTTTTATTTTTGTTAAAATATTAAGTAGTTGTCAAAGTATTGATTGACGTCTATTTTTAGGGTGTTGAATAATTATAATGATTATGCCAATCAAGTTAACAACTTGGTGGCGAAAGCTGCAGTAAATAAGTAAGTTGAGCTCATCTTTGTTTTTCGAACGTTTTTCGGACGTTTTTCGAACTTTTTTTAAATGTTTTTTGAACGTTTTTCGAACGCTGTTCGAACGTTTTTTGAACGTTATTCGAACGTTTTTCGAACGTTTTTCGAACGTTTTTCAAACGTTTTTCGAATTTGTTAATCTAATTTTAACTATTCAAAGTACAATTAGGTTTCAATTTTAACTGGGTTTCCAGACTGATTCAACGTCTATTTTCAGGATCTTGAATCAAAACAACAATAACAACAATAACAACAATAATGACTATGCCAACTTGGTGGCCAAATCTGAGTAAGTGTGATTTTTTAATCAAGGTGTTTTTGACTATCTTCGTGTTATTTTCATTTAAAATGCATAACAAACTTTTTATTTTTTATTTAAACGTTAAGCAGTCATCAATGTATTGAATGGGGTCTATTTTCAGGGTCTTGAATAATTACAATGATTATGCCAACTTGGTGGCGAAAAATGAGTAAGTCTTGTTTGTACAATTTATTTTTGAATTCGTTCATATATTTTTAACATTTTAAAATTGAACATCTTAAAATTCAACATCTTAAAATTCAACATCTTGAAATTTAACATCTTAAAATTCAACATCTTAAAATTCAACATCTTAAATTTAACGCCTTAAACTTTAACATCTTAAAATTCAACATCTTAACATTCAACATCTTAAAATTTAACGCCCTAAAATTTAACATCTTAAAATTCAACATCTTAAAATTTAACGCCTTAAACTTTAACGTCTTAAAATTCAACATCTTAACATTCAACATCTTAAAATTTAACGCCCTAAAATTTAACATCTTAAAATTCAACATCTTAAAATTTAACGCCTTAAAATTTAACATCGTAAAATTCAACATCTTAAAATTCAACATCTTAAAATTTAACGCCTTAAGATTTAACATCTTAAAATTCAACATCTTAACATTCAACATCTTAAAATTTAACGCCTTAAGTTCAGCATTTTAAAATTCAATATCTTAAAATTCAACATCTTAAAATTTAACGCTTTAAAATTTAACATCTTAAAATTTAACGCTTTAAAATTTGACATCTTAAAATTTAACATCTTAAAATTCAACATCTTAACATTCAACATCTTAAAATTTAACGCCCTAAAATTTAACATCTTAAAATTCAACATCTTAAAATTCAACATCTTAAAATTTAGAGCCTTAAGATTTAACATCTTAAAATTCAGCATCTTAAAATTCAACATCTTAAAATTCAACATCTTGAAATTTAACGCCATAAAATTTAACATCTTAAAATTCAACATCTTAAAATTTAGCGCCTTAAGATTTAACATCCTAAAATTCAGCATCTTAAAATTAAGAGCCTTAAAATTTAACATCTTAAAATTCAACATCTTAACATTCAACATCTTAAAATTTAACGCCTTAAAATTTACCATTTTAAAATTCAACATCCTAAAATTCAACATCTTAAAGTTTAACGCCTTAAAATTTAACATCTTAAAATTCAACATCTTAAAATTCAACATCTTGAAATTTAACGCCATAAAATTTAACATCTTAAAATTCAACATCTTAAAATTCAACCACTTAAAATTTAATGCCTTAAAATTTAACATCTTAAAATTTAACATTTTAAAATTCAACATCTTAAAATTCAACCACTTAAAATTTAACGCCTTAAAATTTAACATCTTAAACTTCAACATCTTAAAATTTAACGCCTTAAAATTTAACGTCTTAAAATTCAACATCTTAAAATTCAAAATCTTAAAATTTAACGCCTTCAAATTTAACATCTTAAAACATCTTAACATTCAACATCTTAAAATTTAACGCCTTCAAATTTAACATATTTAAATTCAACATCTTAAAATTTAACGCCTTAAAATTTAACATCTTAAAATTCAACATCTTAAAATTCAACATCTTGAAATTTAACGCCATAAAATTTAACACCTTAAAATTCAACATCTTAAACTTCAACATCTTAAAATTTAACGCCTTAAAATTAAACATCTTAAAATTCAACATCTTAAAATTCAAAATCTTAAAATTTAACGCCTTCAAATTTAACATCTTAAAATTCAACATCTTAACATTCAACATCTTAAAATTTAACGCCTTCAAATTTAACATCTTTAAATTCAACATCTTAAAATTTAACGCCTTAAAATTTAACATCTTAAAATTCAACATTTTAAAATTTAACGCCTTAAAATTCATTATTTAAAAAAATTCAACATTTTAAAATACCTAGTAAAGTTGTTTTGTGTTAAAACATCAAAGTATTGATTTGGTGTCTGTTTCCAGGGTTTTGAATCCAAATAATTATAATGATTATGCCAATTTGGTGGCGAAATCCGAGTAAGTTTTATTTTTTAATAAAAGTTTTTCGAATTTGTTCAGCGTCTTATAATACAGAGTAATCTTTTTCTAATTGTTAAAATAATACAAAATATTGAGTAGGTGTCTACTTTCAGTGTCTTGAATCCAAATAATTATAACGATTAGGTCAACTTGAAGAAATCTGAATAAGTTTTATTCCACCTATTTTTTAACAATTTCGAATTTGTTTTTACAATTTCAGCTTCAAAAGTACATATACTTGTTTTTCCATTTTTCAATTTAAGTACTGATTGGGTGTATACTTTCAGGGTCTTGAATAATTATAATGACTATGCCAATCAAGTTAATAATTTGGTAGCTAAAGCTGCAATAAATAAGTAAGTCTCTTGTTTACAATAACATAGAGAGGGGAGGGTAACAAGAATCTAAATCATAAATGAATTATCTGAAGAAAAAAAAACGAAAACTCAATTGTTTTTTCTTTAATTGTGACAGGTTGGACATCAAACTTAATTAGTGTTTCGATTTAATTAAATTTTAGTTTTTTAAAATGCATAACACGTTTGTTTTTGTATTAAAATATTATCTAACCAGTAGTACTGATTTGGTGTTTATTTTCAGGGTCTTGAATCAAAATAATAATAATGATTATGCCAATTTGGTCGCGAAATCTATAAATACGTAAGTCCAACTTAAATATCTTTGGTTTTCAACCACTTTATACTAGAAATTCAGCTACTTAAAGTATCAACTCGATTTGTTTATTTGTTGAAATGTTAGGTATTAAATTGTCGTCTATTTTCAGCAACACAAATAACAATTACAACAATGATTATGCCAATTTGGTGGCCAAATCTACAATAAACAAGTAAGTTTGTTCATCTTCGTGTTTCAACCAAACTTTTTTTTCTTTTGGATGCTTTAGCTTACATCTATTTTAGATGCTTTAGCATACATCTATTTTGGATGCTTTAGCATACATCTATTTTGGATGCTTTAGCATACATCTATTTTGGATGCTTTAGCATACATCCATTTTAAATGCTTTAGCCTACAGTAACTTCTTATGTTAAAATCTTATGTGACCATCATGTAGTAGAGTTAAAAATATGTGATCAGCGACTGGGAGTCGAACCCAGGACCGTCACGTTACAGGCCAGACTCCTAACCACGGAGCCATCGTCACCACCACTCTCAACTCTACTCATTCACTTCACATAACGTACTTTCGGTATCTGCTAACTGCTACAACTTGGCCATTTCTGACAATACTCGGTATCTGTTGTCTGCTACAGTTCGGCCATTCCTGACAATACAGCCGTTTTCGGCTGTGGGCCATAATCCGACACCTTGCAAAACATAATACATAAACATAAGTGCTGTGCTATCGGGTGAATCCCTAATCTCATTTCTGAAAGTGTAGTAGAGTTAAAAATATGTGATCAGCGACTGGGAGTCGAACCCAAGACCGTCACGTTACAAGCCAGACTCCTAACCACGGAGCTATCGCCACCACCACTCCCAACTCTACTCATTCACTTCACATAACATACTCTCGGTATCTGTTGTCTGCTACAACTTGGCTATTTCTGACAACACTCGGTATCTGCTGTCGGCTACAGCTCGGCCATTCCTGACAATACAGCCGTCCACGGCTGTGGGCCATAATCCGACACCTTGCTAAACATAATACATAAACATAAGTGCTGTGCTATCGGGTGAATCCAGATACTAAATAGACTGAACATTTCAATGTTGTCTCATGCGTACAGTTGAAGCTAAAATGCGGGGTAGTGGGAAGCTGCATCCCACTACTCTTGGACATGGCCGGATTAAGTAAAATTTATAAATACGAAACTTGCCGCGTAACGGTTCTAACGATTTAGATGAAACTTTTGAATTAGGGGCTTTTGGACCAATAGGAGAATTTTTATAAATGCTTTTTGGTAAAAGTTCAGGAGAACTATTTTCAAAGACATCTTGGTTTAATAGTAAAATAATTTTCTTTCAATACGCGACGCCTGTGTACAATATTGTTAAGCCGGTGCTGTAAACACGTCATGATTGCAGTGAAATGGCGGCGCGCGCACGCCGATAATTGAATATTTATATATTTCATTTTTACCTACCCAAAGAATGAAACTCTTGATTTTCCTTCACTAATGTGTTCACTGAGGTTTCAACAATGATCCACAATACACTTCCCCATATTTTCAGGCCATTTTCTAAAATAACCCCGATGTTATGTTCGCAACGGTCTGTCAAATAATGAGAGTAGGTTGAGCTAGGCTTCCGCCAGGCTTTCAACTGGCTTCACTGCTTACCGTCTTACGTTCAGTCTATTTAGTCTCTGGGTGAATCCCTAATCTCACTTCTGAAAGTGTAGTAGAGTTAAAAATATGTGATCAGCGACTGGGAGTCGAACCCAGGACCGTCACGTTACAGGCCAGACTCCTAACCACGGAGCCATCGCCACCACTACTCTTAAATATACTCGTTCACTTCACATAACGTACTCTCGGTATCTGCTGTCTGCTACAACTTGGCCATTTCTAACAATACTTGGTATCTGTTGTCTGCTACAGTTCGGCCATTCTTGACAACACAGCCTCGGCTGTCGACCATAATCCGACACCTTGCTAAACATAATACAGAAACATAAGTGCTGTGCTATCGGGTGGATCCCCAATCTCACTTCTGTAACTGTAGTAGAGTTAAAAATATGTGATTAGCGACTGGGAGTCGAACCCAGGACCGTCACGTTACAGGCCAGACTTCTAACCACGGAGCCATCGCCACCACTACTCTTAAATCTCCTCCACTACTCTTAAATCTACTCATTCACTTCACATAACGTACTCTCGGTATCTGCTGCTGTCCGCTACAATCGGAGAACTGATTTGGTGTCTACTTTCAGAATTTTGAACCAAAACAACAACAATGATTATGCCAACTTGGTGGCGAAGTCTGCAATAAACAAGTAAGTTGAACTTAAACGTCTTCAGTTCACAGCCAAACGTTTATCAGATTTATTCATCTTAATTCAGCTTCTCAAACTAGATTTTGTGTCAAAGCCTAGCCAAAAAATTAATAATTTGACATCTATTGCCACAAACATCGTCTCGTATAACGCTTATGTCTACTTGGTAGCGAAAGTTGCAGAAAATAAGTTGGTATTTCCTGCATCTTTTCTGCGAAGTTGTGTTAATTTTTTATTGGCTTTTTCTTCACTAGTTGGTTCTTCCACAAAACTCACCCTTGTTAAGAATTTTTTATAGACTGGAAGTCTAGATTTTTAAATGAAATCGGCAATGGAAAGACCAAATAAAAAAATCCCTTTATTTTGTTTTATTAGCAATTCAGCTTCTGAAACTAGTTTTGTGTCAAAACGTAAACAAAAAATTGATGATTTGACATCTATTTTCAGGACATCGTCTCGTTTAACGATTATGTCTACTTGGTAGCGAAATGTCAAGTGTAAGCCACAATTTAAATTCTAATGCACAGACCAATAGGTTTGAACATTTATTAGATTCGAAGTTTGGAAACCAAATAGTTCGAATCTAATAAATGTTCAAACCTATTGGCCTGTGCATTAGAATCCTTGTCTTCTGGGAAATTGTTCCTAGAGAGCAACCGCTTCGCTAGGTGGCAGTGTTTCAACTGTTGGTAGTTCAGCTACCTATGATTCACTATACACGCCTGGAGGGCTGCATGAATTTGTAGTCTAGGTTGCATTCTACTTGCACACAATTTAAATAATAATTATTCTGAGGAAAATATTTTGGAAAATTTCGACTTTCTTTTACAAAGTTTTAAATGAATGGATGAAACCATTCATTTCCACCAATCAATTTGAAAGCATTTTTCGAACCATTTGATAAAATGATCTTTAAAAGTAGTTTTTTTATCACAAGATCAATCAACAGCTTTGGAGGTTGGTGTTCAACAAAAAAACTGAATTACTGATTCTATTTTCATTGATTTCGCTTTCTCATGAAGCAATTTTTCTTCTGAAAACTTGAAATTTCGAAAAAAACTGTTTTTTATCCTCACTTGCTCTTTGCATGGCTGTTTCTAGCCATATTATGCCTTGAAAGTACTGCGAGTAGGATGCGAAAACAAGGATAGTTGGCGATGAATTACGAACTTAGGCCAGTAATTTCAAACTATAGAAAATATAGAAAAACTTTACATTGAGTCTGTAATGAAGCTTTTTTAAAAAAAAAACATAAAATTGACATTATAAATCCAAATTTTGAAGCAAAATAATACTCCAACAAGCATGTTAAACTAATAAAAAAAAATTTACCAAATACAAGCTCAAAAACAAAATTTTTGAAACGGTTAAAGTTAAAAGTATAAATTTTCAATTACTACAAAAGAAGTCAATCGAAAAAATCTAGTTTAAATAATAAATTTTGCAAACGAAAGTCAAAATTCTTGAGTAAAAATTTTAAAAACCTTGCAACCTCTAGTTCGGCAACCAGTGATGGCTTACTGGCGTCTAGCGTGTTGTCTATCGTGTACCATCAATGTGGTGTGTTTTGGCAACAGATGTTTGCGGTTTTGGCCACAGATGTCTGTGCTTTTGGCTACAGGTGTCTGTGCTTTTGGCTACAGATGTCTCTGCTTTTGGGTACAGATGTCTGTGCTTTTGGCCACAGATGTATGTGGTTTTGGTCATTAACTGTGACGATTTACCTCGTTGGATTTGGCAGCCCTGGTTATTTTCTGACAGCAGACGGCACCAGCCATCTTGCCCGTATCTGTTGCGGTGAATCCCTCGTAGGGGGTTCCCCCCTATACAAAAGGGGGTTCGTTATGGTTCGCAATGTCTTCTGACAGCTGACCAGCCATCTTGCCCGTAACTTTGACGCGGTGAATCCCTCATATTCCTCGTAGGGGGTTCCCCCCTATACAAAAGGGGGTTCGCTATGGTTCGCAATGTTTTCTGACAGCTGACCAGCCATTTTGTCCGTAATTTTACCGCGGTGAATTCCACGTATTCCTCGTAGGGGGTTCCCCCCTTACAAAAGGGGTTCGCTATGGTTTGCAATTGCATTGTCGAGAGTCGTTGTATTTCGTGGTGTTGTTTCGGTAGCACTTGGACTTCGGATGGTCCCGATATTTGGGGATGAGGAGGCGGTTTGCTTATCACCTATTGGGCTGCGCCTAGCTCAGGTATGTTTATAAATTTTATTTAATATTTCTGCGACCCAGTTTGGAAATATTTAAATTAATAAACATGTTTCCCACCATGAAGAATACGTCCCAGGTGTGTTCACGTTCAGATTTCTCCCTCCTCGCTTAGATGTAAGGGTTTATGTCTCTTTTTTTTATGTCTTTTTCCAACTCTTTTATAACGGATTTCCTCGTCAATCGTGAATTTGGATATCGAGGAGAAGTTTTTAAAAAATGTTGATAAAAAGGCAACTTCTAGTAAAAAGGATAATGAATCTGTAACGAAGTTTTATCCAAAAAAAAAGAAGTTAAAAGTACAAATAAACTTGGAATTCTGGAAGAAAAAAATGTTATTTAGGTTGAAATTTGGGACTAGTAACTTCAAATTGACATAAATTTCTAGAAACATTGGAAATACTATTTATTGACAAGTTTGTCACATACATCGTTCCTCAAGGACACCCAGTTTGCTCATGAAGGTTGTAAATGGGTTAACTTAATAAACAGCTTAAGAATTTGTGATTCATGCTCCATTGATTGATTTTGAAATTACCCCCCATCAATTGGACACTTTATTTCTATTAGATTAATGTTTTGGCTTAGGAAGGCCCTCAAAAAACTTTACGAACCTCTATATTAAAATACTAATTTGTTGTTTACTTGTTTACTAATTTGTTATTTACTTTCAGGGTTTTGAATCAAAATAATAATAATAATAATAATAACAATGATTATGCCAACTTGGTGGCGAAAAATGAGTAAGTCTTTTTCATTCATTTTATTTTTTAACAAAAACTTTTTGAATTTGTTCATGTAATTTTAGCATCTTACAATACAGAGTAAACTTGGTTTTTTTAATGTTAAGTCGTTACCAAAATACTAATTAGACGTCTACTTTCAGGGTTCTTAATAATTATAATAACGATTATGCCAACTTGGTGGCGAAATCTGAGTAAGTCTAGCTCAAACATTCTATTTGTTAACAATTTTGGGTTTGTCTATATAATTTCAGCATTTCAATATTCCCCCAAACTTGTTTTTATTTTTACAGTCTTCTTTGTTCATTTTATTTCTTTAACGAAAATTTTGTTTCTTAAAATAATTAAAATACACAGTAAACTTGAGTTTTTTTTGTTAAATCATTAAATAGTTGTCAAAACACTAATTATATGTTTACTTTCAGGGTCTTGAATCAAAATAACTACAATGACTATGCCAACTTGGTGGCGAAATCCGAGTAAGTTTTGCTCTACTTATTTTTTAACAATTTCGAATTCGTTCACGTAACTTCTTGAAATACACAAATCACTTGTTTTTGGTATTGGCATTGATATTGATTTGGCGTCTACTTTCAGGGTCTTGAATAGTTATAATGATTATGCTAACTTGGTGGCCAAAAATAATAAGTAAGTATTTCTTATTTTAAACATTTGTTCTTTAGTACCAAAGGGTAAACGAGTGTTGGGTCCTGTGAGTAGATTAGAAAAATCTACTGATTTTTAATATCAATTTAGTTTGTACAAGGAGGCTCTTTATCTCTATAAAACGTTAGAGCGTCTATTTGCATTTCATTTTTATTATCTTTGAATTTAAATCTAAATATTTCAAAATTTAAAATTAAATTTAATTGAAATTAATATCTTTGAAAATTAAGAAAGCTGGACGAGCCTCCTTATGAATTATGGACTATAGATCTGGCCTCCAAAATTTTTTGACCGCATATGTACAGTTGAGACGAAAATAATCATTGGTACGTTGATTATTAGGGGACACAATTATCCCCTAATAATCAGATAAATAAAAAGTTGTCGTCCCCAAAAAAATGTTAGAAAGCAATCCATATTGTACCATTTATAATTTTTATTCTACTTAATGACAATTGTCACTGCATCCTCTAATTTTTAAAAACGTATGTTATAATAATTGCTTGAAAAACACGAAGAACCAAAAGAACCAAAACAAGGTTTTACCCACTGAAGTAGAACCATCTCGTTTATATTGGGATCTTATTTGAAACGTATTTAATGAAATGAAAAGAGGGAAAATTTGCTTAACATTAATTATATTTATGATTCATTAAATTTTAACATCAATAACAACGACATTTTACAAAATTACTTGCCCACGTCTACATTTACTGTGCTCACACACAGTGTAAACTCAAGTGGTTTTCGCCTTTCAAATTCTTAGCTAAGAAACTAAGAATCTCAGGTACCACTCTAATGATAAGACTTTAGCAACGTCAAGTATCACCACGTGGCAGAAATTGAAAAAAATGTGATTTACCTTCAAGTAACATTATTAAGTTTTATTTTAATTACGGTGGTGATTTCGCAACGACTTTTTAACAAACTAAATCGTCACTTTGGACCCTGCTTCGTTTAAAGCTGTAAATAGAAGAACGATCTTCTATTTACCTTGGTCGTTTCGAATCTAACTCATCAAAATTTCGAAATTAACTCATCAGAGTTTCGAAGTTAATTTGTCAGAGGTTTAATCATAGCTGAGAAACCTCTTGATCGTTGGAGGCGTCTCCCGTTGATTTGGCGCCACTTCAGTTAGTGCTGAGTGCATCATTAAAACTGACATTGAAATTAAACTGTTCTGAAAAAAAATATTGACAAACATATTGAATAAAACACTAAAAAAATACTGAAAAAGTACTGAAAAAAATACTGAATAAAACACTGAATAAAACACTGAATAAAACAGCGAATAAAACAGCGAATAAAACACTAAATAAAACACTGAAAAAATGCTAAAAAAATACTGAAAAAAATACTGAAAAAAAAAACTAAATAAAACACTAAAAGAATACTGAAACAATACTGAATAAAACACTGAATAAAACACTGAATAAAACACTGAATAAAACACTAAAAAAAAAACCCAATAAAACACCGATAAAACACTAAATAAAACACTGAAAAAATACTGAAAAAATGCTGAAAAAATACTGAAAAAAATTCTGAAAAAAATACTGTAATAAACCGTCCAGAAACCAGTCTTAAGGAGATGATGTCGAGTCAGTAACCAGAAGAATTCTCAGGTGGAAACCACCATTCAATTTGATTTTTTTTAAAGTTTAATCCATTCGCAAAGGGCAACCCAATTATGCCCTCAAAGCACTGCGAGTAGGATGTGGAAACGAGGATAGATGGCGATGAACATTAATTGCAAACATTGTTCAAATTGTTGTTGGTGGACTGGTCCTTGGTTATCTTCAAAAATTGAAATACAAATCTTGTCACTTAAAACCAAGAACGATTAAAAAACGCAACAGAGGTTGCTCTAACGCGTTTCGATAGCCAAGCTATCATCTTTAGAGAGGTATTATTTAGTATCATAGAGAGATACTATTTAGTATCATAAAGAGATATTAAATAGTATCATAAAGAGATACTAAATAGTATCTCTCGCAAAATTGAAATACAAATCTTGTCCCTTGAAATCAAAAAAGATTAAAAACCGCAACAGAGGTTGCTCTAACGCGTTTCGATAGCCAAGCTATCATCTTTGGAGAGATACTATTTAGTATCATAGAGAGATACTATTTAGTATCATAGAGAGATACTATTTAGTATCATAAAGAGATACTAAATAGTATCTCTCTATGATACTAAATAGTATCTCTCTAGAGATGATAGTTTGGCTATCGAAAGGCGTTAGAGCAACCTCTGCCGTGTTTTTAATCGTTTTTGGTTTCAAGGGACAAGATTTGTATTTCAATTTTTGAAGATGATAGCTTGGCTATCGAAACGCGTTAGGGCCATCTCTGTTATGTATTTTAATCTTTCTTGGTTTCAGGGGACAAGATTCGTAATTCAATTTTTCAAATTAATGTTTTTAAAGGTTTGCTGTTGTTTGTAAAATTTCGAAATCATGCAACTTATTTTACGAGCGATTTCTAGGGACTACAACTCTTTCATGTAAATTGTCTTATTTCGAAAAACTTTTTTTTTTTGGTGGAACGGACTAATCCCTGGTAATCGTCAAAAATTGATATAAAAACCTTATACTTTAAAACCAAAAAAACCATTCTTGGTTTCAGAGGACAATTAACAAAATTGCATACTTATTTCATCTGAAGATTGTGTTATCCTATTTCCATAAACTGACGTTTAAAAATTAATGTTAATGAGATAATTATTATTTTTTATTTATTTGGGATTGCGCATGTGGAAAATGCTGCTCACTTTCGTACTTAAGTAGTAGAATCTCATTGAAATACAGAACTCGTCCCCTGAAATCAAGAAATATTAAAAAACACAACAAACTTTGCTCTAGCTCAGTATCTCTTTGAAGTTGACACCTTGGCTGTCGAAACGTGTTAGAGCAACGTTTTTTGTGTTTTTTAATCTTTCTTGGTCTCAGGAAACAAGGCTTGTATTTCAATTTTTGAAGATAACCAAGGACCAGTCCGTTTCACCAAAAAAGTAGAATCTCATAACGTTATAACTGCTCTAAGGATTCTTATACATTTTACAAATACTATAAATTCTTTTTTTGGTGGAACGGACAGGTCCTTGGTTATCCTCAAAAATTGAAATACAAATCTTGTCCTTTGAAACCAAGAAAGATTAAAGAACACAACAGAGGTTGCTCTAACGCGTTTCGATAGCCAAGCTATCATCTTCAGAGTGATACTCTTTGAAGATGATAGCTATAAACTTTTTTTAACAATCATTGAGTGCTTTCAGCTTCCTACAGCATTTTAGAAACTATCGAGTTGATACAGAATGAATGGGTGTGACTCTGTCTGGAATTGTTACTGCATTGTAGTACTTTGAAAGTTTTCTTGTTTTGGGTACTTGTTCGAGTTGACTTGGTGGGCGATTGCAACCGCAATTGGTAACTTTTTTATCGTGGGCTTGTTACTAAAAGTCCCACTGTATAGAGGGATGTCTTTCTGTGGCTACATTTTTCGGTGTTGCTGTCTCGAAATTACTCTATCATTACTCAATTTCTAACCTTTGTAGCGCCAATGCAGCCAAATTTTGAACCGAAAATGAATCTAAATTAACTACAAAGTTCTAGTGTTCATAAGGTATATATATTGTAAATGCAGCAGGAAAATTGACCAAATGTAGCCTATTTAATTTTAGTTAAATTATAACTCAAGAAGAGGTTTAATATTATTAAATGCAAAAAATGAAAGACAGTAAAAAAACTATCAAACTAAATGGCCTTTTTTGGTGGTTTTTGGTAGTTTTAATCTACGAAAATTATGTCTAGAAAAAATCTTCTCTAGTTATTTTAACTCCAGCAGAAAATGCATTTTACCAGCTAGTAGCAGTAGTAATTGCAGGAAAATCTTAGGATAAACAGAAGCTTCTTTGGTAACTAAAATTCACTTATCAAATAGCTGCTTTAGATATACATTAACTGCAAAAAAAGTAGCTTAAATAAGTAGTTTATCATCATCAAAGTAATTCATCAAATAAATAAGCCTGATAAGTAATTGCTTTGGGAACCATAAATGCAGGAGAAATTTAACCTTTCGTAGGTAATTTGAAATACAGAAACATAACATTGTTTTAGTTAATAATTATTTTAAATAACCTAAATGTATCAAAATTGTTCTAGTGAAAAATTTCTTTAGAAACTAAATGCAACAGAAGAGCAGTGCAACAGAATCTGCTATAAGTAGCTCAGCAGGAATAAATTATCCTATTCAGACGTCTATTTGAAGGCTTAAATGCAAGAAAATAGCTTAACTAGCAGCTATTTGCTTAAAAAAGGTCCAGGAGGAAGCTTGACAACGTACTTAAGTGCAATTGAACTAAATACACCAGAAGAACAATGCATAAATACAGCAGAAGAGCAGTGCAGAAGAATCCACTTTAAGTAGCTCAGCAGGAACAAATTAGTCTAGTCAGACGTCTGTTTCTAGGCTAAAATGCAAAAAAGTAGTTTAGTTAGCTGCTCTTGGGTTCAAAGAAAGTGCAGCAGGAAGCTTGATGACGTATTTAAGCGAGATTAAAACTAAATGCAGCAGAAAAGCAGTGCAAAAGAATCCAATTTAAGTAGCTCAGCAGGAATACATTAGCCTAGTCAGACGTCTGCTTCTAGACTTAAATGCAGGAAAATAGTTTAACGAGCTGCTCTTGGCTTCGAAGAATGTCCAGCAGGATTACGCACTTAAGTGCGATTGAAACTAAATGCACCAGAAGTGCAGTGCAAAAGAATCTAATTTATGTAACTCAGCAGGAATAAATTAATGTAGTCAGATGTATGTTTGTAGGCTTAATGCAGGAACATATTTTAGCTAGCCACCCTTGGCTTCAAAAAAAGTCCAGCAGGAAGTTTGATGACGTACTTAAGTGCAATTAAAACTAAATGCAGCAGGAAAGCAGTGCAAAAGAATCCCCCTTAAGTAGTTTAGCAGGAATAAATTAGCTTAGTCAGACGTATGTTTGAAGGCTTAAATGTAAGAAAAAAGCTCAACTCGCAGCTATTTGCTTAAAAGAAAGTTCAGCAGGAAGCTTGATTACGTACTTAAGTGCGATTGAACTAAATACAGCAGAACAGCAGTACACAAATCCAGCAGAAGAGCACTGCAAAAGAATCCACTTTAAGTAGCTCAGCAGGAATAAATTAGCCTACTCAGACGTCTGTTGCTAGAAAAATAGTTTAGCTAGTCGGTCTTGGCTTCAAAAAAGTTCAGCAGGAAGCTTGATAACGTATTTAAGTGCAATTAAACTAAATACAGCAGAAGAGGAGTGCATAAATGCAGCAGAAGAGCGGTGCAAAAGAATCTGCTTTAAGTAGCTTAGTAGGAATAAATTAGCCTAGTCAGACGTCTGCTTCTAGGCTTAAATGCAGAAAAATAGTTTAACTAGTCGCTCTTGGCTTTAAAGAAAGTTCAGCAGGATTACGTTCTTAAGTGCGATTGAAACTAAATGCAGCAGAAATGCAGTGTAAAAGAATCTACTTTAAGCAGTTCAGCAGGAATGAATTAGTTTAGTCAGATGTCTGTTTGTAGGCTTAAATGCAGGAAAATAGTTTAGCTAGACACTCTTGGCTTTAAAGAAAATTCAGCAGAAAGTTTAATTACGTACTTAAATGCAATTGAAAATAAATACAGCAGAACAGCAGTACAAAAGAAGAATCTACTTTAAGTAAATTAAAATTTAATTTCATTAGAATTTACTTTAAGTAGCTCAACAGGAATAAATTATCCTAGTCAGACGTCTATTTGAAGGCCGAAATGCAAGAAAATAGCTCAACTAGCAGCTATTTGCTTAAAAAAAATCCAGCAGGAAGCTTGATTACGTACTTGAGTGTGATTGAACTAAATGCAGCAGAAGAGCAGTACACAAATGCAGCAGAAGAGCAGTGCAAAAGAATCCACTTTAAGTAGCTCAGCAGGAATAAACTAGCCCAGTCAGATGTCTGTTTGAGGGCTTAAATGCCAGAAAATAGCTCAACTAGCAGCTATTTGCTTAAAGAAAGCCCAGCAGAAGGCTTGATTATGTACTTAAGTGCGATTGAACTAAATACAGCAGAAGAGCAGTGCATAAATGCAGCAAAAGAACAATGCAAAAGAATCTGCTTTGAGTAGCCCAGCAGGAATACATTATCCTAGTCAGACGTCTGTTTCTAGGCTTAAGTGCAGGAAAATAGATTAGCTAGCCGCTCTTGACTTCAAAGAAAGTCGAGCAGGAAGCTTGATTACGTACTTAAGTGCGATTGAACTAAATACAGCAGAAGAGCAGTACACAAATGCAGCAGAAGAGCAGTGCAAAAGAATCCACTTTAAGTAGCTCAGCAGGAAAAAATTAGCCTACTCAGACGTCTGTTTCTAGGCTTAAATACAGAAAAATAGTTTAGCTAGTCGCTCTTGGCTTCAAAGCAAGTTCAGCAGAAAGCTTGATAACGCATTTAAATGCGATTAAACTAAATACAGCAAAAGAAAAGTGCATAAATGCAGCAGAAGAGCAGTGCAAAAGAATCTGCTTTAAGTAGCTCAGTAGGAATAAATTAGCGCAGTCAAAAGTCTGCTTCTAGGTTTAAATGCAGGAAAATAGTTTAACTAGTCGCTCTTGGCTTTAAAGATAATCCAGCAGGATTACGTACTTGAGTGCGATTGAAACTAAATGCAGCAGAAGTGCAGTGTAAAAAAATCTACCCTCAGTAGCTCAGCAGGAATGAATTAGTTTAGTCAGATGTCTGTTTGTAGGTTTAAATGGAGGAAAATAATTTAGGTAGCCGCTCTTGGCTTCAAAGAAAGTTCAGCAAAAAGTTTGATTACGTACTTAAATGCAATTGAAACTAAATGCAGCAGAAGAGCAGTGCAAAAAAATCCGCTTTAAATTGCTTAGCAGGAAAAAATTAGCGAAGTCAAACGTCTATTTGAAGGCTTAAATGCAACAAAATAGCTCAACTATTAGCTATTTGCATTTAAAAAAGGCTAGCAGGAAGCTTGATTACCTACTTAGGTGCGATTGAAACTAAATACAGCAAAAGAGCGGTGCATAAATGCAGCAGAAGACCACTGCAAATAAATCTGGTTTGAGTAGCTCAGCAGGAATAAATTATCCTAGTTAGACGTCTGTTTTTAGGCTTAAGCGCAGAAAAATAATTTAGCTAACCGCTCTAGGTTAGGAAAATAGTTTAACTAGCCGCTCTTGGCTTCGAAGAAAGTCCAGCAGGATTGCGTACTTAAGTGCGATTAAAGCTAAATGCAGTAGAAGTGCAGTGCAAAAGAATCTACTTTAATTAGCTCAGCAGGAATAAATTAGCCTAGTCAGACGTCTATTGGAAAGCTAAAATGTAAGAAAATAGCTCAACTAGCAGCTATTTAGTAAAAGAAAGTCTAGCAGGAAGCTAAGTTACGTACTTAAGTGCGATTAAAACTAAATGCAGCAGAAAAGCGGTGCATAAATGCAGCAGAAGAGCAGTGCAAAAGAATCCGCTTTAAGTAACTCAGCAGGAAGAAATTAGCCCAGTCAGACGTCCGTTTGAGGGCTTAAATGCAAGAAAATAGTTTAACTAGCAGCTATTTGCTTAAAAGAAAGTCCAGCAGAAAGCTTAATTACGTACCCAAGTGCAATTGAAACTAAATACAGCACAAGAGCGGTGCATAAGTGCAGCAGAAGAGTAATGCAAAAGAAACTGCTTTAAGCACCTCAGTAGGAATAAATTAGCTGACTCAGACGTCTGTTGGAGGGCTAATATGTAAAAAAATAGCCTAGTTAGCAGCTATTTGCTAAAAAAAAGTGGTCCAACAGGAAGGTTCCTTCCGTACTTACCATAAGTGCGGTAGAAACTCAATGCAGCAGAAGAGCAGTGCCAAAGAATTTGCTTTTAGTAGGTCAGCAGGAATAAATTTAGTCAGACGTCTGTTTGAAGATTGAAATACAAAAAAATAGCTAAGCTAGCAGCTGTTTGCCTAAAAAAAGAAAAACTGGTCCAGCAGGAATCTTAATTACGTACTTAAGTGCTGTAAAAACATTGGTAACTGATTTAAATCGCCTAATTCTAACAAATATTAATAGCTGCTGAAAAAACAGAATTTTTAAAAATTATTCAAATGTAGAAAAAATTAACTTACTAAGAAGCTTAAGAATTTAAAATATAGCAAAGAAAATGAAGCAAGAGTGCACCTCATTTAAATGTTACTTAAATGCAAAGACACTCTTAGAGTCTTAGCCCAAAAAAGTAGTAGCTGGTGGTATTGCAGATCGTATCAAAGAGTAACAAGGAAAATTAAGTTATACAACATGTCCATTCAGCGGCCTCTCCCTTAGCTTTAGTCATTATTGTGTAAAAAATTGGTGAGGGGAATGTAACTTTTTTTTATGCGATGTGACATTAACTATATGCATATCCATATTAGCGACATTTTTCATATTCTAAAGCAACTCTCAGCAGAGTCTAAATTTCCTCTTTATCTAGAGGGAATTTAAAAACTATAAATTATTTCATTAATCCTAACAAATCAGCTTAAAAACAGCTTTAAAAAAAGTATTGACATTAAAATGAAGGTGAAAAATACTCTTTCTTTAAGTTTCTTTCTATCATTAAAAAAAATGTTGACGCCTTATATAAAACAATGAAATAAATGTTTATAAAAAATTAACTAAATACTGATGACATGTTTATAAAAAATTATCCAAATACTCATGAAATGTTTAAGTTTAATGGCGTTGAAAACCAGGAAAAATTGGGTAAAAACTCTATTACTTGAGGATGTAGCATTTTATAGAAAAACAGTTCGTTAGCTTAACCCTTAAAGGATCTTCACTTACGTTAAGGATAATGTTGCATTTAAAAAAAATACACATTTATGTGCCATACTTCTTAGGAACATCCAGTGTAGATTCTAATAATTTTAAACCGTGCCCCATTTAAATTCCTCCCACCACTGTTTTCATGCAATTACGAACAAAGCTAAGGGGTCTCTTAATGGACATCCTGTATAATATATTTAATAATTCTTCAGCAATGATGACTACTCCTTCCACGATAACCGACTGTATACGCTGGCCATGAAAATGACTGATGATCAGTAAGTAATAACGTTTTAATTCGATTTAAGTTCTAAATTCTAATTTTCGAAATAATAACGTCACGTCGCGCTGGCACCCGGATATATCACTAAAAAAAGAATTTTACCATTTACAGGTACCTAAATGATAACAATAACATTGATACTGACTTCGATAACTTGGCAAGAAGCTTAATAAGGTTAGTAATTTATTGGTAACATTCAGTCTTACTTTATTCTGATCTCGAGGTAGTTAATATTACTGAGTGATTAGAAACGAAGTAAAGTTAAATAAAATTTTTAAACTTTTAAAAACTTCTTGGATATTAAGAGCCAATAAAAGTAATTTCGATCTAATTTAGAAAGCATCTTCACAAGATATTCGAACTTCAGGCTCTTTGTCGCGTTTTAAGAGATTGAAACACAGAACTTGTCCCCTGAAACCAAGAAAGATTAAAAAACACAACAAAGGTTGCTCTAACGCGTTTCGACAGCCAAGCTGTCATCTTCAGAGAGAAACAGCTTGGCTGTCGAAAAGCGTTAGAGCAACCTTTGTTGTGTTTTTTAATTTTTCTTGGTTTCAGGGGACAAGTTCTGTGTTTCAATTTTTGAAGATAACCAAGGACCAGTCCGTTCCATCAAAAGCACTTTAAGAGGACAATTTAACTTTTCTTTTGATGGAGACACAATTTTAATAACACTAAAGCCACTTGGAGGGCAATTTACGAAACTAAATTGTTTTGGACCCTTTTAGGCCTTCTGCAAGTTTATCAAATCAGCAATATAGGCTACACGTGTGCTGAAGTATAGGTTACATATGCTATACGTGTGCTGAAGTATAGGCTACATAGGTTATACGTGTGCTAAAGTATAGGCTATACGAGTAGTGAAGTAATTTTGCTTCAAATTTTTGATTTCTCAATTTAGGGTGGGTTGCCCTAAACTAGGCCAACACAGGCAGCATTTTCCAAGCTCATTTTCATTGGTCGTTCATTCAGGCTCCAAATTTCATCGAGAGAAACATTCCTTTATCAAATTGGCCACTTGTGTGTATTATCTTGTTGATGTTACAGTCAACAGTGACATATCGCATCATGCGGCGATAGAGTGGTACAGAATCCCCGGAGCACGACTACTAATCCTCCTTTCTCTCTCTCTTTTTCTCTCTCCCTCTCTCTTTCTCTCTCCCTCTCTCTCTCTCTTTCTCTCTGTCTTTCTCTTAAATTGAAATATAGAAATTGTCCCCTGAAACCACTAAAGATTAAAAAAGACAACAAAGGTTGCTCTAACGCGTTTCGACAGGCAAGCTGTCATCTTCAGAGAGGTACTTGCAATTTAAGTAAGAAAAAACTATTTGGACGTGGCTCACAGTATCTTTCGGAGAAAAAAAGAGTCCTTTTATAAAATTTTCGGCATTCGAAACTCTAATTTAGACAAAATGGGAAATACTGACACATCATTCTTAAAGTTTAAATTCTTAGATCAAACTAAGAGTGGATTTGAATGAGAGAAAATGTGAATTTAAGTTGACTAACAATTTTTCAGTTTGGCTATCGAAACGCGTTAGAGCAACCTTTCCTATCTTATTTTATCTTTCTTGATTTCAGGGGACAAGATTTTTATTTCAGTTTTGGAAAACACACAAATTTGATTTCTAAATTCAAAACAATCTGAAACACAGAACTTGTCCCCTGAAACCAAGAAAAATTAAAAAACACAACAAAGGTTGCAGGTTAGAGCAACCTTTGTTGTGTTTTTTAATTTTTCTTGGTTTCAGGGGACAAGTTCTGTGTTTCAATTTTTGAAGATAACCAAGGACCAGTCCGTTCCATCAAAATCAAAACAATCTGAAAAAAAATCGCAGCTTCGAGGGTGAAGTCGAAATCGTGAGAAAAAAGTTAAAGTTTCTAAAATAAAACTATTTAAACCTAACCAAATCACGCAAAAATTTAGTTTAAATTAGAGATTTTGTAACATGTCACCATTTAAGTTTACTCTTAAAATTTTGACCTCAATATCAAGATCCCTCTTTTAAATTGTATTTTTTCTTGAAATGTTGATTACAATTTTAGATTTTCACGAAGAATATTAAAATAGAGAGATTTGAGTGAACATTTTGAGAGAAAAATCAAATAATGAAATTTTAGGAAATTTTAAGTATTTGGTAAGGTAAAAAATCTCTAGTATTTAAATTGGAGACTTCGAGAAAAAAACTGGGAGATTGACAGTGGAATTTAAAGGAAACTTTTTTGCCAATTCAAATTTTATGCCAATTTAAATTTTTCTGAAAGAGGAAAAGTAAATTTAGAGTTTTTTCAGAAAACTCCAAATTAATTAATTATTCTTCACGGTAGACTCTTATTGACCGGAAATATTATGTTTTTTTCAATTTATTTAACATTTCTTCGGCCCAGTTTGGAAATATTTAAATTTTTTGTAAACTGTCATGAAGTGACGTTTTCAATAAATTTAAATATCACGTAGTCGCATTTCAAAAATTGTTTAGAAAATTGTCAACAAACCATAAGAAATTTAAATATTTCCAAACTGGGCCGAAGAAATATTAAATAAATTGAAGAAAACATTTCATTTCTTAATTTCGATTTTCTTATATTTAAGAAAAATGAAAATTTCGTCTAGTAACTCAATAAAATAGAGAAACCAGCTTATAAAAAAAAAACGTTAAGAAATGGAAGTAAATTATATTTATAAAAAATAAAAATTTCGTCTAATAACCTTAAAAAATAGAGAAAGCAGGTTATGAAGGGAAAAATTTAAGTTGAGAGGTTGGAGTTTTATGAAAAATCTCCAAATTTACTTCGTTCAGAAAAATTTTAATTGGCATAAAATTTGAATTGGCAAAAAATTGTGAGGAAAGCTGTTTCATTATCTTTAGAAAAACACTCCACTACTTTAGTGGTTACAACAGAGCATATAATGTTTAAATTAAACTTTTCTAAAGTTTTCGGAGAGGGAAAAAATATTTCGAGTAATTTAGAGATAAAAGTCCAAATTGCAAGGGAGAACAGAAAAATTTGAAACTATATTAAAGCTGAAACTTAAAATTTCAATGTGGGTTGAAATTTTGAGAATAAAGTTAACATTTTTCAAAAAATATTGAGCTTGTGAATTTCTAATTTGATTTTCAGTAAAAAAAGATGCAAGCTTGTAATTTTGAGATTTATTTCAATTAATTAAATTTAAAAAAAAATCTAAATCTAAAAAAAATCTCAAACCAAACTCAAATTAATTTAAGTGTTACAATTCAACGAACCTTAACTTTTTCTGGTTCTGTTTCGGTTTTCGATTTGACAAAATATCGGCTTTATTTTTCGGTTTCGGTTTTCGATACAGTTCCGGTTCGAAGCCCTCTGAAATACCACCAAAGAGAGTTGCAACAAAATTAAACTAGTCCCCAAAATTAGCATGAGGCTTGTACGCGCTCTTGAATAACTTAACAATTTGATCCACTTTTTGTAAAACAATCTTATACTGTGCCCCTTATTTCGCCATTTAAAGCCCTTTAATCTTTTCAGTAATGAAAACAATAACGACTATAACGACAACATTGATAATTTCAACGAAAATTTGATCAAAGCTTTGATAGCGTAAGTATTGTTTATGAAATAATGAGTTTTAATCAAAATTTTAGTACATGTTAAAATTTTTTGTTTACATATTAAATATTGTTTTGTTTACATATTAAAATGTGGCTAAAATACTGGGAACGTGTTCTAAAACTGGAAATTTAATATGGGGGATTTAACAAGCTCTGAATATTTCATATGCAAATATACTTCCGTTATTCAAAGCTAATCCATTTTTCAGTACCCAAAAAAACAACAACAATGACAACAATGATAATAATGACAATTTAGTAAGAACAGTAAGAAGGTAAATCACATTTTTTTTCTTTAAAATTTCTGCTAATTCTCTGTAATTTCAATCATATACTTTTTTAGCATCAACAATTATGATAACAACAAACATGATAAAATTTTAGTGGGAATATACAAGACGTAAGTCACATTTTTTCTAAAAACAATGACGTTGCGCTTCTAAAGCAAATTAATTTTGCAGCAGGCAGTACTCCAAAATAATAACAATACCAATGACAATTTAGTAATACTAAAAAAATTACCAGACTTGTGAAATTTGAGGCAAATTAAATTGTTTCAACCACCCAAAAGTTACAAATAATTTAAATTATAATAACGATAACTATGACACTTTTTATTTAAGACCAATTTTTGCCTAAAGTTTCCAATATTTTATGGCAATTTTTTGCATACTGGAAGGCTTGAGCTAGCTCCCAATTTTTTTCATTTGAATGGTGTCTTTCAGCCCCTCTTTGAAAAGGCATTTTTGAGAGGATTACATCACACTATCTGGTCTTACGTATATCAAATAATAATAAAAAAAAACTAAAAATATGATTCCCATGAAAACTGGAACTGTGTGTGCACCATTTGCATGTTGGCAATCAATCAAAGCCTGGTGAAATGATTTCTAACATTTTGTAACACATCCGGATATCTTTGATGGATTTGTTGCCTGATTAATAAAAAAAAGTATCGGCTTGTTCCAGTGTATTTTGTTTGAAAAGATTCGGTCCACTTTAACTGAATTTATTCCAACTAAAGTTCTCACCCTGTATTAGATTAGATAATCTTTTAAATAATAATTTTTGTAAGATTTAATTAACACAAATTGATTTTTCAGCAACCAAAACAACCAGAACACCGATAACTTAGTGAGAGCCCTAATCAAGTAAGTCACAACTTTAACAAAATAAAATAATATTAAATTAGTTTAAGGTTTGGACTATTAGAAAAATGACCAAATTTTTTCGAACAAAGTAATAATTTTTAATCATAAATGTGGTATTTCGAACGAATTTGTCGAAATCCCAACTTTAAACTCGAGATATCTAGAGGACTCCCCAACCAGTTGGGCGCCCCCCTTTAGGGCGGCAGCGTAAAAAGACCATAAGAGGCCCCAATTTGATGACATTTTCTCTTCTTAAATTTCGATTTTTAAGCTTCGATTTTTAAAAAATTTCGAATCATTCAAAATTTCGACTTATTCAAATTCGAATCATTTCAAAGTTATACATTTTCAAAATTTCTATATTTTCAAAATGTTTATATTTTCAAAATTTCTACATTTCCATAATTTCTAATTTCCAAAATGTCTACATTTTCAAAATGTCTACATTTCCAAAATGTCTACATTTCCAAAATTTCTATATTTCTAAAATTTCTACATTTCAAAAATTTCGAATCATTCAAAATTTCGACTCATTCAAAATTTCGACTTATTCAAATTCGAATCATTTCAAAGTTATGCATTTTTAAAATTTCTATATTTTCAAAATGTTTATATTTTCAAAATTTCTACATTTCCATAATTTCTAATTTCCAAAATTTCTTCATTTCCAAAATTTCTATATTTCTAAAATTTCTAATTTCAAAAATTTCGAATCATTCAAAATTTCGACTTATTCAAATTCGAATCATTTCAAAGTTATGCATTTTTAAAATTTCTATATTTTCAAAATGTTTATATTTTCAAAATTTCTACATTTCCATAATTTCTAATTTCCAAAATTTCTACATTTCCAAAATTTCTATATTTCCAAAATATCTACATTTCAAAAATTTCGAATCATTTAAAATTTCGACTTATTCAAATTCGAATCATTTCAAAGTTATACATTTACAAAATTTATATATTTCCAAAATTTTTACATTTCCAAAATTTCTATATTTCCAAAATTTCTACATTTCAAAAATTTCGAATCATTCAAAATTTCGACTTATTCAAATTCGAATCATTTCAAAGTTATGCATTTTTAAAATTTCTATATTTTTAAAATGTTTATATTTTCAAAATTTCTACATTTCCATAATTTCTAATTTCCAAAATTTCTACATTTCCAAAACTTCTATATTTCCAAAATTTCTACATTTCAAAAATTTCGAATCATTCAAAATTTCGACTTATTCAAATTCGAATCATTTCAAAGTTATACATTTTCAAAATTTCTATATTTTCAAAATGTTTATATTTTTAAAATTTCTACATTTCCAAAATTTCTACATTTCCAAAATTTCTATATTTCCAAAATTTCTACATTTCAAAAATTTCGAATCATTCAAAATTTCGACTTATTCAAATTCGAATCATTTTAAAGTTATACATTTTTAAAATTTCTATATTTTCAAAATGTTTATATTTTCAAAATTTCTACATTTCCATAATTTCTAATTTCCAAAATTTCTACATTTCCAAAATTTCGAATCATTCAAAATTTCGACTTATTCAAATTCGAATCATTTCAAAGTTATACATTTACAAAATTTCTATTTTTCCAAAATTTCTATATTTCCAAAATTTCTACATTTCAAAAATTTCGAATCATTCAAAATTTCGACTTATTCAAATTCGAATCATTTCAAAGTTATACATTTACAAAATTTCTATATTTCCAAAATTTTTACATTTCCAAAATTTCTGCATTTCCAAAATTTCTGCATTTTGAAAATTCCTACATTTCCAAAATTTTTTCACTTTCAAAAGTTTTAGCGAAATGCACATCTTCAAAATGTATACATTTCCGAAATTTCCCCATTTTCAAAATTTTTACTTTTTCGATATTAAGATTCTCTGTAAAATGTCAACTATTCTGGTTTTTGTCTTTTCGAATTTATTTACCCACATAGACTTTTTGAAAATTATTACTTTTGTTCAAAATTTAGATATTTTGATACTTTTTTTGATAAATCTTATGGTGGTTAATTATCGACGTTTTAATTTTTTATTTTATTTTAGAATATCGACTTCATTCAATTTTTTGACTGTCCAAAATGTTGACCTTGTTACAAAACTTTGGCTTCTATACAACAGTTTGGCTTCTCTTCAAAACTTTGGCTTGTCTTCAAAGCTTTGGCTTCTCTTCAAAGCTTTGGATTCTCTTCAAAGCTTTGGTTTCTCTTCAAAGCTTTGGTTTCTCTTCAAAGCTTTGGCTTCTCTTCAAAGCTTTGGCTTCTTTTCAAAGCTTTGGCTTCTCTTCAAAATGTTGGTTTCACTTCAAAGCTTTGGTTTCTCTTCAAAGCTTTGGCTTCTCTACAAAACTTTAGCTTCTCTTCAAAGCTTTGGCTTCTATTCAAAGCTTTGGCTTGTCTTCAAAACTTTGGTTTCTCTTCAAAGCTTTGGTTTCTCTTCAAAGCTTTGGTTTCTCTTCAAAGCTTTGGCTTCTCTACAAAACTTTAGCTTCTCTTCAAAGCTTTGGCTTCTATTCAAAACTTTGGCTTCTCTTCAAAGCTTTAGCTTCTCTCCAAAACTTTAGCTTCTCTCCAAAGCTTTGGTTTCTCTTCAAAACTTTGGCTTCTCTTCAAAACTTTGGCTTCTTTTAAGAATTTCACCTTTTTTAACTTGACTTCGAAAATTGCAATGATTTACAAAGTTTTATTTAACCTTTTCCATTTGTTTGAAAACGTCCTGCTTCGTCAACGATCAAAATATTTTCAAAATTTCGATTTCACTTTAAGCTATCGATTTTATCCCAAAATTGGGATTTCTTTGGTCAAAATTTAAAGTCCTTTAAATTTTTTGACGTTTTCTCAAAATTTCGATTTTTTTTTCAAAATCCCTACTTTATTAAAATTTTGACTGCTTCCAAGTGTCGATCCCATTGAAAAATTTTGATTTTTAAAAATTTGGACTTTTCAAAAATTTTTTCCTTTTGAATATTTGATTTTTTCGAAAATTACGATTTTATGGAAAATTAAGATCTTATGGAAAATTACGATTTTATGAAAAATTACGATTTTATGGAAAATTACGATTTTATGGAAAATTACGATTTTTTCGAAAATTACGATTTGTTTTTGAATTTTAAAGTTTTTGATAATTGCGACATTTTCTCAAAATTTCAAATCATTTTCAAATCGACTTTTTCTTGATTTTTTCAACGTTTTCTCAAAATTTCGATTTTTTTCCAAAATTCCTACTTTATTAGAATTTTGACTGCTTCCAGGTTTCGATCCCATCGAAAAATTTCGACTTTTTTAAAATTTGGACTTTCCAGAAATTTGTTTTTTTCGAAAATTACGATTTTATGGAAAATTACAATTTTATCGAAAATTACGATTTTTTCGAAAATTACGATTTTTTTGAAAATTACGATTTTTTTCAGTTTGGCTTTTCTTCAAAAGTTTGGCTTCTCTCCAAAGCTTTGGTTTCTCTTCAAAACTTTGGCTTCTCTTCAAAACTTTGGCTTCTTTTGAAAATTTCACCTTTTCTAACTTTACTTCGAAAATTGCAATGATTTACAAAGTTTTTTTAACCCTTTTTTATTTTTTTGAAAACGTCCCGTTTTGTCAACGATCAAAATATTTCCAAAATTTCGATTTCATTTTAAGTTATCGATTTTATTCCAAAATTAGGACGTTTTCTCAAATTACGATTTTTTTTTCAAAATCCCTACTTTATTAAAATTTTGACTGCTTCCAAGTGTCGATCCTGTCGAAAAATTTCGAGCTTTTGAAAATCTGGACTTTTCAAAAATTTGTTTTTTTCGAAAATTTGATTTTTTCGAAAATTTGATTTTTTTGAAAATTACGATTTTATGGGAAATTACGATATTTTTACTCTTTTGAAGTCTATACTTTTTTAAAAGTTTTACTTTTCTGAATGTTCTCTTTTTTTTTAAATTTCGATCATTTTAGAAATATTCTATTATTTTCAAAATAGATAACAATTCAGATTATTCCAAAAAATTCCATTGTTTAAATCACTACTCCTTTTAATAATTGCAAATTTTTCTTAAAATTTTGAGAGTTTTACAGATTTTCGACTTTTTTTTATCATTTTAGACTATTTTTGGAAATTTTCACTTTTTAATTTTGACTTTTTTCTTCAAATTTATGTCTTTCTCTAAAGTTTTGATTTTTTTAAAAGGAGTTTGGCTTTTTAAAGCATTTCTTTGAATTTAAAATTACCCATTTTTCTTAATGTTTTGAATATTTGGAAAAATTATTTTTTTTTTTTTTTGGAAATTTTTACTATTTTTCAATATTTTAACTTTTTTAAAAATAACGAATATTTTTATAATCTCGACTGTTTTTTCAAGATCTTGGTTATTGGAATACAAAACTTGTCCCTTGAAACCAAGAAAGATTAAAAATAGAGATTATCTCTCTGAAGATGACAGCTTGGCTGTCGAAACGCATTAGAGCAACGTTTGTTGTGTTTTTTAATCTTTCTTGGATCTAAGAATATTTAAAAAAAATTTAATTTGTTCTCTTCGACTGTCTTGTATGCCCCAGGATTGTTGCCATTGGGGGACCAAACTTATCTATTCTTTAAAATAAAAATCAAAATTTTCAGAAAAAAGACGATATATCGAGTAAAACGTCAACATTTCGGAAAAGTTAACAATTTCAAGTGTAAAATTAAGCTAGAAGTCAGAAAAGGGCTAAATTAAAAGAATAAAAATAAATAAATAAACAAATAAAAATAAAACAAAAATTTCCTGAAATTTCAAGGAAATATCTATTTAAATTAGAATGTACATTTGTTCACTGACTGGTTCGAAGAATTATGATTTATAGGTTAATGTACTATTTATATTTTATTACTTTTTCTTTTAGAATTTAATTCCTACATTATTTTTAGCTCCCAAAATCAAAACCAGAATCAAAACCAGAATCAAAACCAGTATCAAAACCAGAATCAAAATCAGAACAACGATAACGACATTTTGATGAGAGCGTTAATAAAGTAAGTAAAATTTTATTCAGCAAGTTTTCAATCAGTCAAACAATAATGAATCAATCAATCCATTAATCAATCAATCAATCAATCAATTAATCAATCAATCAATCCATCAGTCAATCAATCAATTAATCAATCAATCAATCAATCAATCAACCAATCAATCAATCAATCAATCAAAAATTGAAATACAGAACTTGTCCCCTGAAACCAGGAAAGATTAAAAAACACAAAAACGTTGCTCTAACGCGTTTCGACAGCCGAGCTGTCATCTTCAGAGAGATATATAGAGATATATTTAGAGAGAGTATCTCTCTGAAGATGACAGCTGGACTGTCGAAACGCGTTAGAGCAACGTTTGTTGTGTATTTTAATCTTTCTTGGTTTCAAGGGACAAGTTCT
>CM053336.1:3271489-3328989 GCA_028583605.1 Dastarcus helophoroides | reverse complement strand
ATGGAATTGGTGCCTGCATTTGTAAAAATTCAAATTTAAAATAAACGTTTTCAAAAACAGATCTAAATTTTGAAGTTAAAATTACTTTTGATTATCATTACGTTTACCTATTTAGTTTTTTACTGAAATCGAAATCCGATCTCTTTTTCAATCAATATTACTCCTAAAAACATCGAATTGATGTCTGTATTTGTAAAAATTCAAATTTAAAATAAACATTTCCAAAAACAGATCCAAATTTTAAAGTTAAAATTACTTTTGATTATTATTACGTTTAACTATTTGGTTTTTTACTGAAATCGGACTCCGATCTCTTTTTTAATCAATATTACTCTTAAAAACATCGCATTGATGTCTGTATTTGTAAAAATTCAAAATGAAAATGAACATTTCCAAAAATAGATCCAAATTTTGAAGTTAAAATTACTTTTGATTATCATTACGTTCAACTATTTGGTTTTCTACTGAAATCTAACTCCGATCTCTTTTTTAATTAATATTACTACTAAAAACATCGAATTAATCTCTGTATTTGCAAAAATTTAAATTTAAAAGAGACATTTTCAAAAGCAGATCCAAATTTTGAAGTTAAAATTACTTTTAATTATTGTTACGTTTAACTATTTGGTTTTTTACTGAAATCGAAATCCGATCTCTTTTTCAATCAATATTACTCTCAAAAACATCGAATTGATGTCTGTATTTGTAAAAATTCAAATTTAAAATAAACATTTCCAAAAACAGATCCAAATTTTGAAGTTAAATTTTTTTTGATTATTATTACGTTCAACTCTTTGGTTTTAACTGAAATCCAACTCCTATCTCTTTTTTAATCAATATTATTAATAAAAACATGGAATTAATGTCTGTATTTGTAAAAATTCAAATTTAGAATAAACATTTCCAAAAACAGACCCAAATTTTGAAGTTAAAATTACTTTTGATTATCATTACGTTCAACTATTTGGTTTTCTACTGAAATCTAACTCCGATCTCTTTTTTAATTAATATTACTACTAAAAACATCGAATTAATCTCTGTATTTGCAAAACTTTAAATTTAAAAGAGACATTTTCAAAAGCAGATCCAAATTTTGAAGTTAAAATTACTTTTAATTATTGTTACGTTTAACTATTTGGTTTTTTACTGAAATCGAAATCCGATCTCTTTTTCAATCAATATTACTCTCAAAAACATCGAATTGATGTCTGTATTTGTAAAAATTCAAATTTAAAATAAACATTTCCAAAAACAGATCCAAATTTTGAAGTTAAAATTTTTTTAAATTATTATTACGTTCAACTCTTTGGTTTTAACTGAAATCCAACTCCTATCTCTTTTTTAATCAATATTATTAATAAAAACATGGAATTAATGTCTGTATTTGTAAAAATTCAAATTTAGAATAAACATTTCCAAAAACAGACCCAAATTTTGAAGTTAAAATTACTTTTGATTATCATTACGTTCAACTATTTGGTTTTCTACTGAAATCTAACTCCGATCTCTATTTTAATTAATATTACTACTAAAAACATCGAATTAATCTCTGTATTTGCAAAACTTTAAATTTAAAAGAGACATTTTCAAAAGCAGATCCAAATTTTGAAGTTAAAATTACTTTTAATTATTGTTACGTTTAACTATTTGGTTTTTTACTGAAATCGAAATCCGATCTCTTTTTCAATCAATATTACTCTCAAAAACATCGAATTGATGTCTGTATTTGTAAAAATTCAAATTTAAAATAAACATTTCCAAAAACAGATCCAAATTTTGAAGTTAAAATTTTTTTGATTATTATTACGTTCAACTCTTTGGTTTTAACTGAAATCCAACTCCTATCTCTTTTTCAATCAATATTATTAATAAAAACATCGAATTGATGTCTGTATTTGTAAAAATTTAAATTTAAAATAAACATTTTCAAAAACAGATTCAAATTTTGAAGTTAAAATTACTTTTGATTATTATTACGTTTAACTATTTGGTTTTTTACTGAAATCGAACTCCGATTTCTTTTTCAAAAAATATTACTCCCAAAAATATAGAATTGATTTCTGTATTTGTAAAAATCAAATTTAAAATAACCATTTCCAAAAATTGATCCAAATTTTGAAGTTAAAATTACTTTTGATTATTGCTACGTTTAACTATTTGGTTTCTTACTGAAATCTAGATCCGATCTCTTTTTCAATCAACATTACTCTCAAAAACATCGAATTGATGTCTGTATTTGTGAAAATTCAAATTTAAAATTAGCCCCTTTTCAAAAACAGATCCAAATGTTGAAGTTAAAATTACTTTTGATTATTATCACGTTTAACTATTTGGTTTTTTACTTAAATCAAAATCCAATCTCTTTTTTGCTTGTTCAATTAATATTACTTCTAAAAACATCAAATTGGTGCCCTTATTTGTGAAAATTCAAATTTAGAATAAACATTTCCAAAAACAGATCCAAATTTTGAAGTTAAAATTACTTTTGATTATTATTACGTTAACTATTTGGTTTTTTACTGAAATCGGACTCCAATCTCTTTTTCAATCAATATTACTCTCAAAAACATGTAATTGATTTCTGTATTTGTAAAAATCAAATTTAAAATAATCATTTCCAAAAACAGGTTCAAATTTTGAAGTTAAAATTACTTTTGATTATTGCTACGTTCAACTATTTGGTTTTTTTTACTGAAATCGAAATCCGATCTCTTTTTCAATCAATATTACTTTCAAAAACATCGAATTGATGTCTCTATTTGTGAAAATTCAAATTTAAAATTAGCCTTTTCAAAAACAGATCCAAATTTTAAAGTTAAAATAACTTTTGATTATCATTAGGTTTAACTATTTGGTTTTTTGCTTAAATCGAAATCCGATTTCTTTTTCACTTTTTCAATCAACATTACTCCTAAAAACATCAAATTGGTGTCTGTATTTGTAAAAATTCAAATTTAAAATAAACATTTCCAAAAACAGATCCAAATTTTGAAGTTAAAATTACTTTTAATTATTATTTGGTTTAACTATTTGGCTTTTTACTGAAATCGGACTCTGATCTCTTTTTCAATCAATATTACTACTAAAAATATCGAATTGATGTCTGTATTTGTAAAAATTCAAATTTAAAATAAACATTTCCAAAAACAGATCCAAATTTTGAAGTTAAAATTAGTCTTAGTTATTATTACATTTAACTATTTAGTTTTTTACTGAAATCAAAATCCGATCTTTTTTGCAATCAATATTACTCCCAAAAACATAGAATTGATTTCTGTATTTGTAAAAATCAAATTTAAAATAAACATTTCCAAAAACAGATCCAAATTTTGAGGTTAAAATTACTTTTGATTATTGCTACGTTTAACTATTTGTTTTTTTTATTAAAATCGAAATCCGATCTCTATTTCAATCAATATTATTCCTAAAAATATTGAATTGATGTCTGTATTTGCGAAAATTTAAAATTAAAATAGACATTTCCAAAAACAGATTCAAATTTTGAAGCTGAAATTAAAATTTTGATTCGATTTGGATATTTTAATTTTGAAATCAAAATTTTATATTTTTATAAAAATATTTAATAAAACTTTTTTTCCTTCCTGTATAATTCGAATTGGTTCAGGAATTTTCAGTCTTTTTTTTAAGTTCCTAGTTTTCCATTCTTCTTTTTTAAATTCCTAGTTTAATTTATAAAAATCTTCATTTTATTTATTAAGTGTTTTCTATATTTCAATTTTATTTAAATTTTCGATTAAAACTAGAGTTGGTGGCTTTAGAGGGAAATTCAAAATTCAAAACTACGTGGAAATTTTGAGCTAAGCTTTAAAACTTTTTTATTGTTTCTTTAAATTTTGTGTCAAACCATGATCCTATTGATTAATTATAAGTTCAATTTTTATCTGGTTTTTTTTAAGTTCTCTTTTTACTTCTTTTGAAATATTGAGTCAGATATTAGAATTCCTTTTAAAAACTAAAAGTTTAAAATAAGAATCTACAGAAATAAGAAAAAGTTTCGAAATTAAGATTTGGATATAATCTCTAAAATGGACTTTGGCATTTTTGGTATTTTTTAGAAAATTTGAAAGTAATTTCGAATTTGATCTGAGATTTTGCCCCTCTTTATAATTCTATAATGCACAGACCAATAGGTTTGAACATTTATTAGATTCGAAGTTTGGAAACCAAATACCGGTTTCGATCATTTGGTTTCCAAACTTCAAATCTAATAAATTATAGAATCCTTGTCTTCTGGGAACTCCCCTAGAGAGCAACCGCTTCGCTAGGTGGCACTGTTTCAACAGTTGGTAGTTCAGCTATTTATGATTCACTATACACACCTGGAGGGCTGCATGAATTTGTAGTCTAGGTTGCATTCTTCTTGCATAGCCTCTCTATAATTTGATTCGTGAAATAAAACGTTAAAACAATTTTTCTTAAAATTTAGTATTTATACCTTACAGGAATTCTTATTAAATTAATTTTAATATTTTTCTGAAAATTTCGACAATTTAAAAATTAGAAATCTAGATGTTTCTTTTTATATCTTTTTTAAATGTTGGTTGATTGTAAATTGACATTTCTAATAGTTGGTATACAAAACTTGTCTCCTAAAATCAAGAAAAATTTAAAAACAATATTTGCTTCAACGCCTTACGATAGCCGAGCTAGCATTTTCAGGCAAATACTACATACAAGATTTGTATATTAATTTTTAAAGATAATCAAATCCTTTCTACCAAAAACTACGTACTATATGCACAGCATACATATAAATTTTGGCACTTTAGAAATTTTGAGTTGACACTTTGACATTTTGTCCCGAAATTTCGCGTTAAATTGTTTCTATAAATATTCGTTTTTCAAAATTTTCAATATAACTGTAGGAATTGTACGTATTTGATTGGTAAATTTTTTGTAAAATTTTAATCTGATAATCAAAATTCAGATTTTCTTCTCGAACTTCCAAGAACTTTTCCAACAGGAAAATAAAATTTTGATATGAAACTTTGACATTTTTTCCAGAAATTTCGCGTTAAATTGTTTCTATAAATATTTGTTTTTCAAAATGTTCAACATAACTATAGGAATTGTACGTATTTTATTGGTAAATTTTTTGTAAAATTTTGATCTGATAATCGAAATTCAGATTTTCTTCTCGAACTTCCAAGAGGAAAATAAAATTTTGATATGAAACTTTGACATTTTTTCCCGAAATTTCGCTTTAAATTGTTTCTATAAATATTTGTTTTTCAACATAATGTTCACAATGTTCAACATAACTGTAAGAATTGTATGTATTTAGTTTGTAAATTTTTTGTAAAATCTTGATTTGACAATCCAAATTCAGACTTTCTTGTGAAACTTCCAAAAAAAACGAGTGTCGATTTTGAAAGCCACATTTTCGAATCTTCAAAATAAAAGCAAAAACTCTAATAGAAAAATGAATTTTAGATTGAAATTTCTAAAACAAAAACCGAAATTGTTATTCGTTGAAATTTTTGGTCAAATATTGAATTAACTTTTAACCACTCTTTTGTTCAAACCTATTGGTCTGTGCATTATAGAATCCTTGTCTTCTGGGAACTCTCCTAGAGAGCAACCGCTTCGCTAGGTGGCAGTGTTTCAACTGTTGGTAGTTCAGCTACCTATGATTCACCACTATACACGCCACCTGGAGGGCTGCATGAATTTGTAGTCTACGTTGCATTCTTCTTGCATACGACATTGTTGGCGATAGCCATAGTTTCTCTATGGACCAATAGGTGGTAGTACTAAAGAGTCACTCGCTTGACGCCTGTGAATGTTTTAGTACTTGCTTGTCGGAACATTTATTAGCATTCGAGTTGGATATACCAAACTGACGAGATCTAACAAGATCGAAACCGGTCTTTGGTTTCCAAACTTCGAATCTAATAAATGTTCAAACCTATTGGTCTGTGCATTATAGCACTCTTTTTAAGTTTTTTTTTTCAACTTTCGACGTTAAATTCTAAATTGGAAAGTAACAGTTCGAAAAGAAAAATTGAAATTTTGACTTTTGAATCCTTGTGTTGTGCGTTGCATTTAAAAAAAACATATTTTTGATGCAAGATCAATTCTCAATGCTCAAGTCATGATTTATATATTTGAGATATTTCCAAAACAAAATTTGCTCCTACTTAAATAAATAATAAAAATTTAAGAATAGATTTAAGCATGTATTTAAAATTCCTTTTATTTTATAGACGGAGCATTTAAAACGTTTTGTCCCCCCAGAACCGTCAAGTGTAACATGCAACAGTAGCAAAAGTTCATTTTCTCAAAAAATTGCAGTTTTACACTGAAACCACAAAATTAATTTATGGCGACGTAAATTTGGTGTATTAAACTCCGGAATCCATTTACCCACGTTCTAAACTCCTCAGCTACAGTGCAAGGAATACTTTTTGACAAATACAACGCACAACACAAATTTTTATGCTGTGGGTCCAGTTCTAGATTAAAATTTCGTTTAAATGTTCAACTATTTTGTTATTTGGTTTCGTGTTAACAAAAACATTAATGTTTTTTAGCAATCAGAATCAGAACAACCAAAATAATAACTGGAACAACAATAACAACAACAACAACAACGATGCTTTAGTGAGAGCCATTATAAAGTAAGTATTTTTTTATACAAGTATTTTTTTTTTGGTGCAACGAACTGGTCCTTGATTTCTTCTTTCCCTGAACGAAGACGGTTTCAGGGGACAGGATTTGTATTTCAATTTATAATATCATAATTTGCAATATAAGTATTTTCAAATTAATAATGATAATAACTATACATACAAAAAAATTAGTGTTAATGCAACAAATATTTGGATGAACCATGTTATTCTTAGGTCTAAAATAGTTGGAATACAAAACTAGTTTCCTGAAACCAAGAAAGATTAAAAAACACAACAAAGGTTGCTCTAACGACAGCCAAGCTATCATCTTCAGAGAGATACTAACTGTCGAGCAACTTTTGTTATGTTTTTTAATCTTTCTTGATTTCAGGGGACAAGTTTTGTATTTTAATTTCTGGAGATAATCAAGGACCAGTCCGTTCCACCAAAGGTTTAAAATGGTTGTGAAACAGTTAAAAAACCAGTACAGGATATACTTCTTCCTTGGACGGTGTGGAAAGTGGGTGAACACTTTTGGTAGTTCTTTGACATCCCGGAAGAAGTATATCCTGTACTGACTGGACGTGGAAGCTTTCGTTATCATATACAGTTAAAAAACCTTTGGATGTAACCAAGATAAAGTGTGTTTATTATCGAATTATTTTTGTTATTTGATTTCATATAAAAAATGTTTGATTCCAACCGCAATTACTGCGTTGTGTGCTGTTTAATAAACCTGTGCTAACTCCGAAAATATTTATCTAAATGAAATGATGTAACAAAGCTAATATGCATTACATCTTTCGGGTAAATCAAGCTTTTTATTTAAACATAATTTAAGATGAACCAATAGGAATGCAAGCACCTATTGTTACACAAAATATTTTTGTCTCAGCAAGTATTACGATATCGAAAAAATCTGTAGTTTTTCGATAATCTATGACGCAATATTCTACTAACCTTATTAAGTTCTGAATCTTATCCTTCAAAATTTAGGAGATTAGGGATGGGGGATGGTGATTTCTTACACATAACTATTAACTATATTAACAATAAAAACGCAACACAATTTGAGCTGTATCTTTGAAACCATTGGGCTGAAAATTATAAAAAAAATATTTCGCTGTATTTAGAGGTAGTTCTTTCAAATGATACCTCCCACGTAAATAGTGTGGGGTATCATTAAATTAAATTAAAAGCTGATCTTTTGGTGACCAAATTAACCCCCCATTTTATTATAAAATATATTTTTTTCTAATCGTTGGCTGGAGGTCATCAAAAACTAACGTTGGGTCAAATTTCAAATTCCCACGTTTCACACAGTTTCGAGGAAAACTGCTTTATAACAAACCGACAGACGGACGGACGAAGAGTGGGATTTTAAGGGTTCCATTTTTTTCTTTTAAGCTAAGAACCCTAAAAATAGTCCACCAATTAAAATTGCATTGATTTCTAGTATACAAATATTATCACTAATTTTTTGTTGTTGGTGGAATGGACACTGGTCCTTGGTTACCCCCAAAAATTGAAATACAAATTTTTACCCTTGAAACCAAGAAAAATTAAAAAACAAGCGTAACCATTGTTGTGTGTTTTAATCTTTCTTGGTTTCAGGGAATAAGATTTGTATTTCAGTTATTACTTGGCTTGTTAACTTGTATTTTATATTTATATTTTATATTTTTAATTTGTATTTTAAGCAACCAAAATCAGAACCAAAACAACTGGAACAACAACAACAACAACAACAACTACAACGATAATAACGAGATCGAGGATGCTTTGGTGAGAGCTATCCTTAAGTAAGTCAAATTTTATAATTTGGAAGCAGTAGATTACTTTAAAAGTTATTAAATTATTAATTTCGTTTACTTTTCTAATTTAACTATTTACAGTAATAATGTTCATATCAACGAATTTTTGCATATTAGTAATTTTATTCTTACTTTGTATTTTGTATTTTAAGCAACCAAAATCAGAACCAAAATCAGAACCAAAACCCCTGGAACAACAACAACAATAACAACAACGATAATGTCAACGATCTTTTAGTGAGAGCTATCCTCAAGTAAGTCATATTTTGTCAATTGGAAACAGTACATTTCTTTTGGTGGAATGGACTGGTCCTTGATTATTTTCAAAAATTGGAATACAAATTTTGTCCCCTGAAACCAAGAAAGATTAAAAAACACAATAGAGGTTGTCTAACGCGTTTTAGTTTCTCCCTGAAGATGATAACTAACTGTCGAAACGTGTTAGAGCAACCTCTGTTGTGTTTTTAATTTTTCTTAGTTTCAGGCGACAAGAGTAGTATTTCAATTTTTTTTTAGTAGATTTCTTAAAAAGTGTTTAACAATAGTACAATATGCAAGTAGAATGCAACCTGGACCCCAAATTTATGCAGCCTTCCAGGCGTAGGCATAGGTAGCTTGAACTACCCAACGGTTGGAAACACTGCCACCTAGCGAAGCGGTTGCTCTCTAGGAAAAGTTCCCAGAAGACTAGGGATGGCAACGATATATCAATATATATTTTATATCGATAAATAAGCCAAAATAATCGATATTTTAATATCGATATATTGTCGTCGATATATCGGAAATATATCTATATTATTTTGAATATATTGAAATCACACAGGCCCAGGGACGAAAAGTGGCAATATCTAGGTCATTACTTGACGAATTATGATTTTTGTCATAAGAAACTTTTTTATTTACACTTTTTTTCCAAAGATTTCGACCTTAGAAGTAATTTTTTTTATTTTGTTTCTATCCAAACAATTTTGTTTGTTTTTTTTTTTCGAAAGTTTTGCTCCAAAGTCGAACTCGTTTTTTTTCTTAAAGCCAATTTCAGCTAGACATTTTGTTAACATTGAAATTGATTAGCATTAATTTTTTATACAGTTTTAGTGGAAATTGAAAATCCTTTAAACCTTTCACTTAAGATATGGATGGATGTCGAAATTTCAAAAAAATAACATAATCCCTAACCAAAAATCTAGAAATGCGTAGACATTTTCCAAAGTTTTTCTTTGATTCAAAATTTTTAAAGAACAGAATTCTTTAAAAAATTGTAAACATTTATAAAAAGTTCGAGAATTTTGTTTGTGTTTTTCGAAATTTTCGCTCTAAAGTTGAACTCGTTTTTTTTCCTAAAGCCAATTTCAGCTAGAAATTTTGTTAACATTGAAATTGATTGGCATTAATTTTTTATACAGTTTTAGTGGAAATTGGAAATCCTTTAAACCTTTTACTTAAGATATGGATGGATGTCGAAATTTCAAAAAAAAGAAAAAACAAAATCCTTAACCAAAGATCTAGAAACGCGTGAACATTTTCCAAAGTTTTTCTTTAATTCAAAATTTTTAAGGATGCAACATTCTTTCAAAAATTGTAAAAATTTTTAAAAAGTTCGAGAATTTTCAAAAACAGTAAAAAATTTGGAATAACATTGAGATTGCAGTTCGTTTAAATTTTCAAAAAAAAGTCAAAATATTCAAAGAAGTTAAAAGGTCCAGAAGAAGAAGAAAAATGAAATTTTTGCAACAAAAATTAAGTAAAAACAGCCGACATTTTCAAATAAATCTAGATTTAGAAAAAAAGATCTTTTTAAAAACCAATTTTTTAGACCAAAGGGAAATTTAAAAAAGTATCGAAATTTAAAAAAATGATTTTTTCATAACTAGAAAACGCCACCCATTAAAAGCATAAAATAACGTGACATGTTGTTAAGGTATTAAAGTTTAAATTGTAAAAAAAACAAGCCAAAATTTTGAGAAGTATAAACATTTTCTAAGAAAATATATAAAAAAAACTAAATTTTTTAACAGCAATTATTATTTAACAGTAATTATGAAAAAATCACCTATTTTGTTTTTTAATAATTTTCTCTGAATTTTGGGTGTAAACTAAAATTTAAACTTAAACTCGAATTTATAATTATTTATAATTATAAATAAAGTTTAGGGTTTTTTCAAAGTTTGAAGTTTTTATCAAAATTCGTAGGGAGTTTTTGAGCTTAAAACTTTAAAATTAAAAATTTTGGTGTATTGAAAAAATTCAAAATCTCTAATGTAACTCCAATATGTTGGGGTTTTTGTCTAATTTACAAATAAAATTACAAAATTTCAACTTTTTCTAAAAAATTTATGAATTTATTGGGTATGAACTACAAACTTACTTAAAATGTTGGATTTTTCCAAAAACCTTTTTAAAATGTTGGATTTTTCCAAAAACCTTTTTAAAATGTTGATTCTAAACACCAAATCGAAGTTTTTTAGAAATGCTTATCGGATTTTTAAATATTTAGACTTCAATAATAACAAATGCCATCGAGTCATGAATATAAAAAAATGTGCCTTATTTTTATTTTTCTTTTCATGACAGAATATCTTTTATCCAATACATTGATAAATTGCATTTATCGATATATTTATTTCGATAAATTCTACTATCGATATGTACTGAGCGATATATTGTTCTATATGATATATCGATATATTTATTTTTTTGCCATCCCTACAGAAGACAAGGATTCTAATACATAGACCAATAGGTTTGAACATTTATTAGATTGAAGTTTGGAAACCAAATACCGGTTTCGATCTTGTTAGATCTCATCAGTTTGGTACATCCAACTCGAATGCTAACAAATGTTCCGACAAGTAAGTACTAAAGAATTCACGGACGTCAAACGTGTGATTTCTTAGTACTACCACCTATTGGTCCATAGAGAAACTATGGCCTTCACCAACAATGTCGTATGCAAGTAGAATGCAACCTAGACTACAAATTGATGCAGCCCTCCAGGCTGTGTGTATAGTGAATCATACGTAGCTGAACTACCAATAGTTGAAACACTGCCACTTAGCAAAGCGGTTGCTCTCCAGGAAAAAGTGTCCAGAATACAAGGATTCTAATGCACAGACATAGTTTCTCTGTGGACCAATAGGTGGTAGTATTAAAAGTCACACGCTTGACGTCCGTGAATTCTTTAGTAGTTACTTATCGGAATATTTGTTAGCATTCGAGTTGGATATACCAAACTGACGAGATTTAACAAGATCGAAACCGGTATTTTGTTCTAAACTTCGAATCTAACAAATGTCCAAACCTATTGGTCTGTGCATTAGAATAGTATAATAATTTAATCATAATGTTAATATTAACAAAGATTTGTATATTAGTAATTCTGTTCTTACGCCTAAAACTTGAAAACCTTTTTTTTTTGAAATTACATCGTGCCAGATATTTCCTGTCAGATTTTTAGTATTTAATTATTTTAGTTACCTGGTTCCTTATTAATTAAAATTAAAATATGTTTTCAGCAATCAGAACAACCAAAATAATAACTTCAACAACAACAACAACAATAACAACAACGATGCTTTAGTGAGAGCTATTTTAAAGTAAGTCCTATTTTAAGAATTGAAAGTGACATATTTTTTGTGAAGGTATTAAATTATTTAATTATTAAATAATTAAATAATCAAATAATTAATCAATTAAATTAATAAATAACGAGAACAATAATAATATTGATAGTAAGGAAGCTTTGCATATTAATAATTCTCTGTTTCCACCTAAAATAGCTAAAAAGAAATTGAAATCTTTCAAAATTAGGAATACAAAATACATTTTGACATTTCACAACTTAGGAAACCAAAAATTGGTTTGTTTAATATTTTTTAGGTTTAGAAAACGTAATTTGTATTCAAATATTTTAATTTGTTTGATTGTTTACAAATCTATTTTTGATTTCCAGCAGCCAAAACAATCAAAACAACCAAAACAACCAAAACAACTGGAACAACAACGACAATGTCAACGATGCTCTGCTGAGAGCTATAATAAAGTAGGTTACATTTTATAAATGGACATTTTTCAAAAAATTATTTTTTTTATTAACTTTTTTTTTAATTAACTTTATATGAAGCTTTAGCGCTATTTTTATTCAAATAAGTTTAATTTTGCATATGAAATGAGTATACGTCTGAATGGGCATTTTTTGGAAAACAAATTTCGTTTTTGTGAGGCATGAACTTTGGTCGAATTTAATTCTTAAAATTTTAACAAGTGGTGATGAAAAGGGGATTTTTTTGAAGCCAATTCCTTTTTTAATTACTCCCATATGAAAGCTTTGATTGAATTGATTTGTTAGAGCGATTTTTCCAAAAATTGCCACTGGGGTAGCTGCAAAGCAGTTAAAAACTTGATGACGTTGTACTTTCTAATGCACAGACCAATAGGTTTAAACATCAATTAGATTCGAAGTTTGGAAACCAAAGATCGGTTTCGATCTTGTTAGATATCGTCAGTTTGGTCTATCCAACTCGAATGCTAACAAATGTTCCGACAAGTATGTACTAAAGAATCAACGAACGTCAAGCGTGTGACTCTTAAACTCCCGCCACCTATTGGTCCATAGAGAAAACTATGGCCATCGCCAACAATGTCGTATGCAAGTAGAATACAACCTAGACTGCAAATTCGTGCAGCCTCCAGGCGTGTAGAGTGAATCATAGGACCAATAGGTGGCGGTAGTCTGAGAGTCACACGCTTGACGTTCGTTGATTCTTTAGTACTTACTTGTCCAAACATTTGTTAGCATTCGAGTTTTTGAAAAATTGAAACACAGAACTTGTCCCCTGAAACCAAGAAAGATTAAAAAACACAACAAAGGTTACTGGCTAACGCGTTTCGACAGCCAAGCTGTCATCTTCAGAGAGAAACAGTTTCTCTCTGAAGATGACAGCTTGGCTATCGAAACGCGTTAGCCAGTAACCTTTGTTGTGTTTTTTAATCTTTCCTGGTTTCAGGGGACAAGTTCTGTGTTTCAATTTTTGAAGATAACCAAGGACCAGTCCGTTCCATCATACCATACCAGCTTGACGAGATCTAACAAAACTGAAACCGGTCTTTGGTTTCCAAACTTCGAATCTAATTAATGTTCAAACCTATTGGTCTCCACATTAGAATTCTTGTCTTCTGGGAACTCTCCTAGAGAGCAACCGCTTTGCTAGGTGGCATTGTTTCAACTGTTGGTAGTTCAGCTACCTATGATCCCACTATACACGCCTGAAGGGCTGCATGAATTTTTACCTAAAATTACATTTGTATGTATGTCTGTATACATAGAAGATGTTATTTTTGATATTCCACAACGAAAGAAGCTCATAATTCAATAAAAAACTTAATTTCTTTATACTTTTTGAAGATTTTTAATTGAATAATTTTTAATATTTCAAGATAAACATTTGATCTGTTAATAACGTTATTTTGTACTTTCAGTAACCAACAAAACAACCAAAATAATTGGAACAATAACAACAACTGGAACAACAACAACAACAACGACAATATCAATGATGCTTTGGTGAGGGCTATAATAAAGTAGGTCGCATTTTATAAATGGAAATTTTTCAATTAGCGTTAATTTAAATAGCAATAAACCTTTAGCCTAATTTTTAACAAAGTAAGTATAATTTTAGCAACGAAATAAATACACAATACATCTCTAAAGTCAAAAACTGATAATTTTTGGAAAAATCGCTACGACAGGTCAATTTTGTGTTTTGGGGCCCAAATTTGACTGAAATTAAATTCTTAAAACTTGGACAAGTGGTTGCTGATGAAAAATAGAGGTGGCTTTTTAACTTTCTCCCCCATTTTTAATTAGACTATGAAAACTTGGGCCCAAAAAACCAAAACTGACACCATCCCTCTAATATCGAAATTTGGATTTTAAATTTTGATTCTTTTATCGACATTTTGAATGTAACTAGAAAATATCGAGTTCAAAATTAGAATGCAACAATTGTATTTGCTTAAACTTGCGATTTGAAAAAAAAAATACAGTCAGGCGTTTTTGAATTTAAAGTCGATTTTTTCGAAGATGGAAATTTCGAGTCTAAAATGGGATCAATAATTCGAGCAAAAATATTTTCCTGAAAACAGTTTATCGAATTCTTCTTCTTCGATCGCAAAATTCGGTTTTTTTTTCATGCTAACTAGGAAATAACGAGTTCGAAGTTAAAATTTAACAACAATTGCATTTGCTTTAACTCTCGATTTAAAAAAAAATGCTGTTCAGGAAATATTCAGGCGTTTTTGAATTTAAAGTCGATATTTTCGAAGACGAAAATATCTAGTCCAAAACGAGATCAATAATTCGAGCAAAAATTTTTTCTTGAAAACAGTTTATCGAATTCTTCTGATAAAAAAAACTCAATTCTCTAATCGAGTTTTTTTTAAACTTGCAAATTCAAAAAATTGTCTTCATGATTAGATTGGAAATTTTAAAAAGCGATTTATTCAAATATTTTTGGCCGTGAATTTTTATAATCATTTTTTTGAAAATTGGTTATTTTAAAGAATCCCAATTTCCGAACTTCAATATTTCTTTTGCAGTTCAACCCTTTATATTGGTGCAAATTATCAGTGTTTTCCAAAATTCGACTTTTTTCATCGAAATTTCGAATTTTTTCTCAAAATTGAAATACAAATCTGTGCCCTGAAACCAATAAAGATTAAAAAACAGAACAAAGGTTGTTCCAACGCGTTTCGATCGCCAAGCTATCATTTTCAGAGAGATATCTCAGTATCAAGAGAGAGATATCTCAGCTATCATCTTCTGTACAAGTACAAGTACAAGTACAAGTACAAGTACAAGTACAAGTACAAGTACAAGTACAAGTACAAGTACAAGTACAAGTACAAGTGCAAGTGCAAGTACAAGTGAAAGTACAAGTACAAGTACAAGTACAAATTCAGAAACAAATACGAAAAAATAAATAAAATCAAAGTCTTAAAATATTTATGAACGTCAGTACGTAAATATTTTTGTTTGTGCCATCCTAAGCGATTCATTTTTTTTTACAGTAATCAGGACAACTACAATAATAATAATAACAACGCTCTATTGAGGGTTATATTAAAGTAAGTTAAATTCTTACATGTCATTTGTTCAGTATCGAAATTGGCACTTGCGAGGAGTCTGGTGCAGTTTCATTTGATGCTCAGTCGCTCTATAACTTCGTTATTGTTGAACAAAGCAATTTTAAAGGCTTTCGAAATTTGCTTAGCAATTCCCAATAATTTGTAGCTGACTGTGGGAACAAAACTAACCTCGTGAACAAAATTGGTACAGAATGAGCTCCACTAGAACTAAAAGAATTTAAGCAGCATTGATAAAGTATTCTAATTCAGAAAGGGCGCATATATAGAGGATGTTAATTTTTTTTTTGGTGGAACCGACTGCCCCCTATTTTTAAAAATTGAAATACAAATCTTGTCCCCTGAAACCAAGAAAGATTAAAAAGCACAACAAAGGTTAGTAGTTGTTAGTATCTCTCTGAAGATGATAGCTTGGCTCTAGAAATGCATTAGAGCAACCTTTGTTGTGTTTTTTAATCTTTTTTGGTTTCAGGGGACAAGATTTGTATTTCAATTTTTGAAGATAACCAAGGGTCAGTTGGTTCTACCAAAAAAAAAACTATCAACTTTCGAAGACCTTAAATCCTAACATCCTGTATATTTCGAATATAAAGAAATTCTATATTTCTTAAATGAAGAAATTTTATATTTCGTATATGAAGAAATTCTATATTTCATATATGAAGAAACACTATATTTCACATAATATGAAGAAATTCATATGAATCATCTGATGGCTTTCCTCGCCATAAATATGATAAAGTTGAGTGTAAAATTGTAAAATGAAACAATATTTTGTTTCTACAGACCTGAAAGAAGCCTCTTGATTTATGAGGCCGCAGGTGCTTGCCACTACCTGTCAATAAACAAATACAATGTGAAATTTCCAAATCTAATGCTATTTTCTTTTTTTTTTCAGTAATCAAAACACCAATAACTGGAACAACAACAACAATAATAATAACAACGACAATTTTGTCAGAAATTTATTAAAGTAAGTGTTACGATGTTAATTAATTATAATAAGAACGCTTGACTGAGGGCTGTAATAAAATTAAATAAAACATTTGAATTTATCTTGCTTTTTGTATTTTTAAACTTCCAAACCTAATGCAGTTTTATTACTTTTTAGTAATTTAAACAACAATAATAACAACAACCAATGGAATAATTGGAATGTCAATGATAATTACAACAACAACAACAACAACAATGAAAATTTAATTAGAGCTTTAGTAAGGTAAGTATTACTGGGTTAAAGCAATCAGTGGACAATTTCCAATAATATTACTTCAATGCGTTGCAGTAACATAAACAATAATGATAATAACAACAGCAACCCTAATAAGAAATATTAGTGATCCAATTGGAGACAGGAACCCCAGTTATTATCAAATAATAATTTCATTGGCCCTGAACTTTGAAGTAGCTCCTAATGATAGCTAACTTGATGATGAATTATCATTTTTATTAAATACAAACAACTTTCAATCAACAATCTAAACAAAAAATTACCTCTAAGTAACAAAGCTTAAAAAAACACCTTTTTTTGTTAAATCACAACAATTTAATTCGACTCATAATAATTGGCAGGGCTTGGAATCAAAATCGAACAAAACCGTTATTTTTTTCGAAATCCAGACCAGTTTATTTAACTATAAATTTAAATGAAAGCGCGAACACAAACTTATTTCTTATCCCAGTTGTAGTGGTCTCTTGAGAGCATTCGCTATGTTAGAGTGAGAGCAAGGCGATCGATTAGGGTGCGGGACAATAGGGAAATCAATTTAGAAAAAATCTATATTAGAAAAAAATCTACATCAGAAAAAAATTATAACAGAAAAAATCTGTATTGGAAAAAAATCTCTATCAGGAAAAATCTATAACAGAAAAACTTTGTATTGGAAAAAAAAATCTATATCAGGAAAAATCTATATTAGAAAAAAATCTATATCAGAAAAATCTATAACAGAAAAAATCTATATTAGAACAAAATCTATATCAGAAAAATCTATAAGAGAAAAAATCTATATTAGAAAAAAAAATTATATCAGAAAAAATCTATATTAGAAAAAATCTACATCAGGAAAAATCTACAACAGAAAAAAATCTATAATAGAATACAATCTATAAGAGAAAAAATCCACATTAGAAAAAAATCTATATTAGAAAAAATCAATATTAGAAAAAATCTACATCAGGAAAAATCTACACAGGAAAAAATCTATATTAGAAAAATATCTGTAACAGAAAAAATTTATATCAGAAAAAATCTATATTAGAAAAAATCTATATAAGATATATTAGAAAAAATCTACATCAGGCAAACCTACAACAGAAAAAAATCTATATTAGAAAAAAATCTATAACAGAAAAAATCTATATTAGAGAAAAATCTATAACAGAAAAAATCTACTTCAGAAAAAATCTACTACAGAAAAAATCTATATTAGAAGAAAATCTATACCAGAAAAAATCTATATCAGAAAAAAATCTATATTAGAAAAATCTATATTGGAAAAAATCTACATTAGAAAAAACCTACACAGAAAAAAATCTTTATTAAAAAAATATCTATAACAGAAAAAATCTATATCAGAAAAAATCTAAATTAGAAAAAATCTATATTAGAAAAAGTCTAGATCAGGATAAACCTACAGCAGAAAAAATCTATATTGGAGAAAAATCTTTAACAGAAAAAATCTATATTAGAAAAAATCTATATTAAAAAAAATCTATATTACAAAATATATACATTAGAAAAAATCTACATCAGAAAAATCTACAACAGAAAAAATCTATATTAGAAAAAAATCTATAACAGAAAAAATCTATATCAGAAAAAATCTACATTAGAAAACAATCTATAACAGAAAAAATCTATATAAGAAAAAATCTATATTAGAAAAAATCTACATCAAAAAAAATCTACACAGAAAAAAATCTTTATTAAAAAAATATCTATAACGGAAAAAATATATATCAGAAAAAATCCATATTAGAAAAAATCTACATCAGAAAAATCTACAACATAAAAAATCTATATTAGAGAAAAGTCTTTAACAGAAAAAATCTATATTAGAAAAAATCTATATTACAAAAAATCTATTTTAGAAAAAATCTATATTAGAAATAATCTACATAAGAAAAAATCTACAACAGAAAAAAATCTATATTAGAAAACAATCTAAAACAGAAAAAATCTATATTAGAAAAGATCTATATTAGAAAAAATCCACATCAGGAAAAATCTACAGCAGAAAAAAATCCATATTAGAAGAAAATGTATATTAGAAAAAATTTACATCAGGAAAAATCTGCAACAGAAAAAAATCTATATTAGAAAAAAATCTATAACAGAAAAAATCTATATTAGAGAAAAATCTATAACAGAAAAATCTACTTCAGAAAAAATCTACAACAGAAAAAAATCTATATTAGAAGAAAATCTACACCAGAAAAAATCTATATCAGAAAAAAATCTATATTAAAAAATCTATATTAGAAAAAATCTACATAAGGAAAAATCTACACAGAAAAAAATTTTTATTGGAAAAATATCTATAACAGAAAAAATCTACAACAGAAAAAATTCTATATTAGAAGAAAATCTATATTAGAAAAAATCTACATCAGGAAAAATCTGCAACAGAAAAAAATCTATATTAGAAAAAAAATCCATATCAAAAAAAATCTATATTAGAAAAAATCTATATTAGACAAAATCTATATTGGAAAAAATCTACATCAGGAAAACCTACAACAGAAAAAATCTATATTAGAAAAAAATCTATAACAGAAAAAATCTATATCAGAAAAAATCTATGTTAAAAAAATCTATATTAGAAAAAATCTATATCAGGAAAAATCTACAACAGAAAAAACCTATATTAGAAGAAAATCTATACCAGGAAAAATCTATATCAGAAAAAAATCTATATTAGAAAAAATCTATATTAGAAAAAACATACATCAGGAAAGTCTACAACAGAAAAAAATCTATATTAGAAAAGAATTCTTAACAGAAAAAATCCATATCAGCAGAAATCTGTATTAGAAAAAATCTGTATTAGGCAAAATCTGCATCTGGAAAAATCTATAAGAGAAAAAAATCTATATTAGAAAAAATTTATAACAGAAAAAATCAATATAAGAAAAAATCTATATTAGAAAAAATCTATATTAGACAAAATCTATATTGGAAAAAATCTACATCAGAAAAACCTACAACAGAAAAAATCTATATTAGAAAAAATCTATAACAGAAAAAATCTATATTAGAAAAAATCTATGTTAGAAAAAATCTATATTAGAAAAAATCTATATCAGGAAAAATCTACAACAGAAAAAAACCTATATTAGAAGAAAATCTATACCAGGAAAAATCTATATCAGAAAAAAATCTATATTAGAAAAAATCTATATTAGAAAAAATCTACATAAGGAAAAATCTACACAGAAAAAATCTTTATTGTAAAAATATCTATAACAGAAAAAATCTACAACAGAAAAAATTCTATATTAGAAGAAAATCTATATTAGAGAAAATCTACAGCAGGAAAAATCGGCAACAGAAAAAAATCTATATTAGAAAAAAATTTTTAACAAAAAAATCCATATCAAAAAAAATCTATATTAGAAAAAATCTATATTAGACAAAATCTATAATGGAAAAAATCTACACCAGGAAAAATCTACAACAGAAAAAATCTAAATTAGAAAAAAATCTATAACAGAAAAAAATTATACCGTATATTCATCTTTTTGACGACGCTTAACGGTAGAAAAAAAATCGCTAGCTAGAAATTGAAGTATTCACTAAAGTGATAACATAGTTACACCCCAATGAATAACAGGATGTTTGTCGTCTTAAGTGCTTTTCCTTATCATGAAAAATGCAATTAGGATGGACAAAGGGTGAGTAATGTCGAGCCTGGGATAATTGCATAAAGCTTTTGTCCCTGGGTCTATTACAGCCCGGATGTTTAGTAGACGTTTACCATCAACTGTCCTAACTGCGTTTCATTTTAATGGAACTGCAATTGAGATAGACAAAAGCCGATAATTGCATTCCTTCTAAGAATAGAATTCGTTGGGATGGTAAATTGAATCGTTATGACAATCGCTTTCCAATAAAAGGCCTCGGTAGACAAACCAGAGGGAGTCTCGTGTCAGACACAAAAGCCCTAGCCTTTCACGACAGTTTTGCCTAGTGATTTTTGAACCGACGGTGAATACCAGTGCTATAGACTGTCAGATTAAAAAAAAACTATTTCGATTTTTTTTAATTATTTTTTTTAACAAATTTAGGCTGGGCCGGTATCAAAATCTATATCAGAAAAATCTATATTAGAAAAAATCTACATCAGGAAAAATCTACAACAGAAAAAATCTATATTAGAAAAAAATCTATAACGGAAAAAATCTATATCAGAAAAAATCTATATTAGAAAAAATCTATATTGGAAAAAATCTACATCAGCCAAAATCTACAACAAAAAAAAATCTATATTAAAAACAAATCTATATTAGAAACAAATCTATAACAGAAAAAATCTATATTAGAAAAAATCTACATCAGGCAAAATCTACAACAGAAAAAAATCTATACTAGAAAAAAATCTATAACAGAAAAAATTTATATCAGAAAAAATCTATATTAGAAAAATTTACATAAGAAAAAACCTATATTAGAAAAAAATCTATAACGGAAAAAATCTATATCAGAAAAAATCTATATTAGAAAAAATCTATATTAGAAAAATTTACATCAGAAAAAACCTTAGACAGAAAAAATCTATATTAGAACAAATCTATATTAGAAACAAATCTATAACAGAAAAAATCTATATTAGAAAAAATCTACATCAGGTAAAATCTACAACAGAAAAAAATCTATACTAGAAAAAAATCTATAACAGAAAAAAATTATATCAGAAAAATCTATATTAGAAAAATTTACATCAGAAAAAACCTTTGACAGAAAAAATCTATATTAGAAACAAATCTATAACAGAAAAAATCTATATTGGAAAAAATCTATATTAGAAAAAATCTACATCAGGCAAAATCTGCAACAGAAAAAAATCTATACTAGAAAAAATCTACAACAGAAAAAATTTATATCAGAAAAAATCTATATTAGAAAAATCTATATTAGAAAAATTTACATCAGAAAAAACCTAAGACAGAAAAAATCTATATTAGAAAAAAATTTATAACAGAAAAATCTATATCAGAAAAATCTATATTAGAAAGAATCAACATCAGAAAAAATCTACAACAGAAATAAATTTATATTAGAAAAAATCTATAACAGAAAAAATCTATATCAGAAAAAATCTATATTAGAAAGATCTATATTAGAAAAATCTATATTAGAAAAATCTACATCAGAAAAAACCTAAGACAGAAAAAATCTAAATTAAAAAAAATCTATATTAGAAAAAATCTATATCAGAAAAAATCTATATTAGAAAGAATCTACATCAGGAAAAATCTACAACAGAAATAAATTTATATTAGAAAAAATCTATAACAAAAAAAATCTATATCAGAAAAAATCTATATTAAAAAAAATCTACATCAGGAAAAATCTACAACAGAAAAAAAAATCTATATTAGAAAAAAATCCATAACAGAAAAAATCTATATCAGAAAAAATCTACATCAGAAAAAACCCAAGACAGAAAAAATCTATATTAGAAAAAAATCTATAAGAGAAAAAATCTATATCAGAAAAAATCTATATTAGAAAAAATCTATATTAGAAAAAATCTACATCAGGAAAAATCTACAACAGAAAAAAATCTATATTAGAAAAAATCTATGTCAGAAAAAATCTATATTAGGAAAATCTCTATTAGACAAAATCTACATCAAGAAAAATCTACAACAGAAAGAAATCTATATCAACGAAAAATCTATAACACAAAAAATCTATAACAGAAAAAATCTATATCAGAAAAAATCTATATTAGAAAAATCTATATTATAAAAAATCTACATCAGAAAAAACCTAAGACAGAAAGAATCTATATTAGAAAAAATCTATATTAGAAAAAATCTACATCAGGAAAAATTTACAGCAGAAAAAAAATCTATATTAAAAAAAAATCTATATCAGAAAAAATCTATATTAGGAAAATCTCTATTAGACAAAATCTACATCAAGAAAAATCTACAACAGAAAGAAATTTATACCAGGAAAAAATCTATAACAGAAAAAATCTATAACAGAAAAAATCTATATCAGAGAAAATCTATATCGGAAAAAATCGATAACAGAAAAAATCCATATTAGAAAAAAATAGTAGTATCAAGGTTAAGACTGATTATCAAAAAAGTTTGAGTTTCAGACTTTTTACTTAATTAAAAAAAAAGTTTGTTATATCGATTTTAAACATTGTGTGTGATTGTTTAAACCTAGCCAGATATAGATATAATCCAACTGGCAAAGAAATACTACGATTTGGAACATTTTGTGGGGGTCGTCATAGACCATGTCACCTAGACTCGAAAACATTTGTAATTTCGACAAGTTGTTTCGAGTCTCAGTCAGCAAACAAATTTTATTTATAACTATTAAACTTCATTAACAATTAAAACAACAGATATTAAAAATTCCACGATATTTCTATAAATATTTGCTACGACCGGACCAGGTTTCGCTTTACAGCATCATCATGTCAAACTTCATAAAAAAAACAGATTTAAGGCAAAATTGCTAGAATTTTTTTTAGGAATTTTGTTAATGTTTTATTAGATATGTAGTTTACATAGGAAATTTTGGGAAAAAACGTTGTAATCGACATTAAATTTTCTGGGGATAGTCAAAGTTTAAAAAAATATCAATTACGAAGTCGAAATTTTGACAAAACCTCTTTTAAAAATTGCATGGTGAAACGTTGAATTTTAAGGGTCGAGAATAAAAACCGTATTTTATATGAAACATTTTTTTAATTTCGAATTTGTTTTCGTATTTCCGAAATCTCGAAATTTTAGATATTCAAATTTTCTCTCGATTTTTTTGTGATGGAACGGACTTGTCCTTGGTTTCTCCAAAACTTGAAATTAAGAAAGATTAAAAAACAGAACAGAGGTTGCTCTAACGCGTTTCGGTAGCCAAGCTATCAGTATCTCTCTGAAGATGATAGTTTGGCCATCGAAACGCGTCGTTGTGTTTTTTAATCTTTCTTGGTTTCAGGGGGACAAGATTTGTATTTCAATTCTTTGGAATTGTCTACGTTTCCATCAAAGATCCTCTCAAGGCTTAAAATTTTTGAAAAAAGTCGAAAATTTGAACAATAACGTCAACACTGAATTTGGGGCTGACATTTTAAAACCTTTTTTATAAATAGATTTATTTTAGGATTTTTTTTTGATTTAATTAATATTTGAACCGTGATTTGAAATTTATTTATTTTCATGCTAAAAAATCTCAAGGACTTTTTGTAATTTTGAGAATAAACTTTCACTTTTTAAAGTAAAAAGTTTATGAACAATTCAGGGGACAAACTTTAGGGGTTTATAAACGATTGTAATCCTGGAAAACAAGTGGATTATAACAAAACTATTTTATATTTATTAATTATACTTATATTTAAGAGTTTATATAATAAGTAAAAATATTTAAAAATGAATTTAAAAGATATTTAAAAAATTGAGTTTCAATACAAACCGCTACAAAAAATGTTGAAATATCAAGTTCATAGACAAAATAAAAACCCAGCAGGAACTATATTGAATTCAATTAAAAGTTATCATTAGGAGTACTGTGTTTTAGTAATTTGTTATATTACTGTTTTATAACGTATGTAGATAAAGTAATTTCATTTCTTGCAGCGCCCATAACATGGACAACATAAATGCGAACAATTTCGCCAACAAAGTCGCTAAGAACGAAAACAATGCTTTTATAAGAAACTTAGAGTAAGTCACATTTTGGCATATAAATACATCTTAAAACATAAAAATATTCTTGCAATATAAAAAAGTGTACAATAAAAAACTTCAAGTAACAAAAAAATAAAAAAGTAAAGCTCCATTTATTGTATCGATTACTAGTAAGGCTTCAGTAATGCTTTATTATTATTAACATTAGCAGAATTTCTCTTCCATTTGACCAAATTAAATATTGAAATACAAATCTTGTCTCAAAACACCAAGAAAGATTAAAAAACACAACAGTGGTTGCTTTAACGCATTTCGATAGCCAAGCTATCATCTTCAGAGAGATACTGAAGTAGTAATAGTAGTAGTATCTTTCTAAAGATGATAGCTTCGAAAGTCGTTAGAGCAACCTTTTTTGTGTTTTTTAATCTTTTATGGTTTCAGGGGACAATTTTTGTATTTCAATCTCTGAAGATAACCAATGACCAGTCCGTTCCACCAAAATCAAATCAGAGAGCGACTGTTGAGTTTTTTAAATCTTTTTCACTGCTTTCTAAAGATGATAACTTGGCTATCGAAATACGTTAGAGCAACTGTTGTGTTTTTTAATTTTTTTTTGCTTCAGGGGACAAGATTTGTATATCAAACTTTGATGTCCAATCCGTTTAACCAAAATTTGCGGATTTTGCCGAAGGATAAAACTTTGGTTATATAAATTCGAAATTATAGGAACAGCGTCAATTAGATTTGACTGAAACAATACCGAATATTTTACATTATTTAACATACCTTAACGCTTGTCACGCCGAGGGTGCTTGTTTTGGAGTTTTTGATGCTACAAACCCTTAGACACGAATTATATAGTGATTTTGAAACATTTAAGTTGCTTCTTTTGGTTGTTAATATTAAAATAACGAGTTTTCTCCTGATATTTTTATTTTAAGTTAAACAATTGATCTACAAATATTTAGCAGTTGATGTTGCTTCTGTCTTCGTTTCGTTTTATAATATTTAATCTATGGTTCGATCCCTAGAACGTAGAAATCCCAACTAATCTCAATATTGCAACAAGTACTAAACCCAATTTTAAAACTGGTTTTGATTTCTGTTTCGCCAATTTAATAACAATGGATTCAAAGTGGAAAGCTGCCAAAGATGATAAAAATAATGGTTCCAAGCCCTGTTCAAGACACTTAAATTTATATTTGCCATAAGTGAAAATTTAGTTTCGGTGTGTTATATATAATTTTACAAAATCATTTCCTGTCTTATTTGCATGTAAAATAAAAATGCACTCGAATGTGCAAATTACGAAAGTAAGGATCTAGTTGTATTGTTATTATTACATTTGATTGTTGCGCTGTAAGAAGTATCAGAACACAGTAAATACTGAAATGTCCGCATCTGAATTTTATCACTATGAAAGTTAAGAAAATAATTTTTTTAATAGATATTACCTCTACGTTCTCAACAATTTCAGCAATTTAAACAACAACAACAACAACAACAACAACAACGACAATAGGGTTTACACCTACGCTGATCCCATTAACAATATGGAGAGAAGTTTATTAAGGTAAGTTGTTTACGGTGCAAATGTTATTAGGAATTTGGCGCCCATTTCTATGTTTTTGCATCTCCAAAGTCATTTGTAAGGTCGTCTGTAGTGTGATTAACATTTCGGTAACAACACATTTGTTAATACTCGTTTTCAGTTGAAGCCTGCTTATGGGGGCAAACCTATTTCTTGCCCTGTTCAGTGCTGAATAAGCTGCATAAGCTGTAGCTTATTCAGCACTGGACAGGGCAAGAAATAGGTTGCCCACATAAGCAGGCTTTAACTGATAACTGAATAAGCTGCATAAGCTGTAGCTTATTCAGCACTGGACAAGGCAAGAAATAGGTTTGCTCACATAAGCAGGCTTCAACTGATAACTGAATAAGCTGCTTAAGCTGTAGCTTATTCAGCACTGGACAAGGCAAGAAATACGTTTTTTTACATAAGCAAGCGTCGACTGAAAACGAGTATTTTCAAAGCTGTAGCTTATTCAGGACTGAACAAGGTCAGAAATAAGTTTGTCCACATAAACAAGCTTCGACTGAAAACGAGTTGTTGTTACCCAAGATAGTGGGGGCCCCATAAAAATCTCATTTGACACTGACATGTAATGTTTGGACTTATAAGGGAGCTCCATATATCGTATTTCATTGATAAGCAATAGCTTGGGGCCTTATCAAGTTTAAATTCAACCCTGGGTTTGCTTGGGTTTAGCTCCAGAATTATTGAATATGTGCCAAAGTAAATGCTCCCGATATATATACAGGGTGTTACAAAAGTCCGGGCCGCTACTTCAGGAGCATATTCTACACATTAAAATATGAAAAATGTTGAAATACATTTTTTTCTTTAAATTGCCTCCTAACGGAGATATGACCATTTAAAGATGGCGCCCCTAAAGTGGTTTTTTTTACTACAAAAAAATAACGGTTAGTAGCAAAGTCATGAAATTGGGCAAGCAGTTAAAAAATTGGATTAGGCATATTCTCATGTAACATATTTTTTAAATAAGCAGTAGCGTGGTGTGTAGGGGGTTGCCCGCGATTATTTTTTGCCGTAACTTTTTTGTATTGCAATATTTCGACACAAAAGTGCCATAATCGTAAAAAGCAACATTTTTTATACAAAAAAGATACTCTTTCTCAAAGTCGCTAAAAGTAACCGTTTCCGAGAAAAAGGCGTTTAAATAATCCTATCCCGTCTTCGAAATTCTAACTAATTTGTATAAGAAAAAATAAGTTGGTCATGCAAACTGATCGTAAAGAAAACAATTGTACTTGACAATATCTGCCAGAGATTGACGTTGTGTCACTGATAAAATTTGGTCGTAAGCTGTAAACTTTAGCAGTTTTTGTTGTCAATAGTAAGTGTAGTAGTTTTTTAACTTTTCATTATTTTGATAAAATGGACTATTCAAATCAAGAAATGGCCGATATGCATTTAATGTACGGGCTTGCAAATTGTAATCGTGCTGAAGCAAGACGGCTTTATGCTAAACGTTTTCCTAATAGACACCTACCAGGAGAAAAATTGTTCCAGAAAATTCATGCTCGTTTATGTGAAACAGGAAATTTTGTTTTCAAAGGCGAACGTGTTGGAAGGCCAAACGCAGAAGTTGCTAATTTAGAGGAGCGTGTGCTTCAGCGAGTTGAAGAAGATCCATGTGTCAGCACTTGACAACTTGCTTTAGCCGAAGGAGTAAATCACGTAACTATCTGGCGAATTTTGAAATTTTACCAATTTTACCTCTATCATTTTCAAAGAGTGCAAGGGTTACTTGCTGCTGATTATCCTCCAAGAATAGAATTTTGCAACTGGCTATTGCATAAGATCGTTGAAAATGAGAACTTTCCATCGCTCATATTATTTACGGACGAAGCGGGTTTTACCAGAAACGGGATACTTAACTTTCACAACATGCATCAGTGGCAAGTTGAAAATCCCAATGCAGTTATTCAGTCGAGACATCAGCAACATTTTTCACTTAACATTTGGGGAGGAATAATAGGGGACTCTATAATTGGACCGTTTTTTTACCTCATAGGTTAACAGGAGCATCATATAGACATTTTTTGCAAACAGAGTTACCCGTGTTACTTGAAAATGTTCCACTCATAACAAGACAGCGAATGTGGATAATGCACGATGGGGCACCTGCCCATTTTAGTGCAGTTGCTAGGGAATTTTTGAATAACAACTATCATCAACGATGGATAGGTCGAGGAGGTCCGATACCATGGCCAGCTAGGTCTCCTGACCTCAACCCACTCGATTTCTACTTATGGGGACATCTAAAGCAGATCGTCTACTCCACACCAGTTGACAATATCAATGATCTTCGTGAACGAATTGAAAATGGGTTCAACCAGATTCACAATACACCAGACATTTGCGAAAGAGTAAGGAGTTCCCTTAGAAGACGAGCCGAGCAATGTATTGCTGCAGGGGGCAGTAATTTCGAACACTTGCTTTGATTTTTTTTTTTCTTAATTTTGTACTATTTTTATATCAATGCAGTTAGTAGTGGATAAATTAGAAATTTGCAAAACGAATTCTAATAAATGCAACAATTTTGTTTAAACGCTTTTTTCTCGGAAACGGTTACTTTTAGCGACTTTGAGAAAGAGTACCTTTTTTGTATAAAAAATGTCGCTTTTTACGATTATGGCACTTTTGTGTCGAAATATTGCAATACAAAAAAGTTACGGCAAAAAATAATCGCGGGCAACCCCCTACACACCACGCTACTGCTTATTTAAAAAATATGTTACATGAGAATATGCCTAATCCAATTCTTTAACTGCTTGCCCAATTTCATGACTTTGCTACTAACCGTTAACTTTTTGTAGTAAAAAAACCACTTTAGGGGCGCCTTCTTTAAATAGTCATATCTCCGTTAGGAGGCAATTTAAAGAAAAAAATGTATTTCAACATTTTTCATATTTTAATGTGTAGAATATGCTCCTGAAGTAGAGGCCCGGCCTTTTGTAACACCCTGTATATATGTAGGATTTTCTTTGTTGTTTAGGTCAGAGGTTAAAAAAAGATAAGCACTTCAACAGGAAACAAGTCAATTCAACTAATGATATAAGGATACAAAGTTAGACTCACTCTGATTTTTGAATAATTAAGTGGAAACTCTCCGAAAAAATACGTTAAAGTTTTTACTTTCCCTTATGCGTCTCTAATTACTATTTATTTATCATTCAACTTTTTCTTTTATTTTTGTTTATGACAACTATGCTCTAATTTTGAAACCTTACATATATTCGGTTGTATGAATTCTTAAGTGAAAATTAACGTTAGTTAACTCCTTTTAATACTCCTAATGCTTTCACCAATATTTTCTGGATTTATAGTGGCTTGATGGGGATTTCGTGAGCACTTGGGCCTCTTTACTGGATCTATTGTATTACCCTCAAGCGCCATTTAAATCTCTTTAGTCTTTTATGCCTCTTAGTGTTCTATTGTTTTTTTTTTGCTTTTCTGAATTCCGTATTAGATTTTACGTAATTGTTTTGTCTAGTAAAAAAACTAAAATGAGCTTCAAATGAGAATACTAGTAATACAGAATTAAATAGAGATAAATTCTCTGAGAATTAAAATCGTGGCGAATCAAAGCAGTGTCAATTCGACCTTCTCTCTTTCTCTCTCTCTTTCTCTCTCTCTCTCTCTCTCTCTCTCTCTCTCTGTCTCTCTCTGTCTCTCTCTCTCTCTCTCTGTCTCTCTCTCTCTCTGTCTCTCTCTCTCTCTCTGTCTCTCTCTCTCTCTCTCTCTCAATTTGGCTTTTCTTGAACTTTATAGCTATTAAGAAACGTCAATTTTTTTCGAACTGCATACACTAGGACTGCTCATCCCGAATTTTTTGTTAATGCAAAGACTAAGTACCCATTAGGTGCTTTACCCATTTAGTTTTTTCGAGTCACCTGGATCATTTATGTACTATCCATTCTGTGAAAATATTCATTTGGTCTTTTTAGTCTCCAGTGACCAATTCCAATTCTTATAAATCATCTGAGGTTGTTTATAAACAGTGAAAATACAATTTTGAAAATTCGTTACACTTCAGTCTAGTCTCTAGACTAAACATTTTTCATCGTGGATACTCTTGTTGATGTTAAGGCCAACCAGTGTTATCCGTTTGATGACAAAATTCTTGTTGCAATTTTAATCTTTCGTTACACTAGAGTCTAGTGATTGGACTAGTCTCTGGATTAGACTAGCCTCTGGATTAGATCAGTCTCTAGATTAGACTAGTCTCTGAATTAGACTAAAAGTTTTTCCCTATGGATACTTCTGTTGATGTTAAGAGCAACCAGTGATAAATCATCGGTTTGAAACTCTTATCGCATTCGAAATTCTCCTTGCAATTTTTACCTTTCGTTATATTGCTCATCCCGAGTTTTTGTTAGTGCTTAAGCTAAGTGCCCATTAATCAATTAGTTTCTTCTAGCCACCATCTATAACCTGAATCATTTATATACTATCCTTTCTGTGAAAATATGCGTTTAGTTGTTTTAGTCGTCAGTGACCAATTCCAATACCTACAAATCATCTAAGGTTGTTTATAAAGAGTGAAAATACAATTTTAATCTTTCGTTACACTTCAGTCTAGTCTCTAGACTAAACATTTTTCATCGTGGATACTCTTGTTGATGTTAAGGCCAACCAGTGTTATCCGTTTGATGACAAAATTCTTGTTGCAATTTTGATCTTTCGTTACACTAGAGCAGGGGTTCCCAACCTTTTTGTAGTCTAGAGCACATTCTAAAATATCGGTAGAGTGGCGGGCACCACATATTTTTAATCTACAAACTCCTTTCATAACTTCTCATTTTCCCATAATTTATTTTCTTATATTCATAATTTGTAAATAAATAATAAACAAAAATGTCTCAAAATAATAAATTATTATTCAAATTTCATATACACGGAAAAATGTATTTGCAAAACGTAAACAAAGTAAACAAAAAACAAATACAAAGAAAACATTTTATAAAAAATAAAATATCAATACGTCAAAGTGATCTTTGGCATTGCATATTATTGACCAGTGCTTCATAATTAGGAGAGTATAGCGATAACACTGTTAGCAAACAATCATAAAGATGCTCATCGGTGAGTCGAGATCTATATCTTGATTTTATTAAGTTCATGTTTGAAAACAATGATTCGCATGAATATGTCGAACGGAAAAAGGATTCAATTTTATATAATATTGCAAACATACGAACGTATTTCATAAATCTAGGCACTCAAAAAAATTTAAACTCTAACAAATAAATAAAAATAATTCACATTTTTAATTAATGTTTATGAAAATATTCTGTCTCTGTCGAATAGTGGCGGGCACATACGAATCGTTCCGCGGGCGCCATGGTGCCCGCGGGCACGAGGTTGGGAACCCCTGCACTAGAGTCTAGTGATTAGACTAGTCTCTGGATTGGACCAGTCTCTAGATTAGACTAGTCTTTGAATTAGACTAAGAGTCTTTTACTATGGATACTCCTGTTGATGTTGAGATCAACCAGTGATAAATCATCCGTTTGAAACTCGTATCGTATTCGAAATTTTCCTTGCCATTTTTACCTTTCGTTACATTGCTCATCCCGAATTTTTTGTTAACGCTTAACCTAAGTACCCATTAGGTGCTTCAACCAATTAGTTTCTTCTAGCCACCATCTATAACCTGAATCATTTATATACTATCCATTCTGTGAAAATATGCATTTAGTTGTTTTAGTGGTCAGTGACCAATTCCAATCCCTACAAATCATCTAAGGTTTTTTATAAAGAGTGAAAATACAATTTCGATCGTTCGTTACGCTTCAGTCAAGTCTCTAGACTAAACATTTTTCATCGTGGATACTCTTGTTGATGTTAAGGCCAACCAGTGTTATCCGTTTGATAACAAAATTCTTGTTGCAATTTTGATCTTTCGTTACACTAGAGTCTAGTGATTAGACTAGTCTCTGGATTAGACTAGCCTCTGGATTAGATCAGTCTCTAGATTAGACTAGTCTCTGAATTAAACTAAAAGTCTTTCACTATGGATACTCCTGTTGATGTTAAGAGCAACCAGTGATAAATCATCGGTTTGAAACTCTTATCGTATTCGAAATTCTCCTTCCAATTTTTACCTTTCGTTGCACTGCTCATCCCGAATTTTTTGTTAATGGTTAACCTAAGTACCCATTAGGTGCTTCAACCAATTAGTTTCTTGCAGCCACCATCTATAACCTAAATCAGTTATATACTATCCATTCTGTGGAAATATCCATTTCGCCTTTTTAGTCTCCAGTGACCAATTCCAATCCTCATAAGTTATCTGAGGTTGTTTATAAATAGTGAAAATACAATTTTGATCTTTTGTTACACTTCAGTCTAGTCTCTAGACTAAACATTTTTCATCGTGGACACTCTTGTTGATGATAAGGCCAACCAGTGTTATCCGTTTGATGACAAAATTCTTGTTGCAATTTTGATCTTTCGTTACACTAGAGTCCAACGATTAGATTAGTCTCTGGATTAGACCAATCTTTAAATTAGACTAGCCTCTGAATTAGACTATGAGTCTTTCACTATGGATACTCCTGTTGATGTTAAGAGCAACCAGTGATAAATCATCCGTTTGCAACTCTTATCGTCTTCGAAATTCTCCTTGCAATTTTTACCTTTCGTTACATTGCTCACCCTGAGATTTGTTAATGCTTATCCTAAGTACCCATTAGGTGCTTTCTCCAATTAGTTTCTTCTAGCCACCAACTATAACCTGAATCATTTGTATACTATCCATTCTGTGAAAATATTTATTTGGTCTTTTTAGTCTCCAGTGACCAATTCCAATCCCTACAAATCATCTAAGGTTGTTTATAAAGAGTGAAAATACAATTTTGATCTTTCGTTACACTAGAGTCTAGTCTCTAGACTAAAAATTTTTCATCGTAAATACTCTTGGTGATGTTAAAGCCAACCACTGTAATTCCTTTGGTAACCAAACTCTCCTTGCAATTTTGGTCTTTCGTTACAATAAAGTCTAGTAATTAGAATAGTCTCTGGATTGGACTAGTCTCTGGATTAGATTAAAAGTCTTTTACCATGGATACTATTGCTAGGACCAACCAGTGTCATCCATTTGATGACAAAATTCTAGTTGCAATTTTGACCTTTCGTTACAGTACAGTCTAGTGATTAGATTAGTCTCTGGATTAGACTAGTCTCTGGATTATACTAAAAGTCCTTTACCATGGATGCTATTGTTAATGTTAATAAATAAATGTTAAAAGTAATAAATCATTCGTTTGAAATTTTTATCATCTTCGAAATTCTCCTTACAATTTTTACCTTTTGTTACACTGCTTAACCCGAATTTTTTGTTAATGCTTAGCCTAAATACCAATTGGGTGCTTCATTTTATTAGTTTCTTTTAGCCACCACCTATAACCTGGATCATTTATATACTATCCATTCTGTGAAAATATGCATTTGGTCGTTTTAGTCTTCAGTGACCAGTTCCAATCCTTACAAATCATCTGAGGTTATTTGTAAAGAATGAAAATACAATTTTAATCTTTCGTTATACTAGAGACTAATCGCTAGATTTAAAATCTTTCATCGTGGATACTCTTGTTGATGTTAAGGCCAACCACTGTCATTCGTTTGATGACCAAATTCTCCTTGCAATTTTGGTCTTTCGTTACAATAGAGTCTAGTGATTAGAATAGTCTCTGGATTAGACTAGTCCCTGGATTAGATTTAAAGTCTTTCATCATGGATACTATTGTTGATGTTAAGACCAACCAGTGTCATTCATTTGATGACAAAATTCTCGCTGCAATTTTGGTCTTTCGTTACAGTACAGTCTAGTGATTAGATTAGTCTCTGAATTGGACTAATCTCTGGATTAGACTAGTCTCTGGATTAGACTAAAAGTCTTTCACCATGGATACTGTTGTAAATGTTAAAACCAACAGTAATAAGTCATTCGTTTGAAATTTTTATCATCTTCGAAATTCGCCTTTCAATTTTTACCTTTCGTTACACTGCTTATCCCGAATTTTTTGTTAATGCTTAATCTAAGTACCAATTAGGTGCTTCATTTAATTAATTTCTTCTAGCCACCACCTATAACCTGGATCATTTATATACTATCCATTCTGTGAAAATATGCATTTGGTCGTTTTAGTCTCCAGTGACCAATTCCAATCTTTACAAATCATCTGAGGTTATTTGTAAAGAGTGAAAATACAATTTTGATCTTTTGTTACACTAGAGTCTAGTCTCTAGACTAAAAATTTTTCATCGTAAATACTCTTGGTGATGTTAAAGCCAAGCACTGTAATTCCTTTGGTAACCAAATTCTCCTTGCAATTTTGGTCTTTCGTTACAATAGAGTCTAGTGATTAGAATAGTCTCTAAATTGGACTAGTCTCTGGATTGGACTAGTCTCTGGATTAGATTAAGAGTATTTTACCATGGATACTATTGCTAGAACCAACCAGTGTCATCCATTTGATGACAAAATTCTAGTTGCAATTTTGACCTTTCGTTACGGTACAGTCTAGTGATTAGATTAGTCTCTGAATTAGACTAGTCTCTGGATTAGACTAGTCTCTGGATTAGACTAAAAGTTCTTTACCATGAATACTATTGTTAATGTTAAAGCCAACCAGTAATAAATCATTCGTTTGAAATTTTTATCATCTTCGAAATTGTCCTTACAATTTTTACCTTTTGTTACACTGCTTAACCCGAATTTCTTTGTTAATGCTTAGCCTAAATACCAATTGGGTGCTTTATCTAATTAGTTTCTTCTAGCCACCACTATAATCTGGATCATTTATATACTATCCATTTTGTGAAAATATGCATTTGGTCGTTTTAGTCTCCAGTGACCAATTCCAATCCTTACAAATCATCTGAGGTTATTTGTAAAGAGTGAAAATACAATTTTGATCTTTCGTTAGTCTTTAGATTAAAAATCTTTTATCGTGGATACTTTTGTTGATGTTGAGGCCAACCACTGTAATTCGTTTGATGACAAAATTCTCCTTGCAATTTTGATCTTTCATTTCATCAGAATCTAGTGATTAGATTGGTCTACAGATTAGACTAGTCTCTGGATTAGAGTAAAAGTTTTTCCCCATGGATTGATTCTCTTATTGATGTTTGGACCAACCAGTAATAAATCATTCGTTTGAAACTCTTATTGTCTTCGAAATTCTCCTTTCAATTTTTACCTTTCGTTACGCTGCTCATCCCAAATTTTTTGTTAATGCTTAGCCTAAGTATTCATTAAGTGCTTTATCCATTTAGTTTCTTCTAGCCACCACTTATAACCTGGATCATTTATATACTATCCATTCTGTGAAAATATGCATTTGGTCATTTTAGTCGTCAGTGACCAATTCCAATCCCTTCAAATCATCTAAGGTTGTTTATAAAGAGTGAAAATACAATTTTAATCTTTCATTACACTAAAAGTCTAGTCTCTAGACTAAAAATTTTTTATCGTGGATACTCTTGTTGATGTTAAGGCCAACCACTGTCATTCGTTTGATGACGAAATTCTCCTTGCAATTTTGATCTTTCGTTTCATCAGAGTCTAGTGATTAGATTAGTCTCTGGATTAGATTAGTCTCCGGATTAGACTAAAATTTTTTCACCATGGATACTCTTGTTGATGTTTAGACCAATCAGTGATAAATCATCCGTTTGAAACTGTTATCGTCTTCGAAATTCCTTTTGCAATTTTTACTTTTCGTTACACTAGAGTGACTAGACTAAGTCTTTTATGGTGGATGCTCTTGTTAATGTTAAAACCAACCAGTGACATATCTTAAACTAGTCTCTGGATTAGAGTAAAAGTCTTTCACCATGAATACTCATGATGATGTTAAGGACAACCAGTGTCATCCGTTTGATGACGAAATTCTTCTTGCAATTTTGATCTTTCGTTACACTAGAGTCTAGTGATTAGACTAGTCTCTGGATTAGGCTGAAAATTTTTCATCATGGATACTCTTGTTGATGTTTAGACCAATTAGTGATAAATCATCCGTTTGAAACTCTTATCGTCTTCGAAATTCTCCTTACAATTTTTACCTTTCGTTACACTAGAGTGACTAGACTAAGTCTTTCATTGCAGATGCTCTTGTTGATATTAAGACCAACCAGTGACACATCATCTGTTTGGAACTCCTATCGTCCTCGAAGTTCTCCCTGCGATCCATATTATTTACGATATCTATTCTGTAAGGCTTCTTATTTACTATGCTCTATATTTTTTATTTTTTTCAATACTTAAAGCTTCTAAGCTTGAATTGCTGAAAGAATAACTCTTCAAGCAATTTAAGCAAAAACTCCAGAAGTTTAAATTCTTTTTGCTAAATCTACGAATTGGTTCACTTGATGGTAATAATTTAGAATTGGTACAGGATATACTTCTTCCGGGATTGGACCGTGTCAAAGAACTACTAAAAGTGTTCCAAGTTTCGCCCACCATCGTAGGGGGCTTCTTCAGAAGAGTTTCGCCTCTGGTATGCTGGACTACTGAGTTACCGTGCTCTGATGTTTTGAAATTGGCCTTTACATTCTTTCGTTTTTTTGCATATTCCCTCATATTCCTCTTTTCATTTTTTCATTTCTTTGTTCCTGAAGAAGCCCCCTACGATGGTGGGCAAAACGTAAAACACTTTTAGTAGTTCTTTGACACGGTCCAATCCCGGAAGAAGTATTTGATTCCGGGATTGGACCGTGTCAAATACTTCTTCCGGGATTGGACCTTGTCAAAGAACTACTAAAAGTGTTAGAACACTTTTAGTAGTTCTTTGACATGGTCCAATCCCGGAAGAAGTATATCCTGTACTGACTCTGGCCGTGGAAGCCTGCGCTATCAAATTCAGAATTAAATTCTGATTTAGTGAGCTGTATTTGACCATGAATTTTTTTTTTTTAGTAGAGTTTTTCTCATTTATTCTCATTCTCATTCTCATCATCGAAACAAGAATGATTGGTTTATAACCAACGAAATGAATTTCTCAAATCATCAGTCCTTAGACGTTCTTTGATCTATATTAGATCAACTACATTCTCGATAAAATAGGTGGCATTTTCAGCAACGTTTAATTATTCTTTAAAATTACAAAAGACTCCACTTCAATTCATTTTAGATCCATCCTTAGGTTCCCTACTTCGTAAACATCCAATAAAAGAGCTGTTATAATAAAAGTAATTTAGTCACTTTGAGTGTAGGCTTTGGCTTATAAATCAAGATCTTTTCTCATTGCAAATTGCCAAATAATTTTGTAAGCTTCTCGTGATATATTCTGTTGAATTTGACAAGTTATGTTTCCATAATCTTGAAACTTCAGCTCAGTTGGTTGCGTTTCGTTTGTTAAGAAAATCTCTCGGCTTCTTTGTATGGTTTAGCTCAGGAAATTCTCTCCAAACGATTTCTTCCAAATTCTTGCTTATGTCTAAGGTGTGCTTGATTATTTTGGAAAGTTTTTCACCTATTCTATTAAATAATGTTGCACACATTGTCAATACCATTTGGAAGAATATCTTGTAGTTGTTCAATTTGATATTGGGGTCTATCTTTTGTTAGCAACTTTATGGAGTACTGTACCCACTGGTTCGTTGGTATTGAAGTATGAGTAAGTGAGTTAAGTCAAAAATTGTATTACTGATATAGAATTTGGAGTTTGAGGCACATGTACTTATACGAATTTCAAATTTCAGCAACCAGAACGATTACTATGATAATATTAATGGTAATAATGGTGTTTATGAGACTCAACATAACCGAATTTATGTAAGAGTAGAAACCAAGGGGTAAGCAGTGTACTTTTACTAAAGCATCAGTTATTAACAACAGAACCAAATACATTTGTTACCAAAAAAGATATTGCTAAAAAACCACCCAGGATGGTTCATTTACGATAAAATGTTATAAAACCTGGATGCAAATTCACGTGTATCGCTTTATATGTTTAAATTTTGTTTACTCTTAAATTTGATTTTAATTTTTATCAACTTTCAGAGTTACCTTAAAGTGAGGAACATATAAATATTAAATATAAGTTTCAGATTTTAATTTAGTTTAAATAAGCCACGATTTGCTATTGCCTAATAGTTTAATACATTTTATTTATAGTGATTTTTTACTTGAGTCTGATAATATGCATCTGCATCAAATAGTTGACATTTCTATCTGCGTCAATTTAAATTCAAAAGCTTTGCAGTATTTCAACTATCTTTTCCATGAAACGAAGTAATCCTAGTTCGTAGTTAGTATGTTTTAAACAAATAATAATTTAAAGCAGTTTTTTAAGCGTTTTGTACGCCAACTGGGTCTAAATTGACCATGATAACGAAGGCTTCCACGGCCAGAGTCAGTACAGGATATACTTCTTCCGGGATTGGACCGTGTCAAAGAACTACTAAAAGCGTTCAACACTTTCAACACTTTTAGTAGTTCTTTGACACGGTCCAATCCCGGAAGAAGTATATCCTGTACTAAATTGACCATTTCAATATTTTCAGGAATCAGGATAACTATGACTACCCCCCCTTCGAAATTCATAGGCAATATCCAACGATAAAGTGAGTTATAAGAGCTAACAAAATAATTTTGATTGAAAAATGTCGAAATAACAAAAAAATAACTTGTACACTGTTTGCTTTAGGTTGTATACTTCTTCAGAGATCGGACCATGTCAATGACGACATTCTCCTTGCAATTTTGATCTTTCGTTTCACCAGAGTCCAGTGATTAGATTAGTCTCTAAAATGGACTAGTCTCTGGATTAGAGTAAAAGTCTTTCATCATGGATACCCTTGTTGATGTTAAGGCCAACCAGTGTCATCCGTTTGATGACGAAATTCTTCTTGCAATCTTGATCTTTCGTTACACTAGAGTTTAGTGATTAGATTAGTCTCTGGATTAGACTAGTCTCTGGATTAGACGAGTCTCTGGATTAGACGAGTCTCTGGATTAGACGAGTCTCTGGATTAGACGAGTATCTGGATTAGACGAGTCTCTGGATTAGAGTAAAAGTCTTTCATCATGGATACCCTTGTTGATGTTAAGGCCAACCAGTGTCATCCGTTTGATGACGAAATTCTATTTGCAATTTTGATCTTTCGTTTCACCAGAGTCTAGTGATTAGATTAGTCTCTGAATTGGACTAGTCTCTGGATTAGAGTAAAAGTCTTTCATCATGGATACCCTTGTTGATGTTAAGGCCAACCAGTGTCATCCGTTTGATGACGAAATTCTATTTGCAATTTTGATCTTTCGTTACACTAGAGTCTAGTGATTAGACTAGTCTCTGGATTAGACTAGTCTCTGGATTAGACGAGTCTCTGGATTAGACTAGTCTCGAAATTGGACAAACAATTTTTCAGCATGGATACTCTTGAAAAAGAAGTGTTCAATACAGAAAAGCATGATAACTTAGTATGTTAATCTATAATAAACATCAGAAGAGTTTCATGTGTGGTATTGATTGCCTTGAATCTCAATTTTCTTTCACAGACTCTACGGAGAGTGTCGTCTCTGGTATCTCTGGTATTTTTGGTATACTGACTTCTCGGACTCTTCTACAGTGGAAACTCACACATAAACACTGCGGAACTGCAGCACCCCCTCCCAAAATGTATGTCTTTTTTGAAAGTTTAGTCCCTTAGCATTTTTATAGAGCAATTTTGAGTTTTGTCTGATTTTTTTGGTGAAACGGACTGGTCCTTGGTTATCTTCAAACGTCGAAACACAAATCTTGTCCCCTGAAACCAAGAAAGATTAAAAAACACAACAAAGGTTGCTCTAATGCATTTCGGCAGCCAAGCTATCAGTATATCTCTGAAGATGATAGCTTGGCTATCGAAACACGATAGAGAAATCTCGAACGCTCTAACTACTTCCTTGAAATGGTCCAATCGGTCTTATGTAATCCAATACTATAATAATCCCATAACTTTGTAAAAAGTTGTGCTTTTCGTAATCCTATTTATGTTATTGTATCAAATCCAATTAATCCAGACTAAGACTAGAAATTTAAAATAAAAATTTTGTTTTCAGTCAACAAATCCGATATGGCGACCCAAACAACAGAGTGATCTACGGAAAATCTGCCATCAGAGACATGTAAGTAAAGTAATTTTATTAGAAACATAGAGGCTTCCATAAGTCGAAATTTGAACAAATTTTTTGGTTTCTGGTTTGAGCTAACATGAAGTTAGGGAGGTTTACAGACAATTTATCATTTGGTGCCAAGCTGATTTACCACCGATTCATTACTTGGTGCTAAGGGTACCTCCAATCTGACACCTTGTCAGCTCTAACGTCGTAACCTAACTTGATGTAAATCCAACCCAGAAATTAAGAAGATTCTATTGGAAATTATTTGAATTTCAGAAAAGATTCTTATCCATCTGTTACCAATGTGAAAAAAAGGTAAAACCGACTACTGGAATTCATTAACAGAGTTGAGGTGTCTTTTACTTAACTAAATATTCAATCCGGAAGATACGTCTAACGTCTTCTTTATTTATCTTCTGATTTTGTATAGTTGAAGTCTTTTTGAAATTACGCGACAAGGAGATGGTATAGTTTGCTGGTTTAGGATCAGCTTTGGTACATCTCGTAACATACGATGCTAAAAAAAATGATAATCCCAAATTTGCAGGATGGTGACTTAAATTGGAATAAATTTGCATCTTTGCTGAAATAAAAACTACATAACTTTATTTTTGTGTGCATTTTAATCCTCTTGAAAAATTTTTTAACGAAGAGTCAGGACATACTCTATAATTTGAAGATAAGAAGAGTTATTTCTCAAAAATGCAAATTGGTTCCAAAAAAAACTTTCAACAAAAATCGACCTGTGTCAGGAAATTTGACAAAATAATTTTGATGCACTTTTATTGAATTTATTTTATTTTTTATTTAAGTCACCAACCCTGTATATATAAAAATGTTTTGTTATCACCAATTAGATATTTAGGTGGTAACTTAACCCTCCGTTAGTCGTGCATGTATCTGGTGTAAACGCACCCTTATCATTCAACAAAGTTTGTCGTAATTGTCGCAGAGTATTTTCTATGGTGTTGCCAAATATATCAGAAGTTGACCCATATTTTAACCATTTTGGTGGTATTATTAACTCATCAATATATCTAAAGATGACCTATAGAATTTTTTATCATTTGGTAGTCTTAACTAACTCATGAATGCTTTTGTTCGCTCACATTTCTGCTGAAAAAACATCTGAAAAAAACTGAGTCTAGAATTGAGTCAACGACTGAACGAAAGGGTTCAAATCGTTACACTGTTTCCGAAAAATATGAATATATTGAAGCTGGTACATCAACAGGGAACACAAAAAAGTAATCTTGTTACGCCACTAAATAATGCAACCGAAAGATTGTATTTTGCCTAAAACCACACGCGAATAATTACTAGAAAAGTGCCCAAAACCGGAAGTTTCTTACATGCGTATGGGTATGTAAATGAGGTGTTACAGAATTTTTATTTTTGCTAAAATTAATTAAATTAAATATTTTCAAATTAAATATTTTTGTTAAATTTTATAGATGTATCTTTCAGATACAGTGACAAATACCCGCACGGCTAACGCGGGGTTAAGTATTTTCTGTAAGTTTACAATAATTAGCTGATCCCAAACTAAATTTATCCCAGAGCGCGCCCTCAATTGTAAGTTGATTGACCCTTTATCAATCCTGAATTAATATTTTTTTTTGCAGAAGCGCTAGCGAGCCACTCGTTGCAAAATCATTAGTTAGGTAAGTGGAGTAAAAAAATCTGATATTAAGTGAACGTTTCAGAAAAATTAGCACCCAATTCACTTCATATTGGAATTTCAATGACTTAAACTAATTGTGTTGATTTTTTAGGGATAAAAATGGCAACCTTTACATAGTCAATGATTTGAATGATGCCAACGACGACGACACTAAACTCGAAGCGAAGATGGGTTCTGATGTTCTTGGATCTTTGATTGGAGGTGGTGTACGTTAAGAAGACTTTCTTCAAGGAAGGAAAATGCTAGTTTTATTTAATTATTCACTCTGTCTGTAGCAATCCACAACCGAATTTTTATGTAGCACTCTCTTAAATATAATTCGAAATTTAAAAAAGAATCAGTTTTTTATTTTATTTGTTAATAACGATTACCTACACAATGGTCAACTGAATTTGTCAGTTCGATATACTAGTCTCATTGAAATGCATTTACTATATTGAATGGCATTGTTATGTCGAGTCAATACAGATCTGAGCTAATTCGTTATTAAAATCCAAAATATTCAGATTTGAAATGCCAAAATTTCGAGTTTGAAATCAAAGTTTGTACATGAAGTCGAAATTTGGGGCTTAGTTTGTAAACTGTAGTGAATTTTTAAGTTTAATGTGGCAATTTGTATAACAAAGTTATATATGAGTTAAAAAACGATACTTTATTATTATTAAAAACAATTATTATTAAAGACAATACAAGGAACAATAAAATAGTCCAAATTTTTTTGATGTAACGTTAAAATTAAATATAAAAAGTAAAAATGTGACATCTCTCTTAAGATGATAGTTTGGCAATCGAAACGCGTTCTGTTTTCCAATCTGTCTTGGTTTCCGGGTACAAGACTTGTACGTCAAGTTTTTTCAAAAATGTGGGGACTAGAATCAAACCACTTTTTATCGATTGAAACGAAAGAAAAATAACTCAAATTTTAAGTAATCAAACAAAATATATTTTACCTACGCTGTTCTGTTAAAATGTTTACATTAATTTTTCCTAAAATTCAGTGTCTTTTTCCTAAAATTTAGACTTCAAAGGTCTGTGTCAATTTTTAAAAAAAATGTGGGGACTAAAATCAAACAACTTTTTATCGATGGAAACGAAAGAAGAAAAAATAACTCAAATCTTAAGTTATCAAACAAAGCATGTTTTACATACGCTGTTTTGCTAAAATGTTAACATTATTTTTCCTCAAAATTTGGAGCCTTTTTCCTTAAATTTGGACTTCAAAAAATTGCATGAATTTCTGAAAAAATGTGGGCACTAGAATCAAACCACTTTTTGTCGATAGAAACGAAAGAAAAAATAACTCAAATTTTAAGTAATCAAACAAAATATATTTTACATACACTGTTTTGTTTAAATGTTTACATTTGTTTTCTCAATATTTGGAGTTTTTTTTCTAACATTTAGACTTCAAAGACCTGTATCAATTTTAAAAAAAAATGTGGGAACTAAAATGAAACGACTTTTTATCGATAGAAACGAAAGAAAAAATAACTCAAATCTTAAGTTATCAAACAAAGCATGTTTTACATACGCTGTTTTGCTAAAATGTTAACATTATTTTTCCTCAAAATTAGGAGCCTTTTTCCTTAAATTTGGACTTCAAAGAATTGCATGAATTTCTAAAAAAATGCGGGCACTAGAATCAAACCACTTTTTGTCGATAGAAACGAAAGAAAAAATAACTCAAATTTTAAGTAATCAAACAAAATATATTTTACATACACTGTTTTGTTTAAATGTTTACATTTGTTTTCTCAATATTTGGAGTTTTTTTTCTAACATTTAGACTTCAAAGACCTGTATCAATTTAAAAAAAAAATGTGGGAACTAAAATGAAACGACTTTTTATCGATAGAAACAAAAGAAAAAATAACTCAAATCTTAAGTTATCAAACAAAGCATGTTTTACATACGCTGTTTTGCTAAAATGTTAACATTATTTTTCCTCAAAATTTCGAGCCCTTTTCCTTAAATTTGGACTTCAAAGAATTGCATCAACTTCTAAAAAAATGTGGGCACTAGAATCAAACCACTTTTTGTCGGTAGAAACGAAAGAAAAAATAACTCAAATTTTAAGTAATCAAACAAAATATATTTTACATACACTGTTTTGTTTAAATGTTTACATTCATTTTTCTCAATATTTGGAGTTTTTTTTCTAACATTTAGACTTCAAAGACCTGTATCAATTTTTAAAAAAAATGTGGGAACTAAAATGAAACGACTTTTTATCGATAGAAACGAAAGAAAAAATAACTCAAATCTTAAGTTATCAAACAAAGCATGTTTTACATACGCTGTTTTGCTAAAATGTTAACATTATTTTTCCTCAAAATTTGGAGCCTTTTTCCTTAAATTTGGACTTCAAAGAATTGCATGAATTTCTAAAAAAATGTAGGCACTAGAATCAAACCACTTTTTGTCGATAGAAACGAAAGAAAAAATAACTCAAATTTTAAGTAATCAAACAAAATATATTTTACATACACTGTTTTGTTTAAATGTTTACATTCGTTTTTCTCAATATTTGGATTTTTTTTTCTAACATTTAGACTTCAAAGACCTGTATCAATTTTAAAAAAAATGTGGGAACTAAAATGAAACGACTTTTTATCGATAGAAACGAAAGAAAAAATAACTCAAATCTTAAGTTATCAAACAAAGCATGTTTTACATACGCTGTTTTGCTAAAATGTTAACATTATTTTTCCTCAAAATTTGGAGCCCTTTTCCTTAAATTTGGACTTCAAAGAATTGCATGAATTTCTAAAAAAATGTGGGCACTAGAATCAAACCACTTTTTGTCGATAGAAACGAAAGAAAAAATAACTCAAATTTTAAGTAATCAAACAAAATATATTTTACATACACTGTTTTGTTTAAATGTTTACATTCGTTTTTCTCAATATTTGGAGTTTTTTTTTCTAACATTTAGACTTCAAAGACCTGTATCAATTTTAAAAAAAAATGTGGGAACTAAAATGAAACGACTTTTTATCGATAGAAACGAAAGAAAAAATAACTCAAATCTTAAGTTATCAAACAAAGCATGTTTTACATACGCTGTTTTGCTAAAATGTTAACATTATTTTTCCTCAAAATTTGGAGCCTTTTTCCTTAAATTTGGACTTCAAAGAATTGCATGAATTTCTAAAAAAATGTGGGCACTAGAATCAAACCACTTTTTGTCGATAGAAACGAAAGAAAAAATAACTCAAATTTTAAGTAATCAAACAAAATATATTTTACATACACTGTTTTGTTTAAATGTTTACATTCGTTTTTCTCAATATTTGGAGTTTTTTTTCTTACATTTAAACTTCAAAGACCTGTATCAATTTTAAAAAAAATGTGGGAACTAAAATGAAACGACTTTTTATTGATAGAAACGAAAGAAAAAATAACTCAAATCTTAAGTTATCAAACAAAGTATGTTTTACATACGCTGTTTTGCTAAAATGTTAACATTATTTTTCCTCAAAATTTGGAGCCTTTTTCCTTAAATTTGGACTTCAAAGAATTGCATGAATTTCTAAAAAAATGTGGGCACTAGAATCAAACCACTTTTTGTCGATAGAAACGAAAGATAAAAATAACTCAAATTTTAAGTAATCAAACAAAATATATTTTACATACACTGTTTTGTTTAAATGTTTACATTCGTTTTCTCAATATTTGGAGTTTTTTTTCTAACATTTAGACTTCAAAGACCTGTATCAATTTTTAAAAAAAATGTGGGAACTAAAATGAAACGACTTTTTATCGATAGAAACGAAAGAAAAAATAACCCAAATCTTAAGTTATCAAACAAAGCATGTTTTACATACGCTGTTTTGCTAAAATGTTAACATTATTTTTTCTCAAAATTTGGAGCCTTTTTCCTTAAATTTGGACTTCAAAGAATTGCATGAATTTCTAAAAAAATGTGGGCACTAGAATCAAACCACTTTTTATCGATAGAAACGAAAGATAAAAATAGCTCAAATTTTAAGTAATCAAACAAAATATATTTTACATACACTGTTTTGTTTAAATGTTTACATTCGTTTTTCTTAATATTTGGAGTTTTTTTTCTAATATTTAGACTTCAAAGACCTGTATCAATTTTAAAAAAAATGTGGAAACTAAACTGAAACGACTTTTTATCGATAGAAACGAAAGAAAAAATAACTCAAATCTTAAGTTATCAAACAAAGCATGTTTTACATACGCTGTTTTGCTAAAATGTTAACATTATTTTTCCTCAAAATTTGGATCCTTTTTCCTTAAATTTGGACTTCAAAGAATTGCATGAATTTCTAAAAAAATGTGGGCACTAGAATCAAACCACTTTTTGTCGATAGAAACGAAAGAAAAAATAACTCAAATTTTAAGTAATCAAACAAAATATATTTTACATAACTGTTTTGTTTAAATGTTTACATTAGTTTTTCTTAATATTTGGAGTCTTCTTCCTAGAATTTAGACTTCAAAGACCTGTATCAATTTTTAAAAAAATGTGGGGACTAAAACCAAACGATTTTTTATCAATAGAAACGAAAGAAAAAATAACCTAAATTTTAAGTAATCAAACAAAGTATGTTTTACCAACGCTGTTCTGCTAAAATGTTAACATTATTTTTCCTCAAAATTTGGAGCCTTTTTCCTTAAATTTGGACTTCAAAGAATTGCATCAATTTCTAAAAAAATGTGGGCACTAGAATCAAACCACTTTTTATCGATAGAAACGAAAGATAAAAATAACTCAAATTTTAAGTAATCAAACAAAGTTTATTTTATTTACCCTGATTTGTTAAAATTTTCACATAATTTTTTCCCAAAATTTGAAATCGTTTACCTAAAATTTAGACTTCAAAGGTTTGTGTCAATGTTTTAAAAATGTGGGGACTAGAATTAAACGACTTTTTATCGATAGAAAAATAACTCAAATTAAGCTATTTTGTCAAAATGTTTACATTAATTTTTCTTAAAATTTAGAGTCTTTTTCCTAAATTTTAGACATCAAAGATTTGGGTCAATTTTTTAAAAGGTGTGGGCACTAAAATTGAACGACTTTTTTATAAAAAGTCGTTTGATTGATTGATTTTTTATCTGTAGATAAAAAAAATCGAACTCGAAATAATTTTGACCACAAATTCAGATTTTTTACTTTGATGTATCAAAATTTTGATTTTTGGCTTTAAATTAAAAAAAAAACATTTAATAACAAAGAAAAATAACTCAAATTTTGAGAAATCAAACAAAAATGTGTTTTCCTGCGCTGTTGGGAATTTCTACATTTTTTCTCAAAATTTGAAACTTTTTTCTTAAAATTTATTCTTCATGCCCGTTATTTTGTCTTTAAAATTTAAACAGTTGACTTTTCCACTTTTGTGAGTCAAAATTGTTGAAGAAAATGCTAAAAATTTAAGATAAATCATAACGTACGAGTATCTTGTCGAATTTGTATTATTTTCTCGAAATTTGATGTTTAATTTTAAAATGTACCTAAAAGTTTTAATTTTTCGAATCAAACATTAAACATTTGACTTTTTTTCTAAAATTTTAAGTATTTAAAGCCGACATAAGGGAAAGGGGTCTAAGAGATTAAATCACCGAAATTTCTAGAAGTAAATCTAAAAATGCAATTAAAATCTGATTTTGGAAACAAACATGTAAATTGGAATGAAAAAAAAAATTTTTTTTCTAAAATTTTAAATATTTAAAGCTGACAATTAAGGGTTCTAACAGAATCAACAAAATTATTGAAGGTAAATCAAAAAATAAAATTAAAATCTAAATTTGAAAACAAAAATCTAAATTTGGAAATAAAAATCTAAGTTTTCTAAGACATGAAACTTTTGACTTTTGTTTTACCAAAATTTTCAGTATTTAGAGTCGATGTTTGTGATTAGGGGGTTCTAACAGAACGAAGCAACGAATTTTTTAGAAGTAAACCGAAAAATGCAATTAAAATCTAAATTTGGAAACAACAATCCAAATTTGGAAACAAAAATCCAAATTTGGAAACAAAAGTCTAAGTTTCCTTAAACGTAAAACTTTTGACTTTTCTTTTTGTGCAATTTTCAGTATTTAGAGCCGACATTTTTAATTAGGAGGAACTAACAGAACGAACTAACGAAATTCTTACAAATAAATTAAAAAATGCATCGAAAAATCCGAATTTGAAATCAAAAGTCTAAGTTCTATAAAAGATAAAACTTTTAACTTTTCTTTTGGTAAAATTTTTAGTATTTAGAGGCCATATTAGTAATTAGGGGGGTCTAATAAAACGAATTAACGAAATTCTTAGAAATAATTCGAAAAATGCAATTAAAATCTAGTTTTGGAAAGAAAAATCTAAATTTGGAAACAAAAATCTAAATTTAAAAACAAAAGTCCATGTTTCCTAAAACATGAAACTTTTGACTTTTCTTTTACTGAGATTTTCAGTATTTAGAGCCGACATTTGTAATTAGGGGGGTCCAACAGAACATATCAACTAAATTTTTAGAAGTAAATCGAAAAATTCAATTAAAAACTAAATTTAGAAGCAAAAATCCAAATTTGGAAACAAAAATTTGAGTTTTCTAAAACGTAAAACTTATGACTTTTCTCTACTAAAATTTTGAGTATTTACAGCTGACATTTGTAATTAAGGGGGTCTAACAGAACGAATTAACAAAATTCTTAGAAATAAAACGAGTATTGCAATTAATTAGGGGGGTCTAACAGAACAAATCAACGAAATTTTTAGAAGTAAATCGAAACATTCAATTAAAATTTAAATTTGGAAAGAACAATCTAAATTTGAAAACAAAAACCAAAGTTTTCTAAAACATGAAACTTTTGACTTTTCTTTTACTGAAATTTTTAGTATTTAGAGCTTGACATTTGTAATTAAGGGGAACAAATCAACAAAATTTGTAGAAGTAAATCGAAAAATGCAATTAAAACCTAAACTTGGAAACAAAAATATAAATTTAGAAACCAAAATCTAAGTTTTTTAAGACGTAAAACTTTTGAAGTTTTTCTACTGAAATTTTTAGTATTTAGAGCGGATGTTTGTATTTAGGGGAGTCTAACAAAACGAATTAACGAAATTCTTAGAAATAAATCGAAAAGTGCAATTAAAATCTTAATTTGGAAACAAAAATCCAAATTTGGAAACAAAAGTCTAAGTTTTCTTGAACATAAATCTTTTGACTTTTCTTTTATTGAGATTTTCAGTATTTAGAGACGACATTTGTAGTAAGGGGGGCCTAACAGAACGAATCAACAAAATTTTTAGAAGTAAATCAAAAAATTCAATTAAAATCTAAATTTCAAAGCAGAAATCCAAATTTGGGGACAAAAATTTGAATTTTCTAAAACGTAAAACTCTTGACTTTTTTCTACTAAAATTTTTAGTAGTTACAGCTGACGTTTGTAATTAAGGGGGTCTAACAGAACGAATCAACAAAATTCTCAGAAATAAAATGAATATTGCAATTCGAATCTAAATTTGAAAAGAAAAATCTAGATTTGGAAACAAAAGTCTAGATTTGGAAACAAAAGTCTAAGTTTTCTTAAACATGAATTTTTTGACTTTTTTTTAGTGACATTTTTAGTATTTAGAACCAACATTTGTAATTAGGGGGGTCTAACAGAACAAATCAACAAAATTCACAAAAGTAAATCTAAATATTCAATTGACATTTAAATTTGGAAACAAAAATCTAAATTTGAAAACAAAAGTCCATGTTTCCTGAAACATGAAATTTTTGACTTTTCTTTTACTAAGATTTTCAGTATTTAGAGACGACATTTGTAGTTAGGGGGGTCTAACAGAACGAATCAATAATTTTTTTAGAAGTAAATAGAAAAATTCAATGAAAATCTAAATTTGAAAGCAAAAATCCAAATTTGGAAACAAAAATCTGAGTTTTCTAGAACGTGAAACTTTTGACTTTTTTCTACTAAAATTTTCAGTATTTACAGCTGACATTTGTAATTAAGGAGGTCTAACAGAACAAATTAACAAAATTCTTAGAAATAAAACGAATATTGCAATTAGAATCTAAATTTGAAAACAGAAATCTAAATTTGGAAACAATAGTCTAAGTTTCCTTAAACATGAAACTTTTAACTTTTCTTTTAGTGAAATTTTCAGTATTTAGAGGCCGACATTTGGAATTAGGGGGGTCTAACAGAACAAATCAACGAAATTTCTGGAAGTTAATCGAAACATTCAATTAAAATTTAAATTTGGAAAAGCGAAATCCAAATTTGGCAACAAAAATCTAAGTTTTCTAAAACATAAAATTTTGACTTTTTTTTTAGTAAAATGTTTAGTATTTAGAAGCCGATATTTGTAATTAGGGGGGGTTTAACAGAACGAGTCGACGACATCTTGTAGCAGTAAATCAAAAAATGCCATTAGAATTTAAATATGGAAACAAAAATCTAAATTTGGAAACAAAAATCTAAGTTTTCTATAACATAAAACTTTTGACTTTTCTTTTACTGAATTTTTCAGTATTTGGAGCCGACATTTGTAATTAGGGGAACAAATCAACGAAATTTGTAGAAGTAAATCGAAAAATGCAATTAAAACCTAAATTTGGAAACAAAAATTTAAATTTAGGAACAAAAATTTAGGTATTTAAAGACGTAAAACTCTTGAATTTTTTCTACTAAAATTTTTAGTATTTAGAGCGGATATATGTATTTAGGGGAGTCTAACAAAACGAATTAACGAAATTCTTGGAAATAAATCAAAAAATGCAACTAAAATCTAAATTTGGAAACAAAAATCTAAATTTGGAAACAAAAATTTTAATTTACTGAAACATAAAACTTTTGACTTTTTTTCTGTTAAAATTTTTAGTATTTAGAGCCAACATTTGTAATGAGGGAGGGTCTAACAGAACGAATCAACGAAATTTGTCGAAATAAATTAAAAAATTCAATTAAAATCTAAATTTGAAAACAAAAATTTAAATTTGGAAACAAAAATTTAGGTTTTTTAAAACATACAGCTTTTGGCTTTTTTTATTAAAAATTTTCAGTGTTTAGAGCCAACATTTGTAATTAGGGGGGTCTAACAGAACGAATCATTGAAATCTGTAGAAGTAAATCGAAAGATGAAATTAAAATCTAAATTTGGAAACAAAAATCTTAATTTGGAAACAAAAGTCTAAATTTTCAGCAATATAAAACTTTTAATTTCACATTTTCAGTATTTAGAGTCGACATTTGTAATTAGGGGGGTCTAACATAACGAATCAACGAAATTCTTAGAAATAAATCTAAAAGTGCAATTAAAATTCAAATTTAGAGCCAAAAACCTAAATTTGGAAACAAAAGGCTAAGTTTTCCAAAACACGAAACTTTTGACTTTTGTTTTATTTAAATTTTTAATATTTAGAGCCGACATTTCTAATAAGGAGGGTCTAACAAAACGAATTAACAAAATTATTAGAAATAAATCGAAAAAATGCAATTAAAATCTAAATTTGGAAACAGAAGTCTGAGTTTGGGAACAAAGATCTAAGTTTTCTAAAACATAAAACTTTTGACTTTTCTTTTACCGATTTTTTCAGTAATTGGGAGGTCTAACAGAACAACTCAACGAAATTTGTAGAAGTAAATCGAAAAAATGCAATTAAAATCTAAATTTGGAAACAAAAATTTAAATTTGGTAACAAAAGTCTAAATTTCCAAAAACATAACAATTTTGACCTTTTTTTTACTAAAATTTTTAGTATTTAAAGCTGACATTTATAATTAGGGGGGTCTAACAGAACGAATTAACGAAATTCTTAAAAATAAATCGAAAAATGCAATTAAAATCTAAATTTGGAAACAAAAATCTAAATTTGGAGACAAAAATCTAAGTTTTCTTAAACATAAAACTTTTGACTTTTCTTTTATTAAAATTTTTAGTATTTAGAGACGACATTTGTAATTAGGGGGGTCTAACAGAATGAATCAACGAACTTCTTACAAGTAAATAAAAAAATACCATTAAAATTTAAATTTGGAAACAAAAATTTAAATTTCCTAAAACATTAAAATTTTTGACTTATTATTTAGAAATTTCGAGTACCTAAAGCCGACTATTGTAACCAGGGTGGGGGTCTAGTAGAACGAATTAACAAAATTCTTAGAAGTAAATCGAAAAATGTAATTAAAATCTAACTGTGGAAACAAAAGTCTGAATTTCCCAAACCATAAAATTTTTGACTTCTTTTTGAAATTTAAAATATTTAAAACCGACATTTAGGGGTTAGAGGGGTCTAACAGAATGAATCAACGAAATTCCTACAAGTAGATAGAAAAATGTAATTAAAATCTAAATTTGGATACAAAAATTTAAATTTCTTAAAACATTAAAACTTTTAACTATTTTTTTTAAATTTTAAGTATTCAAAGCCGATATTTGTAATAAGAGGGGGTCTAGCAGAACGAATTAATGAAATCCTTAGAAATAAATTAAAAAATGCAATTAAAATCCAAATTTGGAAACAAAAATCTAAATTTCTCAAAACATGAAACTTTCGAGTTTTTTTAGCAACATTTTTATTATTTAAAGCCGACATTTGTAATTAGGGGGGTCTAACAGAAGAAATGAACGAAATTTTTATAAGTAAATAGAAATATATAATTAAAATCTAAATTTGGAAACAAAAATCTGAATTTATTAAAATATGAAACTTTCGACTTTTTTTTTTACTGAAATTTTTAGTTTTAAGCCAACATTTTTAGTTAGAGGGTCTCTCAGAACAAATCAACGAAATTTCGAGGAGTAAATTGAAAAATGCAATTAAACATCTAAACTTTGTCGTAAAAATCAAAAGCTACAGATTGTAATAAATTCTAGATCGAAATTTTGACCTTAATCTGGAATATTTTAACTTCGAACCTTTCATTTTTAAAAATTGTGTATAAGATCAAAATTTTCTCGTTAAAGTCAAATTTTGAAATAATTTCGAGATTATAATGTGAGAAACAGTTACTGAAAAATAAAAAAAAAGAGAATGATTTGAGCATTAAAAAACTACAAACTCGAATTTGAAGTTTAACCAAGAAATTTCGATAATCACTAGTTATAAAAAAAATTCGTTTTTTTTTGCGAAATTCGGGGTGTTCACTTTAAGTTAGTGTTGGTTATTATTTGACACACAAATAAAGTCAAAATTTTGTACATGTTATTCATAAAAAATATTGGATTTCGAGATGAAAATTTTGATATTAAAGTAAAATTTTTGAGAACATGTATCGAAAAAAAATCGAAATTGTGGATAAACAATATAAAAAAAACTTAAATTTTCGCAAATATATTATTTTTTATAGAAAATTAAAGTTTTTTTTAAAGTTTTAGATTTTTTTTCGAAACTTGAACTTAGACTTTTAACTTCATTAGGTTTGCGACTTCAAAGTTTTTTTTTGTTAATTTAAAAAACTTTTTACATTGTTCCTGTCAAAATATAAGGTCAAAATTTTACTGTTTAAAACTCGAAACTTTAAAAGAAAAACTTTTACTGTGTTCGCCATAGAAAACTGTTAATTGAAATTAATGTTGATATTAAAATCAAAATTTGAAGAAAATATTTGAAATTCATAAAAAAATGAAAGGTAGGAGAAAATTGATCTGCTTTTATTCATAAACTTAGCTAAATTGCTGAGTTTAAACTATAAATTTGAGGAAGAAGCTGAAATATTGCTTTTTCAATATTGCTTTTTCAATATTTCAGCTTCTTCTTTGAAATAATTAAAATTATAAGAATTAAAATACAAAACTTGTGCTCCTGAAACCAAAAAAGATTAAAAAACACGACAAAGGTTTGCTCTAACGCGTTTCGACAGCCAAGCTATCTTCAGAAAGATACTTTATTTTTTAATTTTTCTTAGTTTCAGGGGATAAGTTTTGTATTTCAGTTTTTAAAGATAACCAAGGACCAGTCCGTTCCATCAAAATAAAATTATAAGAACAGTTTTCTTGGAAAGTAGTAATGGTCTTGAATTTGTTCCTTTTTTTAGAATTCCAATTACGATGGCGTGAATCGTAAATTCCATTTATTTTTAATTTACCCTCTATTGTCCCCGTAAAGCAAAGAAATGTAGCAGGAACTATAATAAAATTAAATAACAGGAGTATTGTGTTTTAGTGATTGGTGACCTACTGTTTCATAATATATAAGTAATTTCATTTGTTGCAGCGCCCCCAAACCAACGAACATTGATAACTTCAGACATCTCCTTACTATCTTCCTTAAGAAGGAAAGCGCCGCTTTTGAAAGAATACTGTCGTAAGTAACATTTTTGCATATAATTAACATATTGTAACAAAAATTCTCAAAAAATGATTTCAAAATAAATACACAGAGATGATTTTGGAAAATGAAACTTTTGAAATATAAAAATATATTTACAGCATAAAACAGTGCACATTCCCAAAGGGCAAATTCCCAAATTCCCTGTAATCACTACAGTGTAATGTAAAACTTCCAAAACTAATGCAGTTTTATTATTTTTTAGTTTTATAGGTCACGAGCCCCCCAGCAAAGGCAATAGAAGTTTATTAGAAGCTCTGATGTAAGTATTGCAATGAACTGATGTACATTCGCATCTCGTACTCGTTTTCATATATCCAAGTTGAGGTCCTTTTTTTAGTCAAAATTCTGATTCAACTTTATTTTTTTTTATCAGTATTCCAAACTTCGATTTTGAGAAAGAAGTCGTATTTGGGTTACAAAATTTAGAAAAAAATCTTGAAATTTAGAAATAAAATTTTCGATGACGATCAACTCGCATCAACTTAGTTCGATCGTTTGTAAGAAAAAAGATATAATTTTATTTTTTTTTAATGATGTTGCCTTTTTTATTGGAAATTTTAATATCTTTTTACTCTGAATACACTATGTATCACATATAATTGTTGGCAAAAATTTTGATTTTAGCATACTGCTCTCAACATCTCGCAAGGATCTTAGCCCAGAGTAAGTAAAGTAATTCTATTAATATTTTCGATATAGTTTTCCATAGAACGAAGTTAGAGAATATGGAATAAACTGGCGTGAGGGAAGGCTTACCAACGATTCGTCACGTGGTGCTAATTGCGTCTTCAGGGCTTACGCTGTGTCATGATATTAATTTTGGAACAGACGCGACCCTTGAACGGATATAGACATAGACATATAGACATATAGACATTGAAAATCAGTGGCGGCTGGCGTATGGGCACTGTGGAACTGTAGCACCCCCAAGTTCGCTCACGAGCTTTTTTCTCAAAATTTTCTGAACACTTTTCATTACAGAATTTATTGCAGAAATTTTACCATTTCTCTGATTTTTTTCACAGAAAGTTTAGGTTTTTTCACGAAGTTACGACATTTAAAAACCTATTTTACTTTTAATTTTGATCAAAATCACATTTTCAGAAACTAATTTTTGTAAAGTTTTGAGAGAGAAATCAATATTTCGAGCAGGAATCAACATATTAAAAAAAAAACTCAAATTTCTTTGATTTCTTTTCACAGAAATTTTAGGTTTCTTTCACGAAGTTACGACATTTAAAAACCTACTTTATTTTTAATTTTGATCAAAATCACATTTTCAGAAACCAATTTTTGTAAAGTTTTGAGAGAGAAATCAATATTTCGAGCAGGAATCAACATATTAAAAAAAAAAACTCAAATTTCTTTGATTTCTTTTCACAGAAATTTTAGGTTTCTTTCACGGTTACGACATTTAAAAACCTATTTTATTTTTAATTTTGATCAAAATCGCATTTTCAAAAACTAATTTTTGTAAAGTTTTAAGAAAGAAATCAATATTTCGAGCAGGAATCAACATATTAAAAAAAACTCAAATTACTTTGAAAATGTTAACATTTTGAGAAAATAACTACAATTTCAAGAAAAAATCTAAATCCAACTCATCTCCCATTTTACCATTTCTCTAAAAAATAAGTTAATACGAATCGAATTTTTACCTCAAATCTCAGTTTGTATAAAAATTTCGAGGTTTTTTCAGATATTTCGATTTTTTTAGAAAATTTTAATTTTTTCTGCAGTTTCCATTTTTCTTAAATATTTTATGAAAAGAAATTTTCTCGAAATTTCTATATTTCCTGAAAGTGTTGTTCTTAAAATTTCTTCTAGAAATTTCAACTTCTCCAGATTTTTCTTTGTGTTCCTCTAATATGCTTTCAAAATTGTCAAGTTTTTTCACGACACTTTGACAATTTAAAGTTTGTTTTATTTTGTAATTTTGACAAAAAATGTTTGGAAAAAACCCTAAAAGCTCTATAAAAATGTCAACATTTTGGGGAAAACAAAACTTTCGACTTTTTTGTAAAGATATTTCAAATTTTTTTTCAAATTTCGATTTTTGCTCTAAAAAATTTTGATTTTTTTTCCCTATGCAATTTCTGTTATTCTCTAAACATTTTATACAAAGAATTTTTTTGAAATTTCGACTTTACCTGGATATTTTGTCTTTAAAATATTTTTTCTTGCAGAAATTTTGATTTCTCTCCAATTTGCCTTGGAAATTTAAGTTTTCTAACGAAATTTTAATATTTTAAAGTTCATTTTATTTTGTAATTTTGATAAGAATCTGAAAATTATTGCATATAAGTTTGGGAAAAACAAACTTCAAATTTGCATAAAAATAAGAAAACTTTGAGAAAAATATTGAAAGTTTCAAGACAAATGGACCTTGTAAATTTCAACCTTTTTTATAATTTGATATTTCTCTAAAAAAATACTACTACTGTAGGACCAAAGAAAATTCTAAATCAGAATTTTCAATTTTTCTAGAAGGGTTAAATTTATTCTTGAAATTCTCAAGTTCGAATTTAAAATTCAAATTTCGATAAAAAAAAAGATCGAAATTTAAAAATTAAACTCAAAATTTCAAGCAAAAGCAGATCATATTTCTAGAAAAAGTTGAAATTTCTTATTAGTTAACAACCTTTTTCAAAAAAAAATAACATTTTCGGAATTAAAAAAACAAAAAAATCTTTTGAAACAAATTAATTGTCAAAAATATTCCCATAATTTCGACTTTACCTGGATATTTTGTCTTCAAAATAATTTTTCTTGTAGAAATTTTGATTTCTCTCCAATTTGCTTTGGAAATTTAAGTTTTCTAACGAAATTTTAATATTTTAAAGTTCATTTTATTTCATAATTTTGATAAGAATCTGAAAATTATTACGTACAAGTTTAGGAAAAACAAACTTCAAATTTGCATAAAAATAAGAAAACTTTGAGAAAAATATTGAAATTTCAAGAAAAATGAACCTTGTAAATTTCAACCTTTTTTATATTTTGATATTTCTCTAAAAAAAATACTACTACTGTAGGACCAAAGAAAATTCTAAATCGGAATTTCCAATTTTTCTGGAAAGGTTAAATTTATTCTTGAAATTCTCTAGTTCGAATTTAAAATTCAAATTTCGATAAAAAAAAGATCGAAATTTAAAAATTAAACTCAAAATTTCAAGCGAAAGCAGATCATATTTCTAGAAAAAGTTGAAATTTCTTATTAGTTAACAACCTTTTTCAAAAAAAAAATAACATTTTCGGAATTAAAAAAACAAAAAAAACTTTTAAAATAAATTAATTGTCAAAAATATTCCCATAATTTCGACTTTACCTGGATATTTTGTCTTCAAAATATTTTT
>CM053336.1:3091482-3264026 GCA_028583605.1 Dastarcus helophoroides | reverse complement strand
GAGAGGAAAAGAGATGGAGATCAGTTAATACTGAAGACCAGCCGAAAATCAGTCAATAGGAAAGACCAGCTGAAGATCAGTGAATACTGGGGACCAATTATTTTAATTTGTTGACCATACCAGAGGCGAATTTCCCCTTTTTTTTTTGGACTGAAAGTGACAAAAATGACCAATAATCAAGGTGAAGGAAGTTGATGGTTTAGAACGTTAACCATATCAAAGGCGAAACTTTTTTGGCTAAGCAGCTGACAGTAACAAAGCGTTACTGTCACCAAAGCATAGTACCAGTATTTTCTTCCATTTCTACTAACGTTGTTGTATTTGGCACTAATTGGATGCCATGGTCTGGTTTGGTATAATCTATTTTAAAATCTTTTTCTCGATAACGTTCGTAGAGGTCACCTAACACTATTGGTCAGAATCATATCTAAGGTGATTAAGACATTTACCTTTTTATGTTGATTGAGTGATTTTTTATTTCTTTATACTACATAAAACAAATTTTAACCACAACGTTACTGAAATATTATTGAAAATGTGGAGGAACGCCGTGAATAACGAGACGTATAATATTAAAACAATTAATTTCCTATGGCAAATGAACATAAAAAATCCTACTCGAAAAATTATTTTCTTATCGCCAATTTTCAACGGACGAACTTCTTGACGTTGGATTTTTACGAATAATACAAACTAACAAGGATGCTCGGATTAAAATGCCTTATATTATTATATTTTATTGCAAAAGGGTAAGTTTGTTTATTATATTATTGATAATTTGTGACCTATTTTTTGTATGACTTACGTTAAGTGGATTTTCGTAATTTAATTTAGTTCGTTCGAATGAATTTAAGCAGAAAAAAGATACTTCAGGAAAAAGATAACTAAACCAGTGTCCCAGTAATAGAATTTAATGTAACATGATTTATTATGACTTGATCCATTGTATGATTTATGTTTAGTGGATTTTCGTAGTTTGATTCAGATATCTAGTTCATTTGAATGAATTTAAGCAGAAAAAAATACTCCAGGAAAAAGATAACTAAACCAGTGTCCCAGTGATAGAATTTAATGTAAAATGATTCATTATGACTCGATCCATTGTATGATTTATGTTTAGTGGATTTTTGTAGTTTGATTTAGATATCTGGATCGTTTGGATGAATTTAGGCAGAAAAAAAAATACTCTAGGAAACAGATAACTAAACCATTGTCCCAGCGATAGAATTTTATGTAAAATGATTTATTATGACTCCATCCATTGTATGACTTATGCTAAGTGGATTTTTGTAGTTTGATTCAGATATTCAGTTCGTTTGAATTAATTTAAGCCGAAAAAAAATACTTCAGGAAAAAGATAATTAAACCAGTGTTCCATTGGTGGAATCTACTGTAAAATGATTCATTATGACTTCATCCATCATCCTGTATGGTTTTCTTATTATAAAGTAATTGAAAGTAACAGTGTAGTGCTACAGTAGAGTTATTATAGTCCGATGGTACTTTTACGGCCAGTACTTTTGATAGGCAGCAATTTTTTATTGATGTATCTACGTAGAAAAGCAGCTGCTACGCCTCAGAATTGTTTTTCGTGGTTATGATTCTGATTAAGATTATATGGTTATGATTAACGATGATTTTGAAATTTTCACTTTAAGTTTCCAATTGGAATTGGAAATGGTAACGACCAAACGTCAAAAATTTGTACTAAAGTAGTCAATTATTTAAAGCTGAAATATCAAATTCTAAAAAAATGAAACATTTCAGCTTGAAAATTTGAATCATTAAAATTGAAGCCGAAATTGAAATAGAAACGTTGTCCCTTAAAACCAAGAAAAAGTAACCAAATAACCAAGAAGAAGTAACACAACAAAAGTTGCAACGTTAGAGCAATCTTTGTTGTATTTTTTAATCTTTCTTGGTGTTAGGGGACTAGATTTATGTTTCAATTTTTAAAGATAACCAAGGACCAGTCCGTTCCATCAAAATTAAGTTGAAATATCTGATAACAAACAAAAAGAGTTAGAGTTTTCAATTAAAAGAATTTGAAGCTTAAAGTGTTAGTTTAGGGCAAACACTTAACTTATGTAGAACATACAAATTTTATAAAAATCGATTTTTAAAAGAACATTTTGTGAAAGATTGATATTTTAGTATTACACTCTCAATTCCTAGAAAAAGATTAAATACTCCTCCTAGAAAAAATAGAATTCTCTTTCTAGAAGAAATCAAATTCTCCTCCTAGAAGAAATCAAATTTTCCTCCTAGATAAAATCGAATTCTCCTTTTAAAAGAAATCGAATTTTCCTCCTAGAAGAAATTAGATTTTCCCCCTAGAAAAAATCAAATTCTCCTTCTAGAAAAAATCGAATTTTCCTCCTAGAAAAAATCAAATTCTTTCTCTAGAAGAAATCAAATTCTCCTCCTAGAAGAAATCGAATTCCCCTCCTAGAAGAAATCAAATACTTCTCCTAGAAAAAATTGAATTCTCCTTCTAGAAGAAATCTAATTCTCCTCCTAGAAGAAATCAGATTTATCTCTTAGAAAAAATCGAATTCTCCTTCTAGAAAAAATCGAATTCTCCTTCTAAACAAAATCGAATTCTCCTCCTAAAAGAAATTAAATTTTTTTCCTAGAAAAAATCGAATTCTCCTCCTAGAAAAAATCGAATTTTCCTCCTAAAAAAATCGAATTCTTCTTCTAGAAGAAATCAAATTTTCCTCCTAGAGGAAATCGAATTCTCCTCCTAAAAAAAATCGAATTCTCCTTCTAGAAAAAATCGAATTTTCCTCCTAGAAAAAATCGAATTCTTTCTCTAGAAGAAATCAAATTCTCCTCCTAGAAAAAATCGAATTCTCCTCCTAGAAGAAATCAAATACTTCTCCTAGAAAAAATTGAATTCTCCTTCTAGAAGAAATCTAATTCTCCTCCTAGAAGAAATCAGATTTATCTCTTAGAAAAAATCGAATTCTTCTTCTAGAAAAAATCGAATTCTCCTCCTAGAAAAAATCAAATTCTTTCTCTAGAAGAAATCAAATTTTCCTCCTAGAGGAAATCGAAATCTCCTCCTAAAAAAAAACGAATTCTCCTTCTAGAAAAAATCGAATTTTTCTCCTAGAAAAAATCGAATTCTTTCTCTAGAAGAAATCAAATTTTCCTCCTAGAAAAAATCGAATTCTCCTCCTAGAAGAAATCAAATACTTCTCCTAGAAAAAATTGAATTCTCCTTCTAGAAGAAATCTAATTCTCCTCCTAGAAGAAATCAGATTTATCTCTTAGAAAAAATCGAATTCTTCTTCTAGAAAAAATCGAATTCTCCTCCTAGAAACAATCGAATTCTTTCTCTAGAAGTAATCAAATTCTCCTCCTAGAAGAAATCGAATTCTCCTCCTAGAAGAAATCAAATACTTCTCCTAGAAAAAATTGAATTCTCCTTCTAGAAGAAATCTAATTCTCCTCCTAGAAGAAATCAGATTTATCTCTTAGAAAAAATCGAATTCTCCTCCTAGAAAAAATCAAATTCTCGTTCTAAAAGAAATTCAATTCTCCTCCTAAAAAAATTATATTTTCCTCCTAGAAAAAATCGAATTCTTCTCCTAGAAAAAATCGAATTTTCCTCCTAAAAAAATCGAATTCTCCTTCTAGAAGAAATCAAATTTTCCTCCTAGAAGAAATCGAATTCTCCTCTTGGAATAATCAAAATTTAGAAATTAAGTTTGTTTCGAGTATTAATAAATAAAAGTTCTACAAAAAAAAATCAACTACGTTAAAAAAAGGGCGAATAATTTTGATTTTATTAACCCCGAACTTCACATTTTTTTGTACTCAAAAACTGGTATAATTTTCTTGTTAAATAACAAAACTTTGTCAACATTTTTGTTTGGAAACGTGTCAAAATTTTTAATGCTTAAGTGCCATTTAAGTTTTCTATCGAAATATTCCATCCAAATACAAAAATTTAGGATCGAAACGTTAAAAATCTGCACTAAAGTGATTTTAATTCAAGACGAGTCATCCAACAATTCAAAAATGAAATAAATTTGAATCCAAATTTGAAAAAAATTCATTCAGTTACCCAATGTGAGTTTAATCTCTTAAAATACTTGTACGACTGTCTAGCGGCTTTAAGTTGGAAGTATTTACAATGTCCGTGCCGTACTGATGAGGCCAATGAAGGCCGAAACTAGTCTATGATTTTGGCTGTAGATATTTTGAACTTTTTACACGTTTAATTAATAACAGAACATTCAATTGGTCATTTGTCGAACTAAATGAAAGTCAAGCCGAGAAAGCTTGTATCAGTGGATATTGCGATGCAACCCGTAATACAAGCTTTGCCCCATTTACGTGACCTTTGCGACTAAAATTTGATTACATTGGATTCTAATTAAAATTAGATGTTAATTGTTTTTTATTATTTTATTAGGTTTTAACTGAAATTAGATTTTAATTGCATCTTGTTAACGTTTCATTCGAATATACAAGGTTTATCATAGAAGCTTGAAATTACGCATTGGTTGGACCATACGATGTAGGTGAGTATCAAGCATCAGACACTCCAGGCGTTGAACTTTCTGTCAAGGAGAAGGTGAAATAGTTCGGACGAAATAGTTCTGAATTGTAGTAATTTTTAGTTTACATAATAAGGTGTTACCTGAGCTGAATTTTTCAAAAATATAGTGCCATTATGTCATAACATAGTAAGTAAATACTCAACAATAAAAGACAAAAAAAAGCTGCCAACAAAGATAGTTATAGTTGCAGTTGTTAATGTAAAATGCAGTGAAATGTAAATAGTAAATGGTACATTGGTAACTGGACCCTCTGACATGATAGAACTTGTCATGGTGGGAGTAAATAGTGTCCAACTCCTGGGACACTCTGTCAAAGAGAAGAATTGCAAACTTATAAATGACGAAATAGTTCTGAATTGTCGTAACTTTCAGTTTATATAGTAGGGTATTGCCTGAGATGAATTTTTCAAAAATATGGTGTCATTACGTCATAATATGGTTAGTAAATACTAAACAATAAAAGGCAAAAAAGCTGTCAATAATAAAAGTGACAGTTGTAGTTGTTAATGTAAAATGCAGTAAAATGTAAATCATAAATGAGACTAAAATATAAATAGTAAATGGTACGTTGGTAACTGGACTCTGTGTCATGACAGAAGTTGTCATGGTGGGAGTAAACAGTGCCCAACCCCTCGGGCACTCTGTCGAAGGGAAGAATTGCAAACCTATAAATGACGAAATAGTTCTGAATTGTCGTAACTTTCAGTTTATATAGTAGGGTATTGCCTGAGATGAATTTTTCAAAAATATGGTGTCATTACGTCATAACATGGTTAGTAAATTCTAAACATTAAAAGGCAAAAAAGCTGTCAACAATAAAAGTGACAGTTGTAGTTGTTAATGTAAAATGCAGTAAAATGTAAATCATAAATGAGACTAAAATGTAAATAGTAAATGGTACGTTGGTAACTGGACCCTGTGACATGACAGAAGTTGTCATGGTGGGGGCAAAAAGTGTCCAACCCCTGGGACACCCTGTCAAAGCGAAGAATTGCAAACCTATAAATTACGAAATAGTTCTGAATTGTAACTTTTAGTTTATATAGTAGGGTATTGCCTGAGATGAGTTTTTTAAAAATATGGTGTTATTACGTCATAACATAGTTAGTAAATACTTAACAATAAAAGGTAAAAAAGCTGTCAACAATGAAAGTGACAGTTGCAATTGTTAATGTAAAATGCAGTAAAATGTAAATCATAAATGAGACTAAAATGTAGATAGCAAATGGTACGTTGGTAACTGGACCCTGTGACATGACAGAAGTTGTCATGATGGGAGCAAAAAGTGTCCAACCCCTCGGGCACCCTGTCAAAGGAAAGAATTGCAAACCTATAAATGACGAAATAGTTCTGAATTGTAGTAATTTTTAGTTTAGGGTGTTGCCTGAGCTGAATTTTTAAAAAATATAATATTATTATGTTATAACATAGTTAGTAAATACTAAACAATAAAAGGTAAAAAAGCTGTTAACAATGAAAGTGAGAGTTGTAGTTGTTAATGCAAAATGCAGTAAAATGTAAATAGTAAAAGGTACCAAAATGTAAATAGTAAACGGTACGTTGGTAACTGGACCCTGTGACATGACAGAAGTTGTCATGGGGGAAGGGGCTACCCCTGAACAGCACTGAGAGACAATTTTTCTAAATTTAGTACCTAAGGGGGTGAAAATCTGCCTTAAATTTTATCAAGATTGCGTGCCATGAATGAAACAAGCATTGGGTTAATTGCCATATTAATTTTTCAAGCATCTTTTTGTTGTTACTTATACGTATCCAGCAAATTGGAACGGAAATACTTGAACCAATTTAATTGGATAAAATAACAAAAAGAGGTCAATGTTATCAGTAACATCTTAGGAAGAGGAGAATACAATAATAACAGTAGATATTGAAATACAGAACTTGTCTCCTAAAACCAAGGAAGATTAAAAAACACAACAAAGGTTGCTCTAACGCGTTTCGACAGCCAAGCTCTCATCTTCAAAGAGATACTAACACCTAATCCTAAAATGTGTTAGTATCTCTCTGAGGATAATAGCTTGGCTGTCGAAATGCGTTAGTGCAGCAACCTCTGTTGTGTTTTTTAATCTTTCTTGGTTTCAGGGGACAAGTTCTGTATTTAAATTTTTGAAGATAACTGGTCCTTAGTCATCTTCAAAAATTGAAATACAGAACTTGTTTCACCAAAAAGGAAATATTAAAAAATTACGATGTTTGCACACATTTTGATACAATCAGATCAAGTTTCGCTTTTTAGCATCATCTGGGATTACTTCAATTACATCAAATTGCATCATTTGACAAATCAGCATTACATCAATTACCAAATTTTTTCCTAAGACGGCAAAAAAATTTAAAACAGTTTTTTCAACTTTTCTATCTAAATCAGGAACTTTTCACAAACATTTGTCCTCAGGGCTTAAACTGGAACTTCCTAGAATATTTATAAATTTTCAGTAGAGTTTTTTTTCTTTTTTTCTAAAATTTTTTATTTTAAAGTTCATTTGTTTCATTTTATTTACCCTTTTAAAATTTCAGGCTTAAAATCAAAAATATTGGGCCACATATCGAATTAGTTTCTATAGTAGTCGATGATTTATATTTATTATTATTTTCAGGAACGCAACTGACGAATCTGAGGTCCTTGATGTGTCAGATCAAGAGTTACTAGCCAAGAAGTCGTCGCATTTTAAGTAAGGTCTTATTTTTTTTATACCCCTTTGTTAGTCAAAATATTTCTCAAAATCTGAATTTATTTTCGAGCACGAACAACGCTTTGTTTAAAAAAGGATTCTAAATTTTTTAAATAGAAAAAAATTATTAGTCGTAGTTAACTTCTAATTTCGACATGAATTTCATTTTTGTTTCTCAAATTTTTGGGCGTAAGTTCCAATATTGGCTGCTTCTCAACACTTTTTGCTAGAACTGGGATTTAATTCTCAGTTTTTTTTCTAGTTTTTAAAGTTTAGATTCCAATATTGACTTCTTTACAACATTTTGCATTTGAACTAGAGTGATTTTTTATATATAATGTGTTTTTAAAAATTGAAATACAAAAATTGTTCCCTGAAATCAAGAAAGATTAAAAAACACAACAAAGGTTGCTTTAACGCGTTTCGACAGCCAAGCTATCATCTTCAGATTAAAATCGAAATTTTGGGATTAAAGTAGAAATTTAAGGCGAATCGTTGGATAAAATCTGTATTGAAATGTTGATGTCGATACTTCGGGACAAAGGCAACACAAATTTAAACCCAAAACTTTTAAAAATGAAGTTAAAATACAAATGCTGCCTTCTGAAACCAAGAAAGATTAAAAGACACAACAAAAGTTACTCTGAGGCGCTTCGATAGCCAAGCTATCACCTTCAGAGAGATATCTGTCTCAATATCTCTCTGAAGATGATAGGCTATCGAAACGCATTAGAGCAACCTTTGTTGTGCTTTTTAATCTTTCTTAATTTCAGGGGAAACATTTTTGTATTTCAATTTTTAAAGATAACCAAGGACCAGTCCGTTCTACCAAAATAATGTGTTTTTTCCAAACATTTATTTTTTTGAAAATTAAAATCGAAATTTTGAGGAAAACATTACGCAAAATTCGATGTGTAGTTGAATTCAGGTTGTAATGAGACATAAAACTAATTGAAATTTCCAAAATATAGACAAAACCACCTGAAAAGATGTTTTTTCCAAACATTTACCTTTTCTGAAAATTAAACTCGAAATTTTGAGGAAAACATTCTGCAGAACCTGATGTGTAGTTGAATTCAAGTTTTATTGACAAAAAAAAATTAAAATGTCCAGAAAATGGACGTGAAATGTCCAGAAAATGGACGTGAAATGTCCAGAAAATGGACGTTTTGAAGAGAAGTTTTTTTCAAACATTTACCTTTTTTGCGAATTAAACTCGAAATTTTTGAGAAAAACGTTCCTCAGAACTTAATTTGTAGTTGAATTCAAGTTTCAATGAGAAATAAAAAAAATTGAAATTTCTAGAAAATAGATGAAACCTCTTCAAAAGAAGAAACTTTTGAGTTTGAAGTTTGAGAAAAAAAGGAGAAGGAAAAACCAATTATTGGAATTTGGGGAAAGATACAAAAGTTTCTAAAAAAATTGCACAAAAATTGTCCCCTGAAACCAAGAAAGTTTATAAAACACAACAAACGTTGCTCTAACGCGTTTTGACAACCAAGCTTCAGAGTCAGAGTCAATATCTCTCTGAAGATGATAGCTTGGCTATAGAAACATGTTGAAGCAACTTTTCATGTGTTTTTTAATCTTTTTTGGTTTCAGGGGAAACATTTTTGTATTTCAATTCTCAAAAATAACCAAGGACCAGTCTGTTCTATCAAAATAATGTTTTTTCCAAACATTAATCCTTTTTGAAAACTAAACTCAAAATTTTTAGAAAAACATTTCACAGAATTCGATGTGTAGTTGAATTGAGGTTGTAATGAGACATAAAAATAATTGAAATTTTCAAAACATAGACAAAACTACCTGAAAAGATGTTTTTTCCAAACATTTACCTTTTCTGAAAATTAAACTCGAAATTTTGAGGAAAAAATTCTGCAGAACCTGATGTGTAGTTGAATTAGAGTTTTGATGGTAAATAAAAAAAAAATGTTGAGGAAAACATTCTGCAGAATCTGATGCGTAGTTAAATTCAAGTTTTGATGACAAATAAAAAAATTGAAATGTCCAGAAAATGGACGTGAAATGTCCAGAAAATGGACGTGAAATGTCTAGAAAATGGACGTGAAATGTCCAAACTCGAAATTTTGAGGAAAACATCCTGCAGAACCTGATGTGTAGTTGAATTCAAGTTTTGATGACAAATAAAAAAAATTTAAATGTCCAGAAAATGGACATGAAATGTCCAGAAAATGGACGTGAAATGTCCAGAAAATAAACGTTCTGAAAAGACGTTTTTTCCAAATATTTACCTTTTTTGAGAATTAAACTAGAAATTTTGGGAAAACCGTTCCGCAGAACCTAATTTGTAGTTGAATTCAAGTTTTAATGAGAAATAAAAAAAATTGAAATTTCTAGAAAATAGACGAAACCACTTCAAAAGAAGAAAATTTTGAGTTTGAAGTTTGAGAAAAAAAAAGGGAAGGAAAAACCAATTATTGGAATTTGGGGAAAGATACAAAAGTTTCTAAAAAAATTGCACAAAAATTGCCCCCTGAAACCAGGAAAGTTTATAAAACACAACAAAGGTTGCTCTAACGCGTTTCGACAGCCAAGCTTCAAAGTCAGAGTCAGTATCTCTCTAAAGATGATAGCTTGGCTATAGAAACAGGTTGAAGCAACTTTTGTTGTGTTTTTTAATCTTTCTTGGTTTCAGGGGAACCATTTTTGTATTTCAATTTTTAAAGATAACCAAGGACCAGTCCGTTCTACCAAAATAATGTGTTTTTTCCAAACATTTATCTTTTTTGAAAATTAAACTCAAAATTTTGGGAAAAACATTTCACAGAATTCGATGTGTAGTTGAATTCAGGTTGTAATGAGACATAAAACTAATTGAAATTTCCAAAATATAGACAAAACCACCTGAAAAGATGTTTTTTCCAAACATTTACCTTTTCTGAAAATTAAACTCGAAATTTTGAGGAAAAAATTTTGCAGAACCTGATGTGTAGTTGAATTTAAGTTTTGATGGTAAATAAAAAAATTAAAATGTTCAGAAAATAGACGTGAAATGTCCAGAAAGTGGACGTGAAATGTCCAGAAGATGGACGTGAAATGTCCAGAAAATGGACGTGAAATGTTCAGAAAATGGACGTTCTGAAAAGACGTTTTTTCCAAATATTTACCTTTTTTGAGAATTAAACTAGAAATTTTGGGAAAACCGTTCCGCAGAACCTAATTTGTAGTTGAATTCAAGTTTTAATGAGAAATAAAAAAAATTGAAATTTCTAGAAAATAGACGAAACCACTTTAAAAGAAGAAAATTTTGAGTTTGAAATTTGAGAAAGAAGGAGAAGGAAAAACCAATTATTGGAATTTGGAGAAAGATACAAAAGTTTCTAAAAAAATTGCACAAAAATTGTCCCCTGAAACCAAGAAGGTTTATAAAACACAACAAACATTGCTCTAACGCGTTTCGACAGCCAAGCTTCAAAGTCAGAGTCAGTATCTCTCTGAAGATGATAGCTTGGCTATAGAAACAGGTTGAAGCAACTTTTATTGTGTTTTTTAATCTTTCTTGGTTTCAGGGGAACCATTTTTGTATTTCAATTTTTAAAGATAACCAAGGACCAGTCCGTTCTACCAAAATAATGTGTTTTTTCCAAACATTTATTTTTTTGAAAATTAAAATCGAAATTTTGAGGAAAACATTACGCAAAATTTGATGTGCAGCTAAATTCAGGTTGTAATGAGACATAAAACTAATTTTTCCAAACATTTACTATTTTTGAAAATTAAATTCAAAATTTTGAGGAAAACATTCTGCAGAACCTGATGTGTAGTTAAATTCAAGTTTTGATGACAAATAAAAAAAATTGAAATGTCCAGAAAATGGACGTGAAATGTCCAGAAAATGGACGTGAAATGTCCAGAAAATGGACGTTCTGAAAAGACGTTTTTTCCAAACATTTACCTTTTTTGAGAATTAAACTCGAAATTTTGAGAAAAACGTTCCGCAGAACCTAATTTGTAGTTGAATTCAAGTTTCAATGAAAAATAAAAAAAAAATGAAATTTCTAGAAAATAGATGAAATCACTTCAAAAGAAGAAAATTTTGAGTTTGAAATGGACGTTTTGAAAAGACGTTTTTTCCAAACGTTTACCTTTTTTGAGAAATAAACTCGAAATTTCGAGAAAAACGTTCCTCAGAACCTAATTTGTAGTTGAATTCAAGTTTCAATGAGAAATAAAAAAAATTGAAATTTCTAGAAAATAGACGAAACCACTTCAAAAGAAGAAAATTTTGAGTTTGAAATTTCAGAAAAGAAGGAGAAGGAAAAACAAATTATTGGAATTTAAAGAAAGATAAAAAAGTTTCTAAAAAAATTGCAATAAAACGTTTTCCAACTAAACAAAGTTAATACTTGGAATTAGAAAAAAACTTCTCTTGAAACCAAGAAATATTTGTACATCAATTTTTGGAGATAACCAAGGACTAGTCCATTCTACCAAAAAAATAAAACTTTAAAGTTTTTTAAAGCTTAAAGTCAAAAGTTTACAATTAAAGCCACAAATTTTGAAATTTTTTTATATAATTTTTTAGTGTTTCTTTTGCTATTTTGTCAAAATAAAGAAACAAATATAAAAACTTGGGTCACTTTTAATGCATTTATTTTCAAATGTTTTCAATATTGACTGATTTGTTTGCTAGTGTGAGTTCGAGCTAATTACATAGACAATTTTATTTCCTAGTTTGAAGTTTTTACTTCTGGCGGCAGCCCTCAAGATTGCCTAATTTTTTTTTCTCTTTTTAGCGGCAGATTTCACGGTAACTTACCAAATTAATCTAAAGCGCACTGTTTTATAGTTAGAGGTTTCTAAGTTGCTCAAATTCAATGTTTCGACATTTTTGATCGTCTCTCCCTTCCATAGCATCCAAGTTTTGACCTAAGTTAAAGATAAAGGTACTTAATTTTATTAATTCTGTGCTGTCAATTCCGCACTAGCTAACCAAAGAAAATTATGATTTATCGTTTTGGATTTAGAGGCGTAGAACCACTGAAATTCGATTTTTTACCTTCTTAGAACGTCTCTCCCTTCCATAGCATCCAGATTTTAAATTTAACTAAAGACAGGTGTACTCAGTTTGATCAATTTTTAGCGACAAATTTCACAGTTGCTCTCCAAATTAATCTAAGTCGCACCGTTTTATAGTTAGAGGTCTCTAAGTTGCTCAAATTCAATGTTTCGACTTTTTTGATAGTCTCTCCCTTCCATAGCATTCAAGTTTTAACCTAAGTTAAAGACAAAGGTACTTAATTTAATTACTTCTGTGCTGCAAATTCCGCACTAGCTAACCAAGGAGAATTATGATTTATCGTTTTGGATTTAGAGGCGTTGAACCACTGAAATTCGATTTTTTACCTTCTAAGAACGTCTCTCCCTTCCATAGCATCCAGATTTTAAATTTAATTAAAGACAAGTGTCCTCAGTTTGACCAATTTTTAGCGACAAATTTTACAAAAGCTCTTCAAATTAATCTTAATCGCACCGTTTTATAGTTAGAGGCCTCTAAGTTGCTCAAATTCAATGTTTCGACATTTTTGATCGTCTCTTCCTTCCATTGCATCCAAGTTTTAACCTAAGTTAAAGATAAAGGTACTTAATTTTATTAATTCTGTGCTGCCAATTTCGCACTAGCTAACCAAAGGGAATTATGATTTATTGTTTTCGATTAAGATGCGTCGAACCACTGAAATTCGATTTTTTACCTTCTTAGAACGTCTCTCCCTTCCATAGCATCCAGATTTTAAATTTAATTAAAGACAAGTGTACTTATTTTAATTAATTTTTAGCGACAAATTTTACAGTATCTCTCCAAATTAATCTAAATCGCACCGTTTTGTAGTTAGAGGTCTCTAAGTTGTTCAAATTCAATGTTTCGACATTTTTGATCGTCTCTCCCTTCCATAGCATCCAAGTTTTGACCTAAGTTAAAGATAAAGGTACTTAATTTTATTAATTCTGTGCTGTCAATTCCGCACTAGCTAACCAAAGAAAATTATGATTTATCGTTTTGGATTTAGAGGCGTCGAACCACTGAAATTCGATTTTTTACCTTCTTAGAACGTCTCTCCCTTCCATAGCATCCAGATTTTAAATTTAACTAAAGACAGGTGTACTCAGTTTGATCAATTTTTAGCGACAAATTTCACAGTTGCTCTCCAAATTAATCTAAGTCGCACCGTTTTATAGTTAGAGGTCTCTAAGTTGCTCAAATTCAATGTTTCGACTTTTTTGATAGTCTCTCCCTTCCATAGCATCCAAGTTTTAACCTAAGTTAAAGATAAAGGTACTTAATTTAATTACTTCTGTGCTGCCAATTCCGCACTAGCTAACCAAAGAGTATTATGATTCATCGTTTTGGATTTAGAGGCGTCGAACCACTGAAATTCGATTTTTTACCTTCTTAGAACGTCTCTCCCTTCCATAGCATCCAGATTTTAAATTCAATTCATAACCAGTATGTTTATTTTAAACAATTTTAAGCGGCAGATTTCGTAGTGGCCCACCAAAATAGCCTAAAGCTCACCGTTTTATAGTTAGAGGTCTTAAGTTGCTTAAATTCAATGTTTCGACTTTTTTGATCGTCTCTCCCTTCCATAGCATCCAAGTTTTAACATAAGTTAAAGATAAAGGTATCTAATTTAATTAACTCTGTGCTGTCAATTTTGCACCAGCCAACCAAAGAGAATTATGATTTATCGTTTTGGATTTAGAGGCGTCGAACCACTAAAATTCGATTTTTTACCTTTTTAGAACGTCTCTCCCTTCCATAGCATCCAGATTTTAAATTAAATTAAAGACAAGTGTACTTGGTTTGGTCAATTTTTAGCCACAAATTTTACAGTAGCTTTCCAAATTAATTTAAATTGCACCGTTTTATAGTTAGAGGTCTCTAAGTTGCTCAAATTCAATGTTTCGACTTTTTTGATCGTCTCTCCCTTCCATAGCATCCAAGTTTTGACCTAAGGTAAAGATATAGCTATTTTATTTAAACAATTTTGTGCCGTCAAATCCGCACTAGCTAACTAAAGAGAATTGTGATCTATCGTTTTGGATTTAGAGGCGTCGAACCACTGAAATTCGATTTTTTACCTTCTTAGAACGTCTCTCCCTTCCATAGCATCCAGATTTTAAATTTAATTAAAGACTAGTGTACTCGGTTTGATCAATATTTAGCGACAAATTTTACAGCAGCTCTTCAAATTAATCTAAATCGCACCGTTTTATAGTTAGAGGTCTCTAAGTTGTTCAAATTCAATGTTTCGACTTTTTTGATCGTCTCTCCCTTCCATAGCATCCAAGTTTTAACCTAAGTTAAAGATAAAGGTATCTAATTTAATTAATTCTGTGCTGCCAATTCCGCACCAGGTAACCAAAGAGAATTATGATTCATCGTTTTGAATTTAGAGGCGTCGAACCACTGAAATTCGATTTTTTACCTTCTTAGAACGTCTCTCCCTTCCATAGCATCCAGATTTTTAATTTAATTAAAGACAAGTGTATTCAATTTGGTCAACTTTTAGTGACAAATTTTACAGTGGCTCATCAAATTAATCTAAAACACACCGTCTTATAGTTAGAGGTCTCTAAGTTGCTCAAATTCAATGTTTCGACATTTTTGATCGTCTCTTCCTTCCATAGCATCCACGTTTTGACCTAAATTAAAGATAAAGGTACTTAATTTAATTAATTTTGTGCTGCCAATTCCGCACTAGCTAACCAAAGAGAATTATGACTTATCGTTTTGGATTAAGAGGCGTCGAACCACTAAAATTCGATTTTTTACCTTCTTAGAACGTCTCTCCCTTCCGTAGCATTCAAATTTTAAATTTAATTAAAAACAAGTGTACCCAGTTTGGTCAATTTTTAGCGACAGATTTTACAGTAGTTCTCCAAATTAATCTAAAACGCACCGTTTTAGAGTTAGAGGTCTCTAAGTTGCTCAAATTCAATGTTTCGCCATTTTTGATCGTCTCTCCCTTCCATAGCATCCACGTTTTGCCCTAAGTTAAAGATAAAGGTACTTAATTAAATTAATTCTGTGCTGCCAATTCCGCACTAGCTACCCAAAAAGAATTATGATTTATCGTTTTGGATTTAGAGGCGTTGAACCACTGAAATTCAATTTTTTACCTTCTTAGAACGTCTCTCCCTTCCATAGCATCCAGATTTTAAATTCAATTTAAAACCAGTGTGTTCATTTTGATCAATTTTAAGCGCCAGATTCCGTAGTGGCCCACCAAAATAGCCTAAAGCTCACCGTTTTATAGTTAGAGGTCTCTAAGTTGCTCAAATTCAATGTTTCGACTTTTTTGATCGTCTGTCCCTTCCATAGCATCCAAGTTTTGACATAAGTTGAATATAACGGTATTTAATTTGATCGATTCTGTGATGTCAATTCTGCACTAGCTAACCAAAGAGAATTATGATTTATCGTTTTGGATTTAGAGGCGTCGAACCACTGAAATTCGATTTTTTACCTTCTTAGAACGTATAGCATTTATTTTCAAATGTTTCCAATATTGACTAATTTGTTTGCCATTGTGAGTTCGAGCTAATTACATAGACAATGTTATTTCCTAGTTTGAAGTTTTCACTTCTGGCGGCAGCCTTCAAGACTGCCAATTCTGTTCTCTTATTGACCTATTTCTTGAAATTTCAACATCAAATAATAAATAATTTTAATTACATGGGGATGCAATTCTTCAAAAAGGGGATATTCTTACTTTTACCGTCGAGTAATAATTTTACATTTTATGTTATAAGTCCTGTACCTCTTATCCATTGCAGAGATTTTTTATGATGCATTGAAGTCTACTGACAGTGCACTTACTGTTAGTAATATTTGTAATTTTTCAGGTTTTGGGAAGAAGATGGCGATGAATTTGGGCCAGACAGTTTGTCGAGGTACGTAATACGTTATATACCATTGACTTTGCAAATTTATGACATTGTGCTTTTGCTGAAGCTTTTTGCAACAGAATCCTCATTTACTTTTTGCACATCATTTTATTCTTAAATGTACGTACAATATCCTTTTGTATGAGACGAAATTTCACCTCTAAGACGCAGTTTCAAATTTCAGGTCCTTATCTGATAACGATAACGACTTTGAGCAGCCGTATCGATTCCAACCTCGTTTCACAGGACCCCAGTAAGTTAAAAATTGTATTTATTGTTACATTGTTTGTTTTAATTGTCTGAAGCAAAGTTTCCTCTACTTATACGACTTTATGTGTTGAGCAATTAAAATTGGGTTAACAATTTTATTAACTTAGGGTTTTTACTGTCATTATTTAAAATAATTAATTTTTCAGAAAAATCGATGACGATACAGACGAATCTCACAATTACGTCATACATATGAACATAAATGTAAAAAGGTAACTTGGATTGAAGAGACGTTTGTTCAAGAAATGACAGTTTTTTTTTTAATTTTAGACATGAAGGTGACGAAAGTAATCATGAAATTGGACATGTGCGCAATAATGAAAAGTACGTATTGTCACAAACTGTATTATACTGAATTAGTTATTGCTAACAACTACTAACAACTTATTAGCAATCATAAAGTTTATGGACTCTTTTAAAAGAGCTAATTTTAGTATTTATTAGACGTTCTCAAAAGTTGTTAGGGGAGACTTGAATGGAATAACTTAAGAGAGGTCGTCGTTCCAGACTTCTCTAGAAATCGTATAACATAGGATTTTTAGAGAAGTAACAGAACAGAACAGAAGGAACAGTTACCTACGTAAATAGAGGCGACGTTAAATAATTAAACTTCCAAGCTGTGGAACTCGTTACCAAAAGAAATTTTCCTCAAAAATTACAACCTATCCATGTTTAGGAAGGCGCCATCTACTTTTGTTTTCGCATTATACTCGCAGTGCTTTAAAGGCATAATGAGATAATGTGAGATTGCTTTTTGCGAGTAAATTAAATTAAAAAAAAAAGGATTAAGCTTCCCCTGTTAAATAAAATTGTTAAAAATTGATGGTGCATATTGTTAAACCAGTAATGCGTAAGAGGATGTTTAAATCACATTAACAATACAGATTTCAAAGTGATGTTATTTAAATGTTGTAGTAAATATTTTTTTCAATTTATTTAACATTTCTTCGGCCCAGTTTGGAAATATTTAAATTTTTATGGTTTGTTGACAATTTTTTAAACAGTTTTTAATAAATTTAAATATCACGTAGTCACATTTCAAAAACTGTTTAGAAAATTGTCAACAAACCATAAAAATTTAAATATTTCCAAACTGGTCCGAAGAAATGTTAAATAAATTGAAAAAAACATAATATTTCCAGTCAATGAAGAATGTTGTAGTAAAGTCAAACAAAAAGCCAAAACTTCTAAAAAATGTACAAAAATTCGATTTATCAGCTAAAATTTTATGACAAGGTTCAAAGGGGTAGTTCTCGCCACTTCAGAGGAAAAAATATCGCCCCAAAAAGTGACAAACTTTAAACAAAAGTTAAAATTTTATTAGAAAAGTTTTGCAATTTTTTGTATTTTAACTCGAATTTCACGTGAGGTATTTAAATTATAATTTAAATAAACCAAGGTGTCTACTTCTGAGAATCATTTTTGGTTCAGTTTTATTGACTTTATTCTAATTGAAGTACTCGCTACTACTGCCTTTTATGAATTTGTTCCAGTTTGAAATAAAATGTTGTTTTCAGGTCTTCCAACGGTAATAGTTATGGTAGCTTAAACGAATGCGCCCTAAATAAAATCCTTGTGCAAAAATTGTCCAACATTGCCGCAAAGTAAGTACCTATGTGAATGTTCTATTAAAAAAAAAGATCGACGAATCAGAGTAAGGGCAGTTTTCACATTTTAGCCATTTTATTTTAGCCTTTTAAAAAATAAATATCAAAACGATTTGAATAACCAAGCACCTCAGCCAGGTTGGTTCCCCAACACACCAGGACTTATAGGAAAGTAAGTACGAATACGAAGCATCATCTTTCATGTGATAAAATCACACTTTAAATCACTGACTACAAGTTTTAACTGATAAGGAGATAACTTGATACACTTGCCCCCTGAAACCAAGGTTATCTTCAACATTTGAAATCTAGGTGAATTTTAGGAAGGATTCAAAATTGCTGAAACACCAAAGAAGATATTTTTGGATGAAAGCAAAAATTTGAGAAAAAAAAATACGAATTTTGATGTGACTATCTTTTTCACAAATTTCTCGAAATCCTTGACGGTTTTTCGACTAAACCAAATTGAAATACAAATCTTGTTCCCCGTAACAAAGAAAGATTTAAAAACACAATGCTTTAACGCGTTTCGATGGCTAAGCTATCATATTCAGAGAGATCAGAGATACTCGGCATCTCTCTGAAGACAATATTGGGTTTTTTGTGGTTTTGTGGTATGCAAAAACACATTTTTTTAATACAAAGTATATACTTTAATCAACTAAATATTTTTCATTTCGTTCAATAAACTTTTGCCATCTTTGCAGCTTCATGATTCTGCGCGCTCATAGAATTTCTCATCCTTCTCAAAAAAAATTGAACCAAGTGCGATTTAAGGTCATCATCATTTGGGAAATTTTTACCATTCGTAGAATTCCGCAAACTGCGAAATAAATGGTAATAAGATGGTGCTATGTCAGGGCTGTATGGGGGATGCGACATCACTTCCCAACCAAGATCCAATAATTTCCCACGAAGTACCAAAGATGTGTGAGGTCTAGAATTGTCATGGTGGATAACAATTCCTTTCTTTTCAATTCCTTTCTTCCCAATTTGGCACTTCTGGCCTTTTTCTTTGATTGCTTTCTTCAGTTTCATTAGCTATTGGCAGTACACATCTATAATTGATTGTCTGGTTCCTTGGAAGCAGCTCAAAATACACAACACCTTTGTATTTCCACCAAATCAACAGCATGATCTTTTTTTGATGCAATTTAGCTTTTGATATGGATTCGTCTAAACATAGTTAAATTTTAATTTTTTCTCATTTTGCTAAACAGAGATAGTTTGAAATAAAAAAAAATCGTCTTTTACAAGAGCATGAATTTTAAAAATAGTCGACATTTGTGGAAAAATAGAAGGTTCAAAATTTAAAAAAAAAATCATCTTTTACAAGAGAACGTATTTTGAAAGTAGTCGACATTTACATTCACTACAACTTTGGATACATTTAGAAATAGTTAAATTTTAGTTTCTTCTCGTTTTGCTAAACAGAGATAGTTTAAAATAAAACAAATCGTCTTTTACAAGAGAATCAATTTTGAGAATAGTCGACGTTTGTGGAAAGAGAAAAGGTTCAAAATTTAAAAAAAAACATCTTTTACAAGAGAACGAATTTTAAAAATAGTCAAAATTTGTGGAAAGAGGAAAAGTTCGAAATAAAAATAAATTGGTATTTACAAGATACAACACAATGTCAAAAATATCGACATTTTATATAAATTTAGTCGATCAAAAAATTAATTTTTCTTAAAAAGTTCTGGGTTTTCATTTGAAATTATTGTCGTCTTTTTTAATACTAAAACTTTGGATTCGTCTAGAAATAGTCAAATTTTAATTTCTTCTCATTTTGCTAAACAGGGATAGTTTGAAATAAAAAAAAAATCGTCATTTACAAGAGAAAGAAGTTTGAAAATAGTCGACGTTTGTGGAGAGAGAGGTTTAAAATTAAAAAAAAATATCATCTTTTACAAGAGAATGAAGTTTGAAAATAGTCGAGGTTTGTGGAAAGAGATAAGGTTCAAAATAAAAAAAAAATCATCTTGTACAAGAGAATGCATTTTAAATATAGTCGACATTTGTGGAAGAAGAGAAGGTTCAAAATAAAAAAAATCATCTTTTTTGCAAGAGAACTTATTTTGAAAATAGTCGTAATTTGTGAAAAGAGGAAAAGTTCGAAATAAAAATAAATCGTCATTTACAAGATACAACAGAATGTCAAGAATTTTAACATTTTACATAAATTTAGTCAATCGAAAAATTTATTTTTTTAATACAAAGAATATACTTTAATTAATTATATATTATCCATTTTGTTCAATGACCTTTTGCCATCTTTCTTGCAGCTTTATATTCCTCTCGCTCATAGAATTTCTCATCCTTCTCAGAAAAAATTGAACCAAGTGCGATTTAAGGTCATCATCATTTGAGAAAATTTTTACCATTCGTAGAATTCTCCAAATTGCAAAATAAATAATAATGAAATGGTGCTATGTCAGGGCTGTATGGGGAATGCCACATCACTTCCCAACCAAGATCCAATAATTTCCCACGAAGTACCAAAGATGTGTGAGGCCTAGCATTGTCATGGTGAAACAAAATTTCGTTCTTGTCAATTTCTTTCTTTCCAATTTGGCAATTCTGGCTTTTTTTCTTTGATTGCTTCATCCAATTTGGCAATACTGGCTTTTTTTCTTTGATTGCTTCATTTCATTTGCCCATTCTGGCTTTTTTTCTTTGATTGCTTTATCCAATTTCATTTGCTGCTGGCAGTACACTTCTGAATTGATTGTCTGGTTCCTTGGAAGCAACTCAAAATACAGAACATCTTTATAATCCCACCAAATCGACAGATTTTTTTTTTTTTTATGCAATTCAGCTTTGATGTGGTTTGTGTTGGTTCATCGTGTTTGGACCATGATCGTTTTCGAATGATGTAACTGTAGACGACCCAAATTTTATCACCAGTAATGATTCTTTTAAAAAAGGGATCATTTTCACTGCGTATCTCAAATATTGATTCGTTGTGTCAAATGAATCTCTTTCAATTTATGCAGAACCCAAATATCGAGCTTTTTAACGAGTCCGAGACATTTAAAATGATTCTCAATTTTTGTGTGACATATTTAACCTCACTGAAATCTCTCGAACAGTTATATGATTCTTCTTTTTAATAATGGCATTAATTTGATAAACTTTGACAATGAATTTAATTTGGTGGAATGGACTGGTCTTTGGTTATCTTCAAAAGTTGAAATACAAATGTTGCCCCTGAAACCAAGGTTATTTTCAAAATCTGAAATACAAATCTTTTCCCCTGAAACCAAGAAAGATTAAAAAACACAACAGAGGTTGCTCTAAGGCGTTTCGATAGCTAAGAGAGATGAGAGATACTTGGCATCTCTCTGAAGATAATATTTGGTTTTTGGTGGTTTTGTGATATGAAAAAACACTTTATTTTTAATGCAAACAATATACTATAATCAGTTATATATTTTTCATTTCGTTCAATGACCTTTTGCCATCTTTGCAGCTTCATGATTCCGCGCGCTCGTAGAATTTCTCATCCTTCTTAGAAAAAATTGAACCAAGTGCGATTTAAGGTCATCATCATTTGGGAAATTTTTACTATTCGTAGAATTCAAAAAAACTGCGAAATTAATGGTAATGAGATGGTGCTAGGTCAGGGCTGTATGGAGTATGCTACATTACTTCTCAACCAAGCTCCAATAATTTCCTACGAGTTATCAAAGATGTGTGAGGCCTGACATTGTCATGGTGGAACACAATCCCTTCTTCACAACTCCTTTCTTACGGATTTACCAATTTTAGATTGGTGCTTGGTTGTCTTCAAAAATTGAAATAGAGAACTTATCCCCTGAAATCAAGAAAGATTTAAAAACCCAACAAAGGTTGCTCTAACGCATTTCGACTGTCAAGCTGTCATCTTCAGAGAGAAACTGTTTATCTCTGAAGATGATAGTTTGGCTGTCGAAACGCGTTGGAGCAGCCTTTGTTGTGTTTTTTAATCTTTATTGGTTTCAGGGGACAAGTTCTAGATATCAAATTAATTTGATGATATAATTTGATAGCTTGATAGTTTGATATCAACTTTAGTAGGTCGACCAGAACGTTGGTCATCTTTGAGTGAAAAATCTCCAGAACGAAATTTCCTAAACCAATTCTGCGTTCTGTTATGGAATCACCACCATAAACTTCACATATTTCTTTATCAGCCTCCGCAGCTGTCTGTCCTTTAGGGAAATAAAAAAGTAAAATATGTCAAAAATGTTCGTTTTTGCACTCCATGTTAACATTGACCCTCAACTATCAGCTACAAATAAAATCTCTCACCACGTGCCTTAAAATGAATCTTGACCTGTCTGATATCAAATATTAAAACGTCAAGAACATCACCCACAGAATTCATCAAAAAAAAATTAAATAACGCCGTCTATGTGAAAAAAAAAACGAAATTACTTTCAATAGCTTGTTTATACAAACGAGCAACTATTGTGATTTTAATTTTTTTTTGGTTTCAATGGACAAGATTCGTTTATCAATTTTTGAAGATAACCAAGTCTGTTCCATCAAAAAAAAACTGAGCAACTTAATTGTGGTACATATTGTATAAAGCTAAGGGCAGAATAATATTTCTTTTTACCCTTAAAGAGGGTGTATGTTATCTCCCAAATTTTTTGGTCACTAGCCCCCTTCATAATTCAATTTTTTTGCTTCGCCCCACCTCAAAATATTGATCCAACGTGGTTGAGCGTGCAATTGATGATGATGTGTTAAAATGGTTCCCAATAATTTCTATTCATCAGCTGCAGTACTGCTAAGTCTAATAATGAAATATTTTCGCGACGTCCCTATCATAACTGCAACAAAACAGGGCGCACAGTTTGGGAACCACTGATCTAGTCCATTCCGATGCAGCATCCCTAGCAGCACTGCTGATCAAAATCTAATATTGAAGTAATTTCGCGACGTCCCTATGGTATAACTGCAACAAAACAGGGCGCACAGTTTGGGAACCACTGATCTCGTCCATCCCGATGCAGCATCTGGAGCACCACTGCTGCACAAAATCTAATATTGAAGTAATTTCGCTATGGTATACCTGCAACAAAACAGGGCGCACAGTTTGGGAACCACTGATCTAGTCCATCCCGATGCAGCATCTGGAGCACCACTGTTGCACAAAATCTAATATTGAAGTAATTTCGCGACGCCCCTATGGTATAACTGCAACAAAACAGGGCGCACAGTTTGGGAACCACCGATCTAGTTCATCCTGATGAAATTGAGTAACCAACTCGATCTATTGCTGTGAATATGTGATGCTTATGTAACATTTTCAGCATCACGTATTACATATTTTGTAAATCATAATCGTCTTATCAAGACTTGCAACTTTCCTAGTTAATTTGAGTAAACACTAATGTTTGAACATCTTTCAGGACCAGTTCTCCTTTTGATGATGATTATGATGATGCTTCTGGATTGTATGGTAAAAGTTCAAAACCGTAAGTACATTCTTCAGAAATTTCATTTCGTATATTCTCATCTTCACTAATTTTCATTCACATTTAGGTAATATATATATATATATATATATTTGTTTTCAATCTCCGGTAGATCCCAAGATAGAGCACTGAATAGGTATTTAATTTGTATTTGTGTGACATGAAAAAACACAAAAGTGTATAATTTCAATTCAGGTGTAGTGCAATTTTGAATCAGATAGAAATTTGACACGAACAAAATATTTAAAAAAATATTTTGTTCGTGTCATTTTAATTTGATTTTTTTTTATTTATAAGGCAAATCCATATTTCTCTCAAATTCCGTTTACTGGCATAGAAATTTTGCAAAATGTCTTATAGTTGTGAATTTTTTGAAATTTTTCGTAACATTTTGACAATTTGAAACTATTCTTGGGCAATTCTCTACTAACTGGAACATTCAGTACGAAATGCTATTTAAATCTTGTTTTTTATATCGTAAATATATCGTAAAGTTAGGTTCAAAAATTAAATCTAGGCCCCTGAAACCAAGAAACATTAAAAAACACAACAGAGGTTGCTCTAGCGCGTTTCGGTAGCCAAGCTATCATCTTGAAAGAGATCCTTGTCCCCTGAAACCAAGAACGATTAGAAAACACAACAGAGGTTGCTCTAACGCGTTGCGATAGCTAATCTATCATCTTCAGAGAGATCAGATTTTCAGAGAGGTACTCTAAAGATCTCTGATCTCTCTGAAGATGACATCTTGGCTATCAAAACGCGTTAGAGCAACCTCTGTTGTGTTTTTGAATCTTTTTGGTGTTTCAAAAAAGATAAAAGAACACAACAGAGTTCGATAGCCAATCTATCGTCTTCAGAGAGATCAGATCTTTGAAGAGTTACTCTGAAGATCTCTGTTCTCTCTGAAGATAATACCTTGAATATCAAAACGCGTTAGAGCAACCTCTGTTGTGTTTTTTAATCTTTTTGGTTTCAAAAAAGATAAAAAAACACAACATAGTTCGATAGCCAATCTATCATCTTCAGAGAGATCAGACCTTCAAAGAGGAAGGTACTCTGAAGATCTCTGTTCTCTCTGAAGATAATAGCTTGGCTATCAAAACGCGTAGAGCAACCTCTGTTGTGTTTTTTAATCTTTTTGGTTTCAAAAAAGATAAAAGAACACAACATAGTTCGGCAGTCAATCTATTACCTTCAGAGAGATCAGACCTTCAAAGAGGGAGGTACCCTGAAGATCTCTGTTCTCTCTGAAGATAATAGCTTGGCTATCAAAACGCGTTAGAGCAACCTCTGTTGTATTTTTTAATCTTTTTGGTTTCAAAAAAGATAAAAGAACACAACAGAGCTCGATAGCCAATCTATCATCTTCAGATAGATCAGATCTTCAAAGAGGTACTCTAAAAATCTTTGTTCTCTCTGAAGATAATAGATTGGCTATCAAAACGCATTAGAGCAACCTCTGTTGTGTTTTTTTTTCAATCTTTTTGGTTTCAAAAAAGATAAAAGAACACAACAGAGTCTGATAGCCAATCTATGATCCTCAGAGATATCAGATCTTCAAAGCAGTACTCTAAAGATCTCCGATCTTTCTGCAGATGACATCTTGGCTATCAAAACGCGTTAGAGCAACCTATGTTGTGTTTTTTAATCTTTTTGGTTTCAAAAAAGATAAAAAAAATACAACAGAGTTCGGTAGCCAATCTATCATCTTCAGAGAGATTAAATCTTTAAAGAGGTACTCTGAAGATCTCCGATCTTTCTGCAGATGACATCTTGGCTAATAAAACGCATTAGAGCAACTTCTATTGTGTTTTTTAATCCTTTTGGTTTTAAAAAAGATAAAAAAACACAACAGGGTTTGATATAGCCAATCTATTATCTTCAGAGAGATCAGATCTTCAAAGCGCTACTCTGAAGATCTCCGATCTTTCTGCAGATGACATCTTGGCTATCAAAACGCGTTAGAGCAACCTATGTTGTGTTTTTTAATCTTTTTGGTTTCAAAAAAGATAAAAAAAATACAACAGAGTTTGGTAGCCAATCTATCATCTTCAGAGAGATTAAATCTTCAAAGAGGTACTCTGAAGATCTCTGATCTTTCTGCAGATGACATCTTGGCTATCAAAACGCGTTAGAGCAACCTATGTTGTGTTTTTTAATCTTTTTGGTTTCAAAAAAGATAAAAAAAATACAACAGAGTTCGGTAGCCAATCTATCATCTTCAGAGAGATTAAATCTTCAAAGAGGTACTCTGAAGATCTCTGATCTTTCTGCAGATGACATCTTGGCTATCAAAACGCGTTAGAGCAACCTATGTTGTGTTTTTTAATCTTTTTGGTGTTTCAAAAAAGATAAAAGAACACAACAGAGTTCGATAGCCAATCTATCGTCTTCAGAGAGATCAGATCTTTAAAGAGTTACTCTGAAGATCTCTGTTCTCTCTGAAGATAATATCTTGACTATTAAAACGCGTTAGAGCAACCTATGTTGTGTTTTTTAATCTTTTTGGTTTTAAAAAAGATAAAAAAACACAACAGGGTTTGATATAGCCAATCTATTATCTTCAGAGAGATCAGATCTTCAAAGCGCTACTCTGAAGATCTCCGATCTTTCTGCAGATGACATCTTGGCTATCAAAACGCGTTAGAGCAACCTATGTTGTGTTTTTTAATCTTTTTGGTTTCAAAAAAGATAAAAAAAATACAACAGAGTTCGGTAGCCAATCTATCATCTTCAGAGAGATCAAATCTTCAAAGAGGTACTCTGAAGATTTCTGATCTTTCTGAAAATGACACTTTGGCTACCAAAACGCGTTAGAGCAACCTCTGTTGTGTTTTTTAATCTTTTTGGTTTCAAAAAAGATAAAAGAACACAACAGAGCTTGATAGCCAATCTATCATCTTCAGAGAGATCAGATCTTCAAAAAGGTACTCTGAAGATCTCTGGTCTTTCTGAAGATGACATCTTGGCTATCAAAACGCGTTAGAGCAACCTATGTTGTGTTTTTTAATCTTTTTGGTTTTAAAAAAGATAAAAAAACACAACAGGGTTTGATATAGCCAATCTATTATCTTCAGAGAGATCAGATCTTCAAAGCGGTACTCTGAAGATCTCCGATCTTTCTGCAGATGACATTTTGGCTATCAAAACGCGTTAGAGCAACCTATGTTGTGTTTTTTAATCTTTTTGGTTTCAAAAAAGATAAAAAAAATACAACAGAGTTCGATAGCCAATCTATCATCTTCAGAGAGATCAGATCTTCAAAGAGGTACTCTGAAGATTTCTGATCTTTCTGAAGATGACATATTGGCTATCAAAGCGCGTTAGAGCAACCTCTGTTGTGTTTTTGAATCTTTCTTGGTTTCAGGAGACAAGATTTGCTTTTCAATTTTTGAGGATAACCAAGGACCAGTTCGTTCCACAAAAAAAAGTAGAGTAAGGTGCACATAATTTGCAAAATGATCACATTACTAACGTTCATTTCGATGCAAAACTAGAGGTCTGAATACCTTAAATAACATTTGGTGGCTTTTCCAAATTACAGGAGACTGTTTTTTTAAACACTTGCGACAAGTTTTGACATTAAAAATATATTGGCGACAAATTACAGAGTAGATTTTATTTTCTTTGTTTTCTTTTTTTTTATCTACTTTTAATTTATACTTCCAAAACTAGATGATTCCTATTTTAACATTTTAAGCTTTCTTCGAAAGACTAAACTTTTCATTGTCACAAACACCAGGGGACTGTTTTGGGTATAATTTGGATGCCAAAGAAAAGAAAATATGAATAGCAGTCTCTCGCAACTCACAAGTGAGTCAGATATCAAGTTCTTTGATCTTGCACAAAAATACCGAAACGTCTATCTGAAAAAACGCGCAGACAACGATTTTCCAATTAGTAGAGAATAACCCCTTTACAACTTTCGTGATTTTTGTGTGCTCGAAGTTTTAATAAAAAAAACTGAAATTTAAAAGTAGAACGTTCCAAAAAAACTCTAAATTGTTAAAAAAAATATGTGATTACTTTGGGTCCTCTTTACTGGAATTTGGGCTTGTTCCTGTTTAAATGTGAAGAAAATTTTCAACACAGGATATACTTCTTCCGGGATTGGACCGTGTCAAAAAACTACTAAAAGTGTTCTAACACTTTTAGTAGCTCTTTGACACGGTCCAATCCCGGAAGAAGTATTTGATTCCGGGATTGGACCGTGTCAAAAAGCTACTAAAAGTGTTCTAACACTTTCAGTAGTTCTTTGACACGGTCCAATCCCAGAAGAAGTATTTTATTCCGGGATTGGACCGTGTCAAATACTTCTTCCGGGATTGGACCGTGTCAAAGAACTACTAAAAGTGTTAGAACACTTTTAGTAGCTCTTTGACACGGTCCAATCCCGGAAGAAGTATTTGATTCCGGGATTGGACCGTGTCAAAAAGCTACTAAAAGTGTTCTAACACTTTCAGTAGTTCTTTGACACGGTCCAATCCCGGAAGAAGTATTTTATTCCGGGATTGGACCGTGTCAAATACCACTTCCGGGATTGGACCGTGTCAAAGAACTACTTAAAGTGTTAGAACACTTCTAGGAGTTTTTTGACACGGTCCAATCCCAAAATAAGGTTATCCTGTACTGACTCAGGCCGTGGAAGCCTTCGTTATCATAAAATTTTCAGCAGGAAATACTAATCAAAGTTGTTTTCAGTAATAATAACGATGACAACAGCAAGTATGACGATAACAACAATCAGAATAATTTAGCCAGGAGCCTCTTAGAGTAAGTGGAAATGTTTTTAACAATCTAAGAAATCGTTTTTTACTTAATTTCCTTAAACTAATTCGCGATTTTTAGTAGTTTAAGCAATAACGAGAAGAATAGTTTAATAATCAGCCTCTTAGAGTAAGAAAAGAAAATTGGCAAGTAGCAATTAACTCAATTTTATTATTTCTAGCAATCTAAGTAACAACCACAAAAACAACAATAACAATCCTCTTGCTAGAAGCCTTCAAAGGTAAGACGTCAAAATTATTAACTTTTTTAAATAAAAATTATTAATTTTTTTAAAACGATTTTCAGTTATCCAAAAACCAATGTCAAGAACACCCAATCAAATCCTCTACTCAGAAGCGTTTTAAAGTAAGAAGAAACTTATAAAACGTCTACTTATTATTTTTTTCCAAAAATTTCGACTTTAATTCCATATTTGAGCTACTTTCTTAAGCTTTCAAAAAGTTTTCTTCAAATCTCAGTTTTTTTTTTTCAAGTATCTCTATGAAGATGATAGCTGGGCTATCGAAACGAGTAAGAGCAACCTCTGTTGTGTTTTTTAATCTTTCTTGGTTTCAGGGAACAAAATTTGTATTTCAATTTTTTCAAGAAAAAAAATTTTCTTGACAAACGATATGGAAACCTGAATTATTTGTAAATGTCGGGTTTTATCTTAAAATTTTTGCTGAAAAGTTTTCACTTTACACTCAAACATTTCTAGAAATTCTTCTAGTTTTTGAATATTGCTTATTTTCTTAAAATTCAAAGTTTAAACTCTTGAATTGAAAAACTGAAACAAAAATCTTGTGCCCTGAAACCAATAACGATTAAAAACCGTCGAATTTTAAAAAACGTTGAAATTTCTTAGAAAAAGTCAAATTTTGAGATTACCACATTTCAAAAAAGAGGTGAATTTTAGGGAAGATTGAAAATTGTTGAAATACCAAAATGGAACTTTTCAGATAAAAGCAAAAATTTGAAAAAAAAAAAAATTGTTGTGACTGTCTTTTTCACAAATTTCTCGAAATCCTTGACTTTTTTTCTACTAAAACAAATTAAAATACAAATCTTGTCCTCTGAAACCAAGAAAGATTAAAAAACGCAAGAAAGATTGTCCGAACGCGTTTCGATAGCCAAGCTATCATCTTCAGAGAGATACTGCAATGTACTGTACTGTATCTCTCTGAAGATAATAGCTTGGCTATCGAAATGCGTTAGAGCAACCTTTGTTGTGTTTTAAAATCTTTCTTGGTTTTAGGAGGCAAGATTTGTATCTTAATTTTTTGAAGAAACAAAATTTTTCTTGACAAACCCTATAAAAACCCAAACCATTTGTAAATGTCGAGTTTTATTTTAAAATTTTTGCTGAAAAGTTTTCACTTTACATTCAAATATTTCCAGAAATTCTTTTAGTTTTTAAATATTGCTTCTTTTCTTAAAATTCCAAGCTTACATTCGAAATGTATGTCTTGAATTAAAAAATTGAAATACAAATCTTGTCCCCTGAAACCAAGAAAGATTAAAAAACCGTCGAATTAAAAAAAATGTCGACATTTCTCAGAAAAAGTCAAATTTTGAAATTACGATATTTCGAAAAAGAGGTGAATTTTAGGGAAGATTGAAAATGGTTGAAATACCAAAATGGAACTTTTCAGATAAAAGCAAAAATTTGAGAGAAGAAAACGAATTTTGTTGTGACTGTCTTTTTCACAAATTTCTCGAAATCCTTGACTTTTTTTCTATTAAAACAAATTGAAATACAAACCTTGTCCTCTGAAACCAAAAAAGATTAAAAAACGCAATAAAGATTGTCCGAACGCGTTTCTATAGCCAAGCTATCATCTTCAGAGAGATACTGCAATGTACTGTACTGTATCTCTCTAAAGATGATAGCTTGGCTATCGAAATGCGTTAGAGCAACCTCTGTTGTGTTTTTTAATCTTTCTTGGTTTCAGGAGGCAAGATTTGTATTTTAATTTTTTGAAGAAAAAAAAATTTTTCTGACAAACCCTATAAAAACCCAAATCATTTGTAAATGTCGAGTTTTATTTTAAAATTTTTGCTGAAAAGTTTTCACTTTACACTCAAATATTTCTAGAAATTCTTTTAGTTTTTAAATATTGCTTCTTTTCTTAAAATTCCAAGCTTAAATTGGATTAAAAAATTGAAATACAAATCTTGTCCCCTGAAACCAAGAAAGATTAAAAAACCGTCGAATTGAAAAAAATGTCGACATTTCTCAGAAAAAGTCAAATTTTGAAATTACGATATTTCGAAAAAGAGGTGAAGATTGAAAATGGTTGAAATACCAAAATGGAACTTTTCAGATAAAAGCAAAAATTTGAGAGAAAAAAACGAATTTTGTTGTGACTATCTTTTTCACAAATTTCTCGAAATCCTTGACTTTTTTTTTACTAAAACAAATTGAAATACAAATCTTGTTCTCTGAAACCAAGAAAGATTAAAAAAAGCAAGAAAGATTGTCCGAACGCGTTTCGATAGCCAAGCTATCATCTTCAGAGAGATACTGCAATGTACTGTACTGTATCTATCTGAAGATGATAGCTTGGCTATCGAAATGCGTTAGAGCAACCTTTGTTGTGTTTTTTAATCTTTCTTGGTTTCAGGAGGCAAGATTTGTATTTTAATTTTTTGAAGAAAAAATTTTTTTCCTGACAAACCCTATAAAAACCCAAATCATTTGTAAATGTCGAGTTTTATTTTAAAATTTTTGCTGAAAAGTCTTCACTTTACACTCAAATATTTCAGGAAATTCTTTTAGTTTTTAAATTATGCTTCTTTTCTTAAAATTCCAAGCTTAAATTCGAAATGTATGTCTTGAATTAAAAAATTGAAATACAAATCTTGTCCTCTGAAACCAAGAAAGATTAAAAAACCGTTGAATTAAAAAAAATGTCGACATTTCTCAGAAAAAGTAAAATTTTGAGATTACGATATTTCGAAAAAGAGGTGAATTTTAAGGAAGATTGAAAATTGTTAAAAAACCGAAATGGAACTTTTCAGATAAAAGCAAAAATTTGAGAAAAAGAACGCATTTTGTTGTGACTGTCTTTTTCACAAATTTCTCGAAATCCTTGACTTTTTTTCTTTCTTGTCCTCTGAAACCAAGAAAGAATAAAGAACACAACAACTATCATCTTAAGCGAGATACTTTTGAGTAAAAGGGAAATTTACGATAAACGAATGAAAATTTTTATCGAATCGAATTAAAAATTAATTAAAAATTAAAAAGAAAGCTTCAAATTTTTAAAAAGAGGCTTTTTTCGACTAAAAAAAATTGAAATACTTTCATCGAGTCGAATTAAAAATTAAAATGAAAGCTCCAAATGTTTAAAAAGAGATTTTTTTTAACTAGAACCAACTGAAATACAAATTCTGTTCTCTGAAACCAAGAAAGATTAAAAAACACAACAAAAGTAACGCGTTTCGATAGCCCAGCTATCATCTTCAGTGAGATACTTTTTAGTAAAAGGAACATTTACCATAAACGAATGAAAACTTTCATCGAGTCGAATTAAAAATTAATTAAAAATTAAGATAAAAGCTTGAAATTTTCAAAAAGATGCATTTTTCGACTAAAACAAATTAAAATACAAATCTTGTCGCCTTAAACCAAGAAAAATTAAAAAACACAACAAATGTAACGCATTTCGATAGCCAAGCTATCATCTTCAGAGAAATACTTTCGAGTAAAAGGAAAATTTACGATAAACGAATGGAAATTTTCATCGAATCGAACTAGAAATTAAAATGAAAGCGTCAAATTTTCAAAAAGAGTCTTTTTTTCAACTAGAAAAAATTGAAATATAAATTTTGTCCCCTGATACCAAGAAAGATTAAAAAACACAACAAAGGTAACGCATTTCGACAGCCAAGCTATCATCTTCAGAGGGATACTTTTGAGTAAAAGGGAAATTTACGATAAACGAATGGAAATTTTCATTGAGTCGAATTAAAAGTTAATTAAAAATTAAAATGAAAGCTTTGAATTTTCAAAAAGAGGCCTTTTTTGACTAAAAAAGTAGAAATACAAATCTTGTCCCCTAAAATCAAGAAAAATTAAAAAACACAACAAATGTAACGCATTTCGATAGCCAAACTATCATCTTCAGAGAGATACTTTTGAGTAAAAGGAAAATTTACGATAAACGAATGGAAATTTTCATTGAGTCGAATTAATAATTAATTAAAAATTAAAATGAAAGCTTTAAATTTTCAAAAAGAGGCTTTTTTTGACTAAAAAAGTAGAAATACAAATCTTGTCCCCTAAAATCAAGAAAAATTAAAAAACACAACAAATGTAACGCATTTCGATAGCCAAGCTATCATCTTCAGAGAGATACTTTTGAGTAAAAGGGAAATTTGCGATAAACGAATGGAAATTTTCATTGAGTCGAATTAAAACTTAATTAAAAATTAAAATGAAAGCTTCAAATTTTCAAAAAGAGGCTTTTTTGGACTAAGAAAATTGAAATACAAATCTTCTCCCCTGAAACCAAGAAAAATTAAAAAACACAACAAATGTAACGCATTTCGAGCCAAGCTATCCTCTTTAGAGAGATACTTTTGAGTAAAAGGGAAATTAACAATAAACGAATGGAAACTTTTATCGAGTCGAATTAAAAATTAATTACAAACTAAAATGAAAGCTTCAAATTTTCAAAAAGAGACTTTTTTTTAACTAGAAAAAATTGAAATACAAATTTTGTGCCCTGAAACCAAGAAAGATTAAAAAACAAAACAAAAATAATGCATTTCGATAGTGCAGCTATCATTTTCAAAGAGATACTTTTGAGGTAAAGGGAAATTTACGATAAATGAATGGAAACTTTCATAGAGTCGAACCATACCCAGCTTGAATGTTTGTGTTCATCTTAAAGTGTCAATATTTATATAGTTTGTGGCATATGAACCAATAACTTAAAAACCAAGAAATCAAAAAAATAGAAACTTCAAAAATGTTAGGGCTATCTAAAAAAATGTTGAAATTTAGAATAAAGTAAAAATTTTCTAAAGAAAACCAAATATTGAGCACTCATTAGAATTTTGAGACTAAAGTAAAGATGTACTTTGATTAAAATAGTACATAAAGTGAAAATTTTCAAGAAAATGGCGAATTTTGATATGACAGGAGATTTTTCGATTTAAAAAGACCCTCAGTCTAAATATACTTTACGCTGAGAAACAGAGGGGAGCCCACTCTATCATTTTATAACTATAACATGTCTTTACTTGATCCAGAAATATTTATTTTTTTTCAAGTCCTTTCCTTAAAATTCGTACTCTTTTCTTAAAGTTTCATCTTATGCGTTACAAATTTTTCTTTTTTTCTCAAATTTGAATATTCCCTTGATAGAGTGGCATTGAAATTTTGATTTGCTAACGAGATTTTGATTTTTTTTATAATTTTGTTGAGTTTTTATCGTTAATAAAGTTTAATAGGTATGAAAATTTTGGGTTAAATTTGGAAAAAAAAATTCATATTTTGGGTTAAATTTTGAGATTTTTCTTTCGCGTGTTCGAATTATTGTATGAGGTTTCAAAAGTTTCATAGAAATCAACTGTTTGTTAACATTTTTTTTTAAATAAAATGATTTTCAGTGGTCCAAATAGTAACAACAACAATATTAATAAGAACCAACAGAATAACCTAGTTAGGAGCCTCTTAAAGTAAGTGAAATTTGTTCTCAAGTGTATAGCTTTCTCAACCTTTTTAATTTTTAGTAATCTAATCAATAATAACAAGAATAACTATAACAATAAGCAATCCAATCTAGCTAGGAGTCTGTTAGTGTGAGTAACGAAATCTGTAAATTACTAAATATTTCGAATAAATTTACGATTTTCAGTGGTAAGAACTACGGCAGCAATCAACAAAATAATCTAGCCAGAAGCCTCGTGAGGTAAGCAAATGTGATTATCAAGTTTTAGTTAAACCAATTCAATCGAAATAATTTTCAGTAATTTAAACAATCCGAATAATTTGAGATTGAATCAACTAGCTAGGAATTATTTAGTGTAAGTACTGGAGATTGTCAACAGCTAATTTACCCAGTGGTCCCCACACTTATTTGGTCCTTGTGTCCTTTTTTTAAAAGAAAAAGTAGTCAGGGTACCGTGACCTATTACAATTTTTAGGTCAAATAATTTGCAAAACCTGGTCCGGTGTTAGCAAATATTTATCGAAACCTTGTGGAATTTTTAAATTTTGTTGCGTTTATATTGTTACGGGCTTATCGGTTCGATTTGATACACGTGATGGATTTATTCCCACTTTATTACTGAATTAACTCGGCACACTTCAACTGAACAGTAACTCACTAATTATTTACTAATTGCTAACCAACTTATTGCACTTGCTTCTAACTAACTGACTCGAGGGAAAACTGACCGCCTTTTTATAGTTTCGGCCCGCGTCTTCCAGAACTTTCGGCAGATAAGGCTTATCGAATGCCGAAATTTCTGGAACGCTTATCTGCCGTTTGTTTCGTTATCGCGGCCGCTTTCCCCTTATCAGAACCTTCTAGAAACTTTTTTTATTTACTAAATTCTACAATTCTATTCTAAATCCTATTTCATCTATTTACATTACGTTACAATATCGTTAATAAAGTTTAATGGTTATGAATTTGTAGGTCATAGAATTAGTGGATTTTTTTTAGAATTTTTTTTAGTTAAACATATCAAATATGCTTATAAAGCATCACGTTTTCCTAAAGTATATTGCACAATAGTATAAAATCTTGGAATGTCTTATTTTTAAATTTTCCCGACTGCTTTCCTCAAGTTTTCACTGTTCCCTTATTAACCCAAATGCACCCGAGGTTGGAACTTGTAGCCAAATATAAATTAAGAGGTGAAGAGTGTTCTCTTAGCTAAATTTTTTCAAATATTAATTTCAGTGAGCTACAAAAGGATAAGTTCTCTACTGACAATCAACAAAATGGCCTGGCCAGGAGTATTTCAAGGTGAGTTGAAGGTTATCAGAACTGGCAATTTAACTGTTTGGGTCGATATTCTTGTTTTCAGTAATTCTAACAACAACCAGAAGAATTATTTTCTTAAAAGCGATTCAAAGTAAGAATATAGTTATATACCTAACGACTTTCTAATGAAACCAATGATTTTCAGCGTTATAAGCAGTAATAATATTAATATGGCTAGGAACCTACCGAAGTAAGTAATGTTAAGTAGAAGGAATAACGTTTTTGAAATAAAATATATTGCTACTCATTTTATAAACTAAAATACAAATCTTGTCCCCTGAAACCAAGAAAGATTAAAAAACACAACAGAAGTTGCCCTGACGCGTTTCGATAGCCAAGCTATCATCTTCAGAGAGATACTAAGCGGAGTACAAGAGATACTAAGCGGAGTATCTCCCTGAAGGTGATAGCTAGGCTATCGAAACGCGTTAGAGCAGCCTGTGCTATATTTTTAATCTTTCTTGGTTTCAGGGGATAAGATTTGTATTTCAATTTTTGAAGATAACCAAGGAGCAGTCTGTTCCCCCAAAACTAATTTCATTATCAGTAACAAAGTCAAAATGTTAAAATTTTTGAATGATTTTCTGTTTTGAACGATTTTTTTTCTGGGGAACGGACTAGTCCTTGGTTATCTTCAAATCTTGCCCCTGAAACCAAGAAAGGTTAAAAAACACAACGAAGGTTGCAGTTTTTGGTTTCAGGGGGATAAGATATCAATTTTTAACGATATAAATCAGAATGACTGCAACAATTACAGTCAACAAAATATTCTCGAAAAGACGTTATTCTTTCTAGTTCTAATGAGTCAAATCTTAATGAAAAATTGTTAAAGTATTTGAAGTGACATTAATATTAATGAATCAACTTAATTATATTTTGGCAAGTCTGATTGATTACATTTTGTTAGTATGTTTCGAGACATTAATAAAAATGTATTTCTATGTGGCGATAGAATTAACAACGATGGTTACCAAGTCTTGGCAAGAAGTTTGTTGTTGAAGTAAGTAAAAAGGATAACATAAGTGTCGACTATCCTGAGAGAAGCTATCCGAGGCATCTACACAGCTTCTCTCAGGACAGTTGACACTTATGTCAGAGAGAAAATATATTTTAAGTCAGAGAGAACTGTACGCAACTATCCAATCTAAACGCACTCTCAGGATAGTTGATACTTATATCAGAGAGTAGAAAGTGTCTAGTACAAACGCACCCTAAGAAAACACACAAAATACGAAAAACTTTCAGATTGTGGTAACATTTAAATTCGTCTTTTACAGCAACCCCAACAGTAACAACAAGTATTACTTAGTTGAAGTCAAAAATGAAGCCTTACCAAGAGAAAATATGTTAGTGCATACGTTAACCACTGGAAAACTTTAAAAACTTTGATTAATTTCAGGTGGCTAAAAAATGCAAATGTGATGAACAATTACAATAACCAGCAAGCTTATCCAACTAGGAGCTTAATAGAGTAAGTATTTTGTCAATTTTTTTGCAACTGAAACATCACCCTTGAAAAATTTGTTTAATTCTAGTGACAAAAGCGAAAAACATAACCACGAACAGACAAATGCGTTATTGAGGAACGTTGTAGAGTAAGTATGGAGTCTGCTTTCTCAAAATTGTTTGAATAATATGGTTTAAAATCTAAAAAATTTCGTTGATTTTAGTTTGTTGAAAGATGACCTAAATCAAGACATTGAAAAAAGCCTAGAAAAGGATTTAGTTAGGAGTTTAACCGAGTAAGTATTTTTGTTTTTACTTTATCGTAACTGAAAGCAAACTTCACCCAACTACCCCACCTTCTGACGAATTTTTGGCCAAAGATCATTAATCCAATTTTTTTTAAATCGAAAACAAACGTCACCCAGCCTGATGACCAATTTGGTTTTAGGTCGCAAAATGACAAAACTAAAAATCAGGACCGCAGCGAGACAAATGGTTTACTAAGAAATTTAGTAAGGTAAGTATTTTGTCGACCTTTTCTGAACCAAATCAACCAATGTGATGCTCAATAAAGCGTAAAAATTTTTTTTTAGTTTGTTGAAAGAGGATTTAAATAAAGACGTTGAGAAAAGCCAACAAAATAATTTAGCAAGAAGCTTTGAAGAGTAAGTATTTTATGGTCTCTCTGAAACTGAAACCTAACTCTATAATGTTTTTTTTTTCAATTTATTTAACATTTCTTCGGCCAAGTTTGGAAATATTTAAATTTTTATCGTTTGTTGACAATTTTCTAAACAGTTTTTGAATATCTACTCTTTATTCGACTCATTTTAAGCGAATGATCGTTTCGCTTAAAAAGAGTTGAATGAAGTGTAGACAATGTGACAATTATAGTTGAATGTTTTTTTTTATAAATCGTAACTTTACTTGGCTTAGATGTGTTAAATTACAAGAAATTATTGACGAATGTATCATCAAATGAATTGCTTTATTTCTTCTTTTTAAATAACTAATTCTAGAGAGAAAAATAATTTAAAGAATGCACCAATTCTAAACATAGTTTATTTAATAAATATAATTACACACAAAATTGAACATTACAAACAAAATATTATCAACTACATTTACTTGTCAAACATTAATAACTGTATAATGAGAGAGGCGCATCCAAGGGACGTTCTTCAGTTTCTCAACAAGGTTGGGCGGCTGAATGAATGACCAAGGACACCTCATCACAAGGATAGCACAATGGGCCCGGAAAGGGTGGCCCAAGTGCTGGCCTAAACTTTAGGCAACCCACAACGAATCCAGAATCCAGATCCAGAAGTGTATCTGTTTGTTTTTAATTTTTAGAAATTTTCGAAATTGTTTTATAAAAATGAAAATATCCAGCTCATCATCAATTAGTAAAATTAGATAATTATGAAATTATTGTATAATTAACTTGACCCCAGAATTATTTTCTAGCAAATCCAAGAAAGAACAATATACTGCCAATAGTGACAACACATTAGACGGGTAAGTGTTTCCGAAGAATTTAAGTAGAAGTCAATTAGATGGCTTAGAGGCAGCTTAATTATTCCCAGGGATAACCTCATATCATCCTAATACATGTAGTAGACAGCGGATACCGAGATGGGGAGTACGTTATGTGAAATGAATGAGTAGAGTTGTGGTGGCGATGGCTACGTAGTTAGAGGGCCTGGCCTGTAGCGTGACGGTCCTGGGTTCGACTCCCAGTCGCCGCTCACATATTTTTAACTCTACTACATACAGGACTTTTCAAATATATGACAAAACATTTTCTAAACATAAACGGCACGCTTAGCAACAATACCATGTAGAAAGAATATAAATTGACTTTTCTCAGACATTTCCAGGGATTTCTTGTCACTTGAAATTTTCTCGATTTTTTTCTGACACTACCTTACAACTTTCTTGATGAGATAATGCCCCAATTAGCATTTAGTGAAAACGTTTGCTTAATAAACAATTAAAAGTCAGTTACAAGTCACCTAATGGGGGTTTACTCCCTTGAATATTTATACGACTGACTAGCCAATTAAATTGGAAGTCTTTACAACCATCGTATCATACTGATGATGAGGCCAAGAAAGGCCGAAACTAGCCTGTGGTTGCGGTTGTACATATTTTCAATTTTAAGCGCGTTTAACTGTTTAATTACAGAACATTTAATTGGTCAATTGTTACAACTTTCTTGTTTTTTTTTCGAAGTACAATTCATTCGTAATTGGTTGACTTTTGCAGCTTTAAGAGTTATATATTAAAATAAGGACAGATGGCCCTTTTAAATAAGGGTGGATTGGGCAAAATTTCGTTTAGCAACGAGTTCCAGAGTTTGAAACTTTTGTAAAAAGAGCTTCCATAGATAGAAGTCCTGGCAGTGTGCCAGCTAAACTTGACAAGAATTTGCTACCTCTAACTCTTCTATTCTTCATGGTAGACCCTTATTGACCGGAAATATTATGTTTTTTTTTCAATTTATTTAACATTTCTTCAGCCCAGTTTGGAAATATTTAAATTTTTTAGGTTGGTTGACAATTTTCTAAAAAATGGAATGACAGTAGATTGCCAGACAAAAAATAATTCAAAGTCAGTACAAACTCCTGTTTTGTCCATGTTTTTTTTTTCAGTTTTCCTAGCAGCAAACAAAACTTGGGAGTAAAATTAAAGACGCAGCTGTGTTTTAACAAATATTTGTTGTTTTGTTTTCCCCAGGCGATATACTTTATATATAAATGCGTAATACCTTCAATTGGGATAAAATAACATTCTGTTTTTAGAGCTTGGGGTGATTCCATTGCAGAGGGTGATGACGATGATTTCGATAATTTAGGGAGGAGCTTGATCGAGTAAGTATTTCGTTGGAAATTCAATATCAATACCATAAGATAATCGAGAAGAAAGTTCAAATAATTGACATTTTTAACCCTTAATGTATGGTTATCTTCAATAACTAGAAACTGGATTATATGCAAAATAAAAAACTTGAAATGTGCATGCAAATATGCACGCAATATGCTTAAAGTATGCATAAAAAATGTCAAAATATGCAACTTTAAATCATGGATTATATGCAAAATAAAAAGCTTGAAATTTGCATGCAAATATGCACGCAATATGCTTACAATATGCATGAAAAATGTCAAAATATTCAACTTTAAACCATAATGCTGGTAATTTTGACAAATTTGCTTCTGATTTAAAGAAATTCCCTTTTTATTTTAAAGAAATTTGCTTCTATTACTTCCAGTTTAAACAAACTTGCTTCTATTTATTTCTATTTTAAACAAATTTGCTTGTAATTACTTCCAGTTTAAACAAATTTGCTTCCACTTATTTTCAGCTTGAACAAGTCTGATTCTAATTACTTTTTTGCTTGTTATTACTTCCAGTTTGAACGAATTTGCTTCTAATTACTTCCATTTTAAACAAATTTGCTTCTAATTACTTCCAATTTGGACAAATTTGCTTTTAAATATTTCCAGTTTAAACAAATTTGCTTCTAATTATTTTCAGTTTAAACAAATTTGCTTCTAATTACTTCCAGCTTAAACAAATTTGTTTCTAATTAGTTCCAGTTTGAACAAATTTATTTCTAACTAGTTCAAGTTGGAACAAATTTGGTGCTAATTGGTTCCAGTTAGAACAAATTTGCTTCTAATTACTTCCAGTTTAAACAAATTTGCTTGTAATTACTTCGAGTCTGAACAAATTTGCTTTTAATGACTTCCATTTCAAACAAATTTGCTTCAAATTTCTTCCAGTTTGATAGATTTGCTTCTAATTACATTCAGTATGAACAAATTTATTTCAAATTAGTTTCAGTTTGAACACATTTGATTCTAATTCCTTCCAGTTTGAACAAATTTGCTTGTAATTACTTCTAGTTTAAACAAATTTTCTTCTAATTACATCCATTTTAAACAAATTTGCTTACAATTTCTTCCAGTTTGAACAAATTTGCTTCTAATATCTTCCATTTCAAACAAATTTGCTTCAAATTTTCTCCAGTTTGACAGATTTGCTTCTAATTACATCCAGTTTGAACAAATTTGCTTTCAATTACTTCCATTTTAAACAAATTCGCTTCTAGCTACTTCCAGTTTAGACAAATTTGCTTATAATTATTTGCAGTTTGACAAACTTGCTTCTAATTACTTACAATTTAAATTTGCTTGTAATTATCTCGAGTTTAAACAAATTTGTTTCTAATTACTTTCAGTTTGAACAAATTTGTCTCTCATTATTTCCAGTTTGAACAAATTTGTTTCTAATTACTTACAGTTTTAACAAATTTGCTTTCAATTACTTCCATTTTAAACAAATTTGCTTCTAATTACTTCCAGTTTCGACAAATTTAGTTATAATTACTTGCAGTTGGACAAATTTGCTTCTAATTACCGACAATTTAAATTTGCTTCTAATTATCTCTAGTTTAAAAAAATTTGCTCTTAATTACGTTCCGTTTGAACAAATTTGTCTCTAATTATTTCCAGTTTGAACAAATTTGCTTCTAACTACTTCTAGTTTCAGAAAATTTGTTTCTAATTAGTTCCAGTTTGAACAAATTTGTTTCCAACTAGTTTTATTTTGAACAAATTTGCTTTTAATTACTTCTAGTCTGAACAAATTTGCATCTAAATACTTCCAGTTTGAACAAATTTGCTTCTAATTACTTTCAGTATGAACAAATTTGTTTCAAACTAGTTTTAGTTTGAACACATTTGCTTCTAATTAATTTCTAGCTTGAACAAATTTGCTTCTAATTACTTCCAGTATAAACAAATTTGCTTCTAATGTCTTCCATTTTAAACAAATTTGTTTCAAATTTCCTCCAATTTGACAGATCTGCTTCTAATTACATCCAGTTTAAACAAATTTGCTTTCAATTACATCCATTTTAAACAAATTTGCTTCTAGCTACTTCCAGTTTAGACAAATTTGCTTATAATTATTTGCAGTTTGACAAACTTGCTTCTAATTACTTACAATTTAAATTTGCTTGTAATTATCTCGAGTTTAAACAAATTTGCTTCTAATTAATTTCAGTTTGAACAAATTTGTCTCTCATTATTTCCAGTTTGAACAAATTTGTTTCTAATTACTTACAGTTTTAACAAATTTGCTTTCAATTACTTCCATTTTAAACAAATTTGCTTCTAATTACTTCCAGTTTCGAAAAATTTAGTTATAATTACTTGCAGTTGGACAAATTTGCTTCTAATTACCGACAATTTAAATTTGCTTCTAATTATCTCTAGTTTAAAAAAATTTGCTTTTAATTACGGTCCGTTTGAACAAATTTGTCTCTAATTATTTCCAGTTTGAACAAATTTGCTTCTAACTACTTCCAGTTTTAGCAAATTTGTTTCTAATTAGTTCCAGTTTGAACAAATTTGTTTCCAACTAGTTTTATTTTGAACAAATTTGCTTTTAATTACTTCTAGTCTGAACAAATTTGCCTCTAAATACTTCCAGTTTGAACAAATTTGCTTCTAATTACTTTCAGTATGAACAAATTTGTTTCAAACTAGTTTTAGTTTGAACACATTTGTTTCTAATTAATTTCCAGTTTGAACAAATTTGCTTCTAATTACTTCCAGTTTCGAAAAATTTAGTTATAATTACTTGCAGTTTGACAAATTTGCTTCTAATTACCGACAATTTGAATTTGCTTCTAATTATCTCTAGTTTAAAAAAATTTGCTTTTAATTACGGTCCGTTTGAACAAATTTGTCTCTAATTATTTCCAGTTTGAACAAATTTGCTTCTAACTACTTCCAGTTTTAGCAAATTTGTTTCTAATTAGTTCCAGTTTGAACAAATTTGTTTCCAACTAGTTTTATTTTGAACAAATTTGCTTTTAATTACTTCTAGTCTGAACAAATTTGCCTCTAAATACTTCCAGTTTGAACAAATTTGCTTCTAATTACTTTCAGTATGAACAAATTTGTTTCAAACTAGTTTTAGTTTGAACACATTTGTTTCTAATTAATTTCCAGTTTGAACAAATTTGCTTCTAATTACTTCCAGTTTCGAAAAATTTAGTTATAATTACTTGCAGTTTGACAAATTTGCTTCTAATTACCGACAATTTGAATTTGCTTCTAATTATCTCTAGTTTAAAAAAATTTGCTTTTAATTACGGTCCGTTTGAACAAATTTGTCTCTAATTATTTCCAGTTTGAACAAATTTGCTTCTAACTACTTCCAGTTTTAGCAAATTTGTTTCTAATTAGTTCCAGTTTGAACAAATTTGTTTCCAACTAGTTTTATTTTGAACAAATTTGCTTTTAATTACTTCTAGTCTGAACAAATTTGCCTCTAAATACTTCCAGTTTGAACAAATTTGCTTCTAATTACTTTCAGTATGAACAAATTTGTTTCAAACTAGTTTTAGTTTGAACACATTTGTTTCTAATTAATTTCCAGTTTGAACAAATTTGCTTCTAATTACTTCCAGTATAAACAAATTTGCTTCTTATGTCCTCCATTTCAAACAAATTTGTTTCAAATTTCCTCCAATTTGACAGATTTGCTTCTAATTACATCCAGTTTAAACAAATTTGCTTTCAATTACATCCATTTTAAACAAATTTGCTTCTAGCTACTTCCAGTTTAGACAAATTTGCTTATAATTATTTGCAGTTTGACAAACTTGCTTCTAATTACTTACAATTTAAATTTGCTTGTAATTATCTCGAGTTTAAACAAATTTGCTTCTAATTACTTTCAGTTTGAACAAATTTGTCTCTCATTATTTCCAGTTTGAACAAATTTGTTTCTAATTACTTACAGTTTTAACAAATTTGCTTTCAATTACTTCCATTTTAAACAAATTTGCTTCTAATTACTTCCAGTTTCGAAAAATTTAGTTATAATTACTTGCAGTTGGACAAATTTGCTTCTAATTACCGACAATTTAAATTTGCTTCTAATTATCTCTAGTTTAAAAAAATTTGCTTTTAATTACGGTCCGTTTGAACAAATTTGTCTCTAATTATTTCCAGTTTGAACAAATTTGCTTCTAACTGATTCCAGTTTTAACAAATTTGCTTCTAATTACTTTCAGTTTAAACAGATTTGTTTCTTATTAGTTTCAGTTTAAACAAATTTGCTACTAATTACTTTTAGATTAAACCAATTTGCTTCTAATTACTTCCAATATAAACAAATTTGATTCAAATGAGCTTCAGTTTGAACAAATTTGCTTGTATTTACTTTGAGATTGAACACATTTGCTTCTAAATACTTCCAGTTTAAGGGAATCTATTTCTAATTACTTCCATTTCAAACAAGTTTGCTTCAAATTACTTCCAGTTTGAAGAAATTTGCTTATAATTACTTTCAGTTTAAACAAATTTGCTTTTAATTACTTTTAGTTTAAACAAATTTGATTTCAATTACTTCCAGTTTGATCAAATTTGCTATTAATTACTTGCAGTTTGACAGATTTGCTTTCAATCACTTACAATTTAAATTTGCTTTAAATTATCTTTAGTTTAAACAACTTTGCTTCTAATTACTTTTAATTTAAACCAATTTGTCCCTTATTATTTCCAGATTAAACAAATTTGTTTCTAGTTAATTGCTTTCAAAAACTTCCAGTTTGACAGATCTGCTTCTAATTACTTTGAGTTTGAACAAATTTGATTTCAATTTCTTCCATTTAAAACAAATTTGCTTTTAATTACTTTCAGTTTAAACAAATTTGCTTTTAATTACTTACAGTTTGATAAATTTGCTTCTAATTACGTACAATTTAAATTTGCTTGTAAGTATCTCTAGTTTAAACAAATTTGCTTCTGATTACTTTCAGTTTGAACAAATTTGCTTTTAATTACTTCCAATTTAAACAAATTTGATTTTAGTTACATCTAGTTTAAACAAATTTGCTGCTAATTACATCCAGTTTGAACAAATTTGCTTAATTGGTTGTAGTTTCAATAAATTTGCTTCTAATTACATCTATTTTAAACAAATTTGCTTCTAATCACTTCCAGTTTAAACAAATTTGCTTCTAATTATCTTCAGTTTAAACAAATTTGCTGCTAATTACATCTAATTTAAACAAATTTGCTTCTAATTACTTCCAGTTTAAACAAATTTGCTTTTAATTCTTTCCAATTTAAACAAATTTGCTTTTAATTACTTCCAGTTTAATAAATTTGCTTCTAATTACGTACAATTTAAATTTGCTTGTAATTATCTCTGGTTTAAACAAATTTGCTTCTGATTACTTTCAGTTTGAACTAATTTGCTTTTAATTACTTCCAATTTAAACAAATTTGCTTTTAGTTACATCTAGTTTAAACAAATTTGCTGCTAATTACATCCAATTTGAACAAATTTGCTTAATTGCTTGTAGTTTCAACAAATTTGCTTCTAATTACATCTATTTTAAACAAATTTGCTTCCAATCACTTCCAGTTTAAACAAATTTGCTGCTAATTACATCTAATTTAAACAAATTTGCTTCTAATTACTTCCAGTTTAAACAAATTTGCTTTTAATTACTTCCAGTTTGATAAATTTGCTTCTAATTACGTACAATTTAAATTTGCTTGTGATTATCTCTAGTTTAAACAAATTTGCTTTTAGTTACATCTAGTTTAAACAAATTTGCTGCTAATTACATCCAGTTTGAACAAATTTGCTTAATTGCTTGTAGTTTCAACAAATTTGCTTCTAATTACATCTATTTTAAACAAATTTGCTTCCAATCACTTCCAGTTTAAACAAATTTGCTGCTAATTACATCTAATTTAAACAAATTTGCTTCTAATTACTTCCAGTTTAAACAAATTTGCTTTTAATTACTTCCAGTTTGATAAATTTGCTTCTAATTACGTACAATTTAAATTTGCTTGTGATTATCTCTAGTTTAAACAAATTTGCTTTTAGTTACATCTAGTTTAAACAAATTTGCTGCTAATTACATCCAGTTTGAACAAATTTGCTTAATTGCTTGTAGTTTTAACAAATTTGCTTCTAATTATTTTCAGTTTAAACAAATTTGCTGCTAATTACATCTAATTTAAACAAATTTGCTTCTAATTACTTCCAGTTTAAACAAATTTGCTTTTAATTACTTCCAATTTAAACAAATTTGCTTCTATTTACTTTTAGTTTGAACAAATTTGCTTTTAATTACTTCCAGTTTGAACAAATTTGTTTTGAATTACTTTCGGTTTGAACAAATTTACTTTCATTTACTTTTAGTTTCAAGAAATTTGCTTCTAATTACTTCCAATTTCAACAAATTTGCTTTTAATTACATCCAGTTTAAACAAATTTGCTTCTAATTACATCTAGTTTAAACAAATTTTCTTCTAATTACTTTCAGTTTGAACAAATTTGCGTTCTAATTACTTCCAGTTTGAACAAATTTGCTTCTAATTACGTCCAGTTTGAACAAATTTGTTTTTAATTTCAATAAGTTGGCTTCTAATTTTACTAGGTTTCATTCTAATATGAACAAATTTGCTATTAATTTAAATAAGGTATTTCCAGTGTGAACAAATTTGTTTCTAATTTAAATAGATTTGCTTATAATTTGTAAACATTTGTCAATTTGAACAAATTTGCTACCAGTTTGAATAAACTTGCTTCCAATTTTATTGCATTTCTAGCATGCGTCAACCCAAATTTAAAAGTTTTTCTCGAAATTTGGTTTTTCTGTCTGAAGATGATAGCTTGGCTATCGAAACGCATTGTTGTGTTTTTTAATCTTTCTTGTTTCAGGGGACAAGATTTGTATTTTAGTCTTTCAAAATTAATTTAGTTTCAATCAATTCTGAATTTTCAACAATTATTTTTTTCAATCAATTTTGAATTTTGTTTTGTTCTGAGTTTGTTAATCTTTAAATATCGAAAATTCATGTTAGGATTCGAATGTTTTTCAACAGATCTCAAGATGGATTTACTTTACTGAAAATTTCGACCTTTTCCAAGATTTTGATTTCCTTTTTTTTTCAAAATTTCAACTTCGACAATTTATTTTATTTCAATTTTGCCCTTTTTTGAGTATTTCAAAGTTTTTTTTGAAAATTTCATCTTTTTTTTCAAAATAGGGACTTCAAACTGTCGGCGTTTTAAAAACTGTAATTTTCAAAATTCAACATTTTCAAACATTTTTTGAAAATTTCTATCTTTTTTTGAAAATTCAGAGCATTTATAAATTTTTCTACCTTTTTTTTTAAATAATTCATTTCCTAAATATTTGATTTTTTAATTTCACTTTTTTAGGAATTTGGATTGCTTAAAAATATTTTTTTTTAATTTGAAGATTTTTGAATAATTCCGAGGTTTTCATAATCTTGTATTTTTGTTAAAATATAACATTTTTAATACTTCGAATCTTCTGAAATGTTAATGATTTTTTGGAAATTTCGAGTTGATTCTTCAATATTATCACATAAAGAAAAACTGACGCTATTTCGAAAAAAGACAATTTTTTGAATAAAAAGACTGAAATGAAGAATTTCGAGAATAAATCCCAAAGTAAGAAACCATACTTATTTTAATAGAAAAGAACAAATATTCGAGAAAAATATGAACTTCGAGAAAAATATGAACTTCAAGAAAAAGACGAATTTTAAGAAAAAGACGAATTTTGAGAAAAAGACGAATCTCGAGAAAAAAGTTGAATTTTAGAAACATTACGAATTTAATCAAAATTTTTGAAAATTCAATTTCTAACATATCTAAATTTTTAAAAATTGAAATACAAATCTTGTCCCCTGGAACCAAGAAAAATTAAAAAACACAACAGAGATTGCTTTAACGCGTTTCGATAGCCAAGCTATCATCTTCAGAGGGGTACACAATTTTTTAAAAGAAAGCCTAAAATATGGAGATTTCAAAAAAAGAGGAAATTTGGAGAAGAACTATTAAAATTTAGGGGGGTCTAATATTCAAAAGAATCTGAAAATTTCCAAAGCAAGTCAATTTTAGAACAACTTGAACTTTGGAATAAAATGCAAATTTGGAAAAAAAGACGTATTTTGAGCAAAACGGAGACGAAACTTCAATCTTGTACCTTTTTCGTGAAGCTTTTGACTTCACCTTCAATCCCAAACATTCTAATTTTAAGCTTTAAGCGAATTTCGTGTTAAAAAGTTGAATGGATCCAATATTAAGGCTGAAAGTTCTGTCTTTGTAGCGAAATTTCGACCTCAGTAGCGATATTTCGACCTTAGTAGACATATTTTGACCTTGGCAGCGATATCTAAACCTTAGAAACGATATTTCGACCTTAGTAGCGATATTTTGACCCTAGTAGCGATATTTTAAACTTAGTAGTCATATTTTGACCTTGGCAGCGATATCTAAACCTTAGTAGCGATATTTCGACTTTAGTAGCTATTGGGCCAAGCCAACATTTTATTTTTAGAAATGTACCGTTAGGACACAGAACTATTTTGTACAGAGCATTTTTATGAAGGGTAGACTACCTGCGAGTTTTTGACTCCACTTGTTTTTTTTTTTTAATATAAAACATTCGATAACTGCACTCGGAAGTGACTAGTCGTATTATGAATATACGAAAAATATATATTGTGTAACTGAAAAGTGTAGTTTTTTCGAGTCATCCAATCGCTGACAAAAATGCTTATCGGTGACAATTCAGTAGTGATATTTCGACCTTAGTACCGACATTTCGACCCTAGTAGCGATATTTCGACCCTAGCAGCAATCTTTCGACCTTAGTTGCGAAATTTCGACCTTAGTAGCGATATCTTGACCTTAGTAGCGATATTTCGACCTTAGTAGAGATATTTAGACCTTAGTTGCCAAATTTTGACCTTAGTAGCCATAATTAGAGATTTTTTTGAAACTCAGAATTCGGGGTGTAAGCTCTTTGTTATTAAATGAAGACTTTTTAAATTCGGACGAATTATCGTCTGGAGGTCAAAATTTCCAAAAAATACTCAGATTTAAGTCGAAATTTCGTTAAGTTGCGAAATATATAGTAAGGGAAAATTTCCTCTGAAGAAACAAGTGATTGGATTAGAAACACAAAACGAGAAATTGGTCGTAGTAGGAATTTTTTATTTAAAATTAAAAATCATTAACTATATAACATCTTATTGACCTTTTTTGCCTTTTAGTGATATTTCTTTCCAATTATTCAGCTCTGTTTAAATCTATTTGTTTTTTAGTGATTTTGGCGGTAAAATTAACATTAATAACAAGAACAACAACAACAACAACAAGAACAACAATAACGAAAACAACAACAACAACAACAACAACGGCGAAGAAAATGCTTTAACCAGGGGTCTACCTAAGTAGGTATTATCCTATCAAATATTTTCTTTTCACTGACGCGATTGTTTTCAGTAAAAAAAAAGATGATTTATTGAAGTAAGTATTTTTTTAAAGCAGAAGATACTTTTGTTTTATTAATTATTTTTTACTACGCGATCAGAATAACAATTTCTCGTGAACCAGACTCTGACGCCAATAATGATGATGAATCCTACCGTAGAAGTCTTAAAGCGTAAGTCAATATTTATGGTTTAAATTTTTGACTAAATTATATTTTTATCTGCAGTGACGACGGCTTCAACGAACATGAAAGTTTAGTCGAAAAAGCCGTAGGGTAATTCCAGTTACACAATACTAAAATATTTGTATTAATTTGAATATAAACATATTTAGTTTAAAATTTTTTTGCTGCTAACACATTCAATATTCACATTTTTTTGGAAATGTCGAATTTTGTAAATATTTCGATTTCTTTTGAAAATGATGTCTATTTTTTTAAAAATTAGACGTTAACAGTGTTTCGCTTTTTATTAAAATATTTGACCTTTGTTTTTGTCAGTTATTGACCTTTTTGCAAAAATCTCGACTTATACTCGAAGTTTTGACTTCTTTAAACATTTAGATTTTTTGTAAATGTGACTAGTTCCAAAGAAGTCTCACTTTTTTTTTAGATTAAATTGTTTTAAAAATGTTTCATTTTTAAAAATGTTTTATTTTTAGAAATGTTTTATTTTTAAAAATGTTTTATTTTTAGAAATGTTTCATTTTTAAAAATGTTTAATTGTTTGAACAATATTATTTTCAAAATTTCATTTTTTTTTTCAATATTATTGGGTTTTTTAGTTCGATCTTATTAAAACATTTTTCTCACTTTTGACTTCATTTTTTGATTATTTCGACATTTTTGAAAATTTCGACCTTTTCACAAAACTTCATTCATGTAACATTTTCGCCCTTTTATTTAAAATTAAACATAGAATCTTTTGCAAAATTAGGTTTTCTTGAAGATGTATTAAAGATTTGAAATTTCAAGTTAAACAGTTCTGAAAATTGCCATCTTTTTTATGAAATTTCTATTTGATCTTGTTATGAAAATTTAAGCTCTTTCAAGCCTTAATTTTTTCTTTTTTTTTGTGAAAACTACGACCATTTCGAAACTTACAATTTTTGTGAATATTTCGATCTTTTAAATTTACACTCTTTTTTCGACGAATTTTTTTGTAAATTTGATTTTTTTTTGAAAAACTCAACTTTCGAAAAATCTTGACATATTTTAAAATTTCGACCTTTTTTTTTCAAAGAATTGTTTGATCGTTGAAGCCGATATTCTTTGATATTTCATCTTAATGACGGGGAAATAAAACTTTATTTGACTAACGTACATGTTCAAACTGCTGTGACTGCAGTTTTTATAGATACTGCTATCGACAGTTATTGCTATCGACAAATACTGCTATCGAGAGTTACTACTGTCGACAGTTACTGCTGTCAAGAGTTACTGCTGTCAAGAGTTACTGCTGCCAAGAGTTTCTGCTGTCGAGAGTTACTGCTGCCAAGAGTTTCTGCTGTCGAGAGTTACTGTTGCCGACACTTACTGCTACTACGGTGACAACAGGTTTTATAGTTACTACTGTCGACAGTTACTGCTGTCGACAATTACTGCTATCAAGAGTTATTGCTGTCGACAGTTACTGCTATTAAAAGTTACTGCTGTTAAGAGTTACTGTTATCGAGAGTTATTCCTCTCGACAGTTATTGCTATTAAAAGTTACTGCTGTCAAGAGTTACTGCTGTCAAGAGTTACTGCTGCCAAGAGTTTCTGCTGTCGAGAGTTACTGTTGTCGACACTTACTGCTACTACGGTGACAACAGGTTTTATAGTTACTACTGTCGACAGTTACTGCTGTCGACAATTACTGCTATCAAGAGTTATTGCTTTCGACAGGTACTGCTATTAAAAGTTACTGCTGTCAAGAGTTACTGTTATCGAGACTTATTCCTCTCGACAGTTATTGCTATTAAAAGTTACTGCGAGAGTTACTGCTGTCAAGAGTTACTGCTGTCAAGAGTTACTGTTATCGAGAGTTACTGCTGTCAAGAGTTACTGCTGTCAAGAGTTACTGCTGTCAAGAGTTACTGCTGTCAAGAGTTACTGCTGCCAAGAGTTTCTGCTGTCGATAGTTACTGCTGTCGACAGTTACTGCTGTCGACAATTACTGCTATCAAGAGTTACTGTTATCGAGAGTTATTCCTCTCGACAGTTATTGCTATTAAAAGTTACTGCTGTCAAGAGTTACTGTTATCGAGAGTTATTCCTCTCGACAGTTATTGCTATTAAAAGTTACTGCTGTCAAGAGTTACTGTTATCGAGAGTTATTCCTCTCGACAGTTATTGCTATTAAAAGTTACTGCTGTCAAGAGTTACTGCTGTCAAGAGTTACTGTTATCGAGAGTTATTCCTCTCGACAGTTATTGCTATTAAAAGTTACTGCTGTCGACAATTACTGCTATCAAGAGTTACTGTTATCGAGAGTTATTCCTCTCGACAGTTATTGCTATTAAAAGTTACTGCTGTCAAGAGTTACTGCTGTCAAGAGTTACTGCTGTCAAGAGTTACTGCTGTCAAGAGTTACTGCTGTCAAGAGTTACTGCTGTCAAGAGTTACTGTTATCGAGAGTTACTGCTGTCAAGAGTTACTGCTGTCAAGAGTTACTGTTATCGAGAGTTATTCCTCTCGACAGTTATTGCTATTAAAAGTTACTGCTGTCGACAATTACTGCTATCAAGAGTTACTGTTATCGAGAGTTATTCCTCTCGACAGTTATTGCTATTAAAAGTTACTGCTGTCAAGAGTTACTGCTGTCAAGAGTTACTGCTGTCAAGAGTTACTGTTATCGAGAGTTATTCCTCTCGACAGTTATTGCTATTAAAAGTTACTGCTGTCAAGAGTTACTGCTGTCAAGAGTTACTGCTGTCAAGAGTTACTGTTATCGAGAGTTATTCCTCTCGACAGTTATTGCTATTAAAAGTTACTGCTGTCAAGAGTTACTGCTGTCAAGAGTTACTGCTGTCAAGAGTTACTGCTGTCAAGAGTTACTGTTATCGAGAGTTATTCCTCTCGACAGTTATTGCTATTAAAAGTTACTGCTGTCGACAATTACTGCTATCAAGAGTTACTGTTATCGAGAGTTATTCCTCTCGACAGTTATTGCTATTAAAAGTTACTGCTGTCAAGAGTTACTGTTATCGAGAGTTATTCCTCTCGACAGTTATTGCTATTAAAAGTTACTGCTGTCGACAGTTACTGCTGTCGACAGTTACTGCGGTCGATAGTTACTGCTGTCGATAGTTACTGCTGTCGACAGTTACTGCTATTAAAAGTTACTGCTGTCAAGAGTTACTGTTATCGAGAGTTATTCCTCTCGACAGTTATTGCTATTAAAAGTTACTGCTGTCAAGAGTTACTGCTGTCAAGAGTTACTGCTGTCAAGAGTTACTGCTGTCAAGAGTTACTGCTGTCAAGAGTTACTGTTATCGAGAGTTATTCCTCTCGACAGTTATTGCTATTAAAAGTTACTGCTGTCGACAGTTACTGCTGTCGATAGTTACTGCTGTCGATAGTTACTGCTGTCGATAGTTACTGCTGTCGACAGTTACTGCTATTAAAAGTTACTGCTATCAAGAGTTACTGTTATCGAGAGTTATTCCTCTCGACAGTTATTGCTATTAAAAGTTACTGCTGTCGACAGTTACTGCTGTCGATAGTTACTGCTGTCGATAGTTACTGCTGTCGACAGTTACTGCTATTAAAAGTTACTGCTGTCGACAGTTACTGCTATTAAAAGTTACTGCTGTCAAGAGTTACTGTTATCGAGAGTTATTCCTCTCGACAGTTATTGCTATTAAAAGTTACTGCTGTCGACAGTTACTGCTATTAAAAGTTACTGCTGTCAAGAGTTACTGTTATCGAGAGTTATTCCTCTCGACAGTTATTGCTATTAAAAGTTACTGCTATCAAGAGTTACTGTTATCGAGAGTTATTCCTCTCGACAGTTATTGCTATTAAAAGTTACTGCTATCAAGAGTTACTGTTATCGAGAGTTATTCCTCTCGACAGTTATTGCTATTAAAAGTTACTGCTGTCAAGAGTTACTGCTGTCAAGAGTTACTGCTGTCAAGAGTTACTGCTGTCAAGAGTTACTGCTGTCAAGAGTTACTGCTGTCAAGAGTTACTGCTGTCAAGAGTTACTGCTGTCAAGAGTTACTGTTATCGAGAGTTATTCCTCTCGACAGTTATTGCTATTAAAAGTTACTGCTGTCAAGAGTTACTGTTATCGAGAGTTATTCCTCTCGACAGTTATTGCTATTAAAAGTTACTGCTATCAAGAGTTACTGTTATCGAGAGTTATTCCTCTCGACAGTTATTGCTATTAAAAGTTACTGCTGTCAAGAGTTACTGCTGTCAAGAGTTACTGTTATCGAGAGTTACTGCTGTCAAGAGTTACTGCTGTCAAGAGTTACTGTTATCGAGAGTTATTCCTCTCGACAGTTATTGCTATTAAAAGTTACTGCTGTCAAGAGTTACTGTTATCGAGAGTTATTCCTCTCGACAGTTATTGCTATTAAAAGTTACTGCTGTCGACAGTTACTGCTGTCGATAGTTACTGCTGTCGATAGTTACTGCTGTCGATAGTTACTGCTGTCGACAATTACTGCTATCAAGAGTTACTGTTATCGAGAGTTATTCCTCTCGACAGTTATTGCTATTAAAAGTTACTGCTGTCAAGAGTTACTGCTGTCAAGAGTTACTGTTATCGAGAGTTATTCCTCTCGACAGTTATTGCTATTAAAAGTTACTGCTGTCAAGAGTTACTGTTATCGAGAGTTATTCCTCTCGACAGTTATTGCTATTAAAAGTTACTGCTGTCAAGAGTTACTGTTATCGAGAGTTATTCCTCTCGACAGTTATTGCTATTAAAAGTTACTGCTATCAAGAGTTACTGTTATCGAGAGTTATTCCTCTCGACAGTTATTGCTATTAAAAGTTACTGCTGTCGATAGTTACTGCTGTCGACAGTTACTGCTGTCGACAGTTACTGCTATTAAAAGTTACTGCTATCAAGAGTTACTGTTATCGAGAGTTATTCCTCTCGACAGTTATTGCTATTAAAAGTTACTGCTGTCGATAGTTACTGCTGTCGACAGTTACTGCTGTCGATAGTTACTGCTGTCGACAATTACTGCTATCAAGAGTTACTGTTATCGAGAGTTATTCCTCTCGACAGTTATTGCTATTAAAAGTTACTGCTGTCGATAGTTACTGCTGTCGACAGTTACTGCTATTAAAAGTTACTGCTGTCGATAGTTACTGCTGTCGATAGTTACTGCTGTCGACAGTTACTGCTGTCGATAGTTACTGCTGTCGATAGTTACTGCTGTCGACAGTTACTGCTGTCGACAATTACTGCTATCAAGAGTTACTGTTATCGAGAGTTATTCCTCTCGACAGTTATTGCTATTAAAAGTTACTGCTGTCAAGAGTTACTGCTGCCAAGAGTTTCTGCTGTCGATAGTTACTGCTGTCGATAGTTACTGCTGTCGATAGTTACTGCTGTCGATAGTTACTGCTGTCGACAGTTACTGCTGTCGACAGTTACTGCTGTCGATAGTTACTGCTGTCGACAGTTACTGCTGTCAAGAGTTACTGTTATCGAGAGTTATTCCTCTCGACAGTTATTGCTATTAAAAGTTACTGCTGTCGACAATTACTGCTATCAAGAGTTACTGTTATCGAGAGTTATTCCTCTCGACAGTTATTGCTATTAAAAGTTACTGCTGTCAAGAGTTACTGTTATCGAGAGTTATTCCTCTCGACAGTTATTGCTATTAAAAGTTACTGCTGTCGATAGTTACTGCTGTCGATAGTTACTGCTGTCGACAGTTACTGCTATTAAAAGTTACTGCTGTCGATAGTTACTGCTGTCGATAGTTACTGCTGTCGACAGTTACTGCTATTAAAAGTTACTGCTGTCGATAGTTACTGCTGTCGACAGTTACTGCTGTCGATAGTTACTGCTGTCGATAGTTACTGCTGTCGACAGTTACTGCTGTCGATAGTTACTGCTGTCGATAGTTACTGCTGTCGACAGTTACTGCTGTCGATAGTTACTGCTGTCGATAGTTACTGCTGTCGACAGTTACTGCTGTCGACAATTACTGCTATCAAGAGTTACTGTTATCGAGAGTTATTCCTCTCGACAGTTATTGCTATTAAAAGTTACTGCTATCAAGAGTTACTGTTATCGAGAGTTATTCCTCTCGACAGTTATTGCTATTAAAAGTTACTGCTGTCGATAGTTACTGCTGTCGACAGTTACTGCTATTAAAAGTTACTGCTGTCAAGAGTTACTGCTGTCAAGAGTTACTGTTATCGAGAGTTATTCCTCTCGACAGTTATTGCTATTAAAAGTTACTGCTGTCGATAGTTACTGCTGTCGATAGTTACTGCTGTCGACAGTTACTGCTGTCGATAGTTACTGCTGTCGACAGTTACTGCTGTCGACAGTTACTGCTATTAAAAGTTACTGCTATCAAGAGTTACTGTTATCGAGAGTTATTCCTCTCGACAGTTATTGCTATTAAAAGTTACTGCTGTCGACAGTTACTGCTGTCGATAGTTACTGCTGTCGATAGTTACTGCTGTCGACAGTTACTGCTGTCGACAGTTACTGCTGTCGACAGTTACTGCTATTAAAAGTTACTGCTGTCGAGAGTTACTGTTGTCGACACTTACTGCTACTACGGTGACAACAGGTTTTATAGTTACTACTGTCGACAGTTACTGCTGTCGACAGTTACTGCTGTCGACAGTTACTGCTGTCGACAGTTACTGCTGTCAAGAGTTACTGCTGTCGATAGTTACTGCTGTCGACAATTACTGCTATCAAGAGTTACTGTTATCGAGAGTTATTCCTCTCGACAGTTATTGCTATTAAAAGTTACTGCTGTCGAGAGTTACTGTTATCGAGAGTTACTGCTGTCAACAGTTACTGCTGTCGATAGTTACTGCTGTCGATAGTTACTGCTGTCGACAGTTACTGCTATTAAAAGTTACTGCTGTCAAGAGTTACTGTTATCGAGAGTTATTCCTCTCGACAGTTATTGCTATTAAAAGTTACTGCTGTCGACAGTTACTGCTATTAAAAGTTACTGCTGTCGATAGTTACTGCTGTCGACAGTTACTGCTATTAAAAGTTACTGCTGTCAAGAGTTACTGTTATCGAGAGTTATTCCTCTCGACAGTTATTGCTATTAAAAGTTACTGCTGTCAAGAGTTACTGCTGTCAAGAGTTACTGCTGTCAAGAGTTACTGTTATCGAGAGTTATTCCTCTCGACAGTTATTGCTATTAAAAGTTACTGCTATCAAGAGTTACTGTTATCGAGAGTTACTGCTGTCAAGAGTTACTGTTATCGAGAGTTATTCCTCTCGACAGTTATTGCTATTAAAAGTTACTGCTGTCAAGAGTTACTGTTATCGAGAGTTACTGCTGTCAAGAGTTACTGTTATCGAGAGTTATTCCTCTCGACAGTTATTGCTATTAAAAGTTACTGCTGTCGACAGTTACTGCTGTCGATAGTTACTGCTGTCGATAGTTACTGCTGTCGATAGTTACTGCTGTCGATAGTTACTGCTGTCGATAGTTACTGCTGTCGACAGTTACTGCTATTAAAAGTTACTGCTGTCGATAGTTACTGCTGTCGACAGTTACTGCTATTAAAAGTTACTGCTGTCAAGAGTTACTGCTGTCAAGAGTTACTGTTATCGAGAGTTATTCCTCTCGACAGTTATTGCTATTAAAAGTTACTGCTGTCGATAGTTACTGCTGTCGATAGTTACTGCTGTCGACAGTTACTGCTGTCGACAGTTACTGCTATTAAAAGTTACTGCTGTCAAGAGTTACTGCTGTCAAGAGTTACTGTTATCGAGAGTTATTCCTCTCGACAGTTATTGCTATTAAAAGTTACTGCTGTCGATAGTTACTGCTGTCGATAGTTACTGCTGTCGACAGTTACTGCTATTAAAAGTTACTGCTGTCGATAGTTACTGCTGTCGATAGTTACTGCTGTCGACAGTTACTGCTATTAAAAGTTACTGCTATCAAGAGTTACTGTTATCGAGAGTTATTCCTCTCGACAGTTATTGCTATTAAAAGTTACTGCTGTCAAGAGTTACTGTTATCGAGAGTTATTCCTCTCGACAGTTATTGCTATTAAAAGTTACTGCTGTCGATAGTTACTGCTGTCGATAGTTACTGCTGTCGACAGTTACTGCTGTCGACAGTTACTGCTGTCGACAGTTACTGCTGTCGACAGTTACTGCTATTAAAAGTTACTGCTGTCGATAGTTACTGCTGTCGACAGTTACTGCTATTAAAAGTTACTGCTGTCAAGAGTTACTGCTGTCAAGAGTTACTGTTATCGAGAGTTATTCCTCTCGACAGTTATTGCTATTAAAAGTTACTGCTATCAAGAGTTACTGTTATCGAGAGTTATTCCTCTCGACAGTTATTGCTATTAAAAGTTACTGCTGTCGACAGTTACTGCTATTAAAAGTTACTGCTGTCGATAGTTACTGCTGTCGACAATTACTGCTATCAAGAGTTACTGTTATCGAGAGTTATTCCTCTCGACAGTTATTGCTATTAAAAGTTACTGCTGTCGATAGTTACTGCTGTCGATAGTTACTGCTGTCGACAGTTACTGCTGTCGATAGTTACTGCTGTCGATAGTTACTGCTGTCGACAATTACTGCTATCAAGAGTTACTGTTATCGAGAGTTATTCCTCTCGACAGTTATTGCTATTAAAAGTTACTGCTGTCGACAGTTACTGCTGTCGACAGTTACTGCTGTCGATAGTTACTGCTGTCGACAATTACTGCTATCAAGAGTTACTGTTATCGAGAGTTATTCCTCTCGACAGTTATTGCTATTAAAAGTTACTGCTGTCAAGAGTTACTGTTATCGAGAGTTATTCCTCTCGACAGTTATTGGACTAAAAAAAAAAAAAAACATTGACCCTCAGTTGTGAAATACATTTGAATTCTCAATGAGTGCTCGAATGATTTTTATTTTTAAATGCAACATTACATTTTAGCCATATTTATACGTTAGGAAGTAACGGTTTTCATTATTTCATTAAAAAAATTTTTGAATATTAATGCACCTGTGACAGAAATTCATTGAAATAAAAGTCAAATTTCTGGATGATGCTGAAAAGACTGCAGCTTGGAAAACTTAAAAAAGAAAAAAAAATGTAAAGAGGAATAAAACATTGACAAATTAAAGCTCAAGGTTTCTAGTTTTCTTAAATTTAAAAATTAATAGCAGACAATTTTCAAAAAGAAAAACATTGATCCTCAGTTGTGAAATACGTTTGAATTCTCAATGAGGGCTGGTAAAAATTTTTATTCTCAAATGCAACATCACATTTCAGCCATATTCACACATGAGAAAGTAAAATCTTTCATGATTTAATTAAAAAAATATCCAAATATTAATGCATCTGTGACAGAAATTTAGGGATGTAAAAAAAAAGTTAAATTTTTCGATGATGCTGAAAAGACTGCAGTTTGGAAAATTTGGAAAAAAAATGTAAAGAGGAATAAAACATTGACAAATTAGAGCTCAAGGTTTCTAGTTTTCTTAAGTTTTAAAATTAATACCACACAATTTTCAAAAAAAACATTGATCCTCAGTTGTGAAATACGTTTGAATTCTCAATGAGTGCTCGTAAAAATTTTTATTCTCAAATGCAACATCACATTTCAGCCATATTTATATATGAGAAAGTACAATTTTCATTATTTGAATAAAAAAATGTCCGAATATTAATGCACCGGTGACAGAAATTTAGGGATGTAAAAAAAAGTTAAATTTCTCGATGATGCTGAAAAGAGTGCAGCTTGGAAAACTTGGAAAAAAATGTAAAGAGAAATAAAACATTGACAAATTAAAGCTCAAGGTTTCTAGTTTTCTTAGGTTCAAAAATTAATACCACACAATTTTCAAAAAGAAAAACATTGATCCTCAGTTGTGAAATACGTTTGAATTCTCAATGAGTGCTCATAAAAATTATTATTCTCAAATGCAACATCGCATTTCAGCCATATTCACACATGAGAAAGTAAAATCTTTCATGATTTAATTAAAAAAATATCCAAATATTAATGCACCTGTGACAGAAATTTAGGGATGTAAAAAAAAAGTTAAATTTTTCGATGATGCTGAAAAGACTGCAGTTTGGAAAATTTGGAAAAAAAATGTAAAGAGGAATAAAACATTGACAAATTAAAGCTCAAGGTTTCTAGTTTTCCTAAGTTTTAAAATTAATAGCACACAATTTTCAAAAAGAAAAACATTGATCCTCAGTTGTGAAATACGTTTGAATTCTCAATGAGTGCTCGTAAAAATTCTTATTCTCAAATACAACATCACATTTCAGCTATATTTATACGTAAAGAAGTAACAGTTTTCATTAAATTATTAAAAAAATGTTCGAATATTAATGCACCTGTGACAGAAATTCAGGGATATAAAAAAAGTCAAATTTCTGAAAGATGCTGAAAAGACTGCAGCTTGAAAAACTTGGAAAAAAAAATGTAAAGAGGAATAAAACATTGACAAATTAAAGCCCTAGGTTTTTAGTTTTCTTAAATTCAAAAATTAATAGCACACAGTTTTCAAAAAGAAAAACATTAATCCTCAGTTGTGAAATACGTTTGAATTCTCAATGAGTACTCGTAAAAATTTTTATTCTCAAATGCAACATCACATTTCAGCCATATTTATACATGAGGAAGTACAGTTTTCATTATTTGATTAAAAAAATGTCCGAATATTAATGCACCTGTGACAGAAATTTAGGGATGTAAAAAAAAAAGTTAAATTTCTCGATGATGCTGAAAAGACTGCAGTTTGGAAAATTTGGAAAAAAAATGTAAAGAGGAATAAAACATTGACAAATTAGAGCTCAAGGTTTCTAGTTTTCTTAAGTTCAAAAATTAATACCACACAATTTTCAAAAAAAAACATTGATCCTCAGTTGTGAAATACGTTTGAATTCTCAATGAGTGCTCGTAAAAATTTTTAATCTCAAATGCAACATCACATTTCAGCCATATTTATACATGAGGAAGTACAGTTTTCATTATTTGATTAAAAAAATGTCCGAATATTAATGCACTTGTGACAGAAATTCAGGGATGTAAAAAATTTGGAAAAAAAAAATTTAAATAGGAGTAAAACATTGCTTGTCAACATTTTATTCTCAAATGCAATATCACATTTGATCCATATACATGAGGAAGTAACAGTTTTCATTATTTTATAAAAAAAAATGTTTGAATGTTAATGCACCTGTGACAGAAATTCATTGATATAAAAAAAGTCAAATTTCTGAAAGATCCTGAAAAGACCGTTGCTTGAAAAACCTGGAAAAAAAAAGAATAAAACATTGACAAACTAAAGCTCAAAGTTTCTAGTTTTCTCAAGTTTAAAAATTAATAGTTTTTGAGCAATCTTAAAAAAATCACAAGAAAAGAAAGTGCCCCAAATTTTTTTGCGTGCATTTCAAAAAATTCACAACTTTGAGTATTTTTGTAGTAATTTCATTACTAAATTGTTCTAGTTAATTTTATTCACCTTTAATGTGACCGATCCCTAGCCCTGTACGATGATTTTTCGATGAGTTATCGTCTTTTAGAGGAAAAAAAACTCGTTTTTGATATTGTTAATCAACTCAGGAAATAGCGATTGTTCTGAAAATGAAAATAGGTTTTCGTAAACATGAAAATATTCCCAGAAGACCCAGTTTTTGTTTTTTGGATGGCTTTTGATTAAAAAATCTAGTATAAGAAATTTGACTAAAAATAAGATGTAGGGGTTTTTTCTTAACTGGCTCATCACTAAAATTCTCCTAGTTAATTCTATCCACCCTTAATTTGACCGATCCTTAGTCCTGTATGATAATTTTTCGATGAGTTATTGTCCTTCAGAGAAAAAAAAATTCGTTTTTGATATTGTTAATCAACTCAGGAAGTAGCGATCCTTCTGAAAATAAAAATAGGTTTTCGTTAACATGAAAATATTTCCAGAAGACCCAGTTTTTGTTTTTTGGATGGCTTTTAATTAAAAATCTAGTATGATAAATTTGACTGAAAATAAGATCAAAAACTGCGTATTTAGGGGTTTTCTCTTTACTGGTTCATCGCTAAATTCTTCTAGTTAATTCTATCCTCCCTTAATTTGACCAATCCCTAGCCCTGTACGATGATTTTTCGATCACTTATTGTCTTTCAGAGCAAAAAAAACTTGTTTTTGATATGGTTAATCAACTCAAGAAGTAGTGATCGTTCCGAAAATGAAAATGGGTTTCCGCAAACATAAAAATATTCCCAGAAGTCCCAGTTATTGTTTTTTGGATGGCTTTTGATTAAAAAATCGAGTATAAGAAATTTGACTGAAAAAAAGCGAAAAAATTGCGTATTTAGGGGTTTTTTCTTAAGCTGGCTCATCACTAAATTCTTTTAGTTAATTTTATCCACCCTTAATTTGACCAATTTCTAGCCCTGTACGATGATTTTTCGATGAGTTATCGTCTTTTAGAGAGAAAATAAACTCGTTTTTGATATTGTTAATCAACTAAGGAAGTAGCAATCGTTCCAAAAATGAGAATGGGTTTCCGTAAACATAAAAATATTTCCAGAAGTCCCAGTTATTGTTTTTGGATGGTTTTTGATTAAAAAATCTAGTATGAGAAATTTGACTGAAAATAAGATTATAAATTGCGTATTTAGGGGTTTCCTTTTAACTGGCTTATCACTAAAATTCTTCTAGTTAATCATATCCACCCTTAATTTGACCGATCCCTAGCCCTGTACGATGATTTTTCAATGAGTTATCGTCTTCCAGAGAAAAAAAAACTCGTTTTTGATATTGTTAATCAACTCAGGAAGTAGCGATCGTTCCGAAAATAAAAATGGGTTTCCGCAAACATAAAAATATTCCCAGAAGACCCAGTTTTTGTTTTTTGGATGGCTTTTGATTAAAAAATCTAGTATAAGAAATTTGACTGAAAATAAGATGAAAAATTGCATATTTAGGGGTTTTCTCTTAACTGGCTTATTACTAAAATTCTTCTAGTTAATTCTATCTTCCCCTAATTTGATCTCAGGCCCTGTACGATGATCTTTTGATGAGTTATCGTCTTTTAGAGAAAAAAACTCGTTTTTAATATCGTTAGTCAACTCAAGAAGTAGCGATCATTCTGAAAATGAAAATAGGTTTCCGCAAACATGAAAATATTCCCAGAAGTCCCAGTTATTGTTTTTTTGATGAATTTAAATTAAAAAATTAAGTATGAGAAACTTGACTGAAAATAAGATGAAAAATTGCTTTTTTTTTGGTGGAACTGGTCCTTGGTGATCTTCATAAATTGAAATATAAATCTTGTCCCTTGAAACTAAGAAAGATTAAAATAACCAAGGACCAGTCTGTTCCAGCAAAAAAAAAACGAAATTTTTCATCTTATTTTCAGTCAACAACAAGGTTGCTTCTACGCGTTTCGATAGCCAAGCTATCATCTTCAGAGAGATACTCCGATCTCTGAAGATGACAGCTTGGCTATCGAAACGCATTAGAGAAACCTCTGTTGTATTTTTTAATATTTTTTGGTTTCAGAGGGACGCGATTTGTATTTCAAAAACTGCGTATTTAGGGGTTTTCTCTTTACTGGCTCATTACTAAATTCTTTTAGTTAATTCTACCTACACTTAATTTGACCGGTTTCGGGCCCTGTACGATATTTTTTTGATGAGTTATCGTCTTTTAGAGAAAAAAAAAACTCATTTTTTAATATTGTTAGTCAACTCAAGAAGTAGCGATCATTCTAAAAATGAAAATAGGTTTTCGCAAACATGAAAATATTCCCAGAAGTCCCAGTTATTGTTTTTTTTGATAAATTTCAAATAAAAAATTAAGTATGAGAAATTTGACTGAAAATAAGTTGAAAAATTGCTTTATTGTTGGTGGAACTGGTCCTTGGTTATCTTCAAAAATTGAAACACAAATCTTGTCCCCTGAAACTGAGAAAGATTAAGATAACCAAGAACCAGTCCGTTCCAGCAAAAAAAAACAAAATTTTTTATCTTATTTTCAGTCAACAACAAGGTTGCTTCTACGCGTTTCGATAGCCAAGCTATCATCTTCAGAGAGATACTCCGATCTCTGAAGATGATAGCTTGGCTATCGAAACGCATTAGAGAAACCTTTGTTGTATTTTTTAATATTTTTTGGTTTCAGATGGACGCGATTTGTACTTCAAAAACTGCGTATTTAGGGGTTTTCTCTTTACTGGCTCATTACTAAATTCTTTTAGTTAATTCTACCTACCCTTAATTTGACCGATTTCGGGCCCTGTACGATGATTTTTTGATGAGTTATCGTATTTTAGAGAAAAAAAAAACTCGTTTTTAATATTGTTAGTCAACTCAAGAAATAGCGATCGTTCTGAAAATGAAAATAGGTTTTCGCAAACATGAAAATATTCCCAGAAGTCCCAGTTATTGTTTTTTTTTTGATAAATTTCAATTAAAAAATTAATTATGATAAATTTGACTGAAAATAAGTTGAAAAATTGCTTTATTTTTGGTGGAACTGGTCCTTGGTTATCTTCAAAAATTGAAATATAAATCTTGTCCCCTGAAACTAAGAAAGATTAAAATAACCAAGGACCAGTCTGTACCAGCAAAAAAAAACCGAAATTATTCATCTTATTTTCAGTCAACAACAAGGTTGCTTCTACGCGTTTCGATAGCCAAGCTATCATCTTCAGAGAGATACTCCGATCTCTGAAGATGATAGCTTGGCTATCGAAACGCATTAGAGAAACCTTTGTTGTATTTTTTAATATTTTTTGGTTCCAGAGGGACGCGATTTGTATTTCAAAAACTGCGTATTTGGGGGTTTTCTCTTTACTGGCTCATTACTAAATTCTTTTAGTTAATTCTACCTACCCTTAATTTGACCGGTTTCGGGCCCTGTACGATATTTTTTTGATGAGTTATAGTCTTTTAGAGAAAAAATAAAACTCGTTTTTAATATTGTTAGTCAACTCAAGAAGTAGCGATCATTCTGAAAATGAAAATAGGTTTTCGCAAACATGAAAATATTCCCAGAAGTCCCAGTTATTGTTTTTTTTGATAAATTTCAATTAAAAAATTAATTATGAGAAATTTGACTGCAAATAAGTTGAAAAATTGCTTTATTTTTGGTGGAACTGGTCCTTGGTTATCTTCAAAAATTGAAATATAAATCTTGTCCCCTGAAACTAAAAAAGATTAAAATAACCAAGGACCAGTCTGTACCAGCAAAAAAAAAACGAAATTTTTCATCTTATTTTCAGTCAACAACAAGGTTGCTTCTACGCGTTTCCATAGCCAAGCTATCATCTTCAGAGAGATACTTCGATCTCTGAAGATGACAGCTTGGCTATCGAAACGCATTAGAGAAACCTTTGTTGTATTTTTTAATATTTTTTGGTTTCAGAGGGACGCGATTTGTATTTCAAAAACTGCGTATTTAGGGGTTTTCTCTTTACTGGCTCATTACTAAATTCTTTTAGTTAATTCTACTTACCCTTAATTTGACCGATTTTGGGCCCTGTACGATGATTTTTTGATGAGTTATCGTCTTTTAGAGAAAAAAAAACTCGTTTTTAATATTGTTAGTCAACTCAAGAAGTAGCGATCATTCTGAAAATGAAAATAGGTTTCCGCAAACATGAAAATATTCCCAGAAGTCCCAGTTATTGTTTTTTTGATGGATTTCAATTAAAAAATTAAGTATGAGAAATTTGACTGAAAATAAGATGAAAAATTGCTTTTTTTTTGGTGGAACTGGTCCTTGGTGATCTTCAAAAATTGAAATATAAATCTTGTCCCCTGAAACTAAGAAAGATTAAAATAACCAAGGACCAATCCGCTCCAGCAAAAAAAAACGAAATTTTTCATCTTATTTTCAGTCAACAACAAGGTTGCTTCTACGCGTTTCGATAGCCAAGCTATCATCTTCAGAGAGATACTCCGATCTCTAAAGATGATGTCTTGGCTATCGAAACGCATTAGAGAAACCTCTGTTGTATTTTTTAATATTTTTTGTTTTCAGTGGGACGCGATTTGTATTTCAAAAACTGCGTATTTGGGGGTTTTCTCTTTACTGCCTTATTATTAAATTCTTTTAGTTAATTCTTCCTACCCTTAATTTGACCAATTTTGGGCCCTGTACGATGATTTTTTGATGAGTTATCGTCTTTTAGAGAAAAAAAAATTGTTTTTTAATATTGTTAGTCAACTCAAGAAATAGCGGTCATTCTGAAAATAAAAATAGGTTGCCGCAAACATGAAAATATTTCCAGAAGTCCCAGTTATTGTTTTTTTGATGGATTTCAATTAAAAAATTAAGTATGAGAAATTTGACTGAAAATAAGATGAAAAATTGCTTTTTTTTGGTGGAACTGGTCCTTGGTGATCTTCAAAAATTGAAACACAAATCTTGTCCCCTGAAACTGAGAAAGATTAGGATAATCAAGGACCAGTCTGTTCCAGCAAAAAAAAAACCAAATTTTTCATCTTATTTTCAGTCAACAACAAGGTTGCTTCTACGCGTTTCGGTAGCCAAGCTATCATCTTCAGAGAGATACTCCGATCTCTGAAGATGATAGCTTGGCTATCGAAACACATTAGAGAAACCTCTGTTGTATTTTTTAATATTTTTTGGTTTCAAAGGGAAGCGATTTGTATTTCAAAAACTGCGTATTTAGGGGTTTTCTCTTTACTGGCTCATTACTAAATTCTTTTAGTTAATTCTACTTACCCTTAATTTGACCGATTTTGGGCCCTGTACGATGATTTTTTGATGAGTTATCGTCTTTTAGAGAAAAAAAAACTCGTTTTTAATATTGTTAGTCAACTCAAGAAGTAGCGATCATTCTGAAAATGAAAATAGGTTTCCGCAAACATGAAAATATTCCCAGAAGTCCCAGTTATTGTTTTTTTGATGGCTTTTGATTAAAAAATCTAGTATGAGAAATTTGACCGAAAATAAGATGAAGAATTGCGTATTTAGGGGTTTTCTCTTAACTGGCTCGTCACTAAATTTCTTCTAGTTAATTCTATCCACCCTTAATTTGATCAATCCCTAGGCCTGTACGATGATTTTTCGATGACTTATCGTCTTTCAGAGCATTAAAAAATTTAGTATGAGAAATTTGAACGAAAATAAGATGAAAAATTGCTTTTTTTTTGGTGGAACTGGTCCTTGGTGATCTTCAAAAATTGAAATATAAATCTTGTCCCCTGAAACTAAGAAAGATTAAAATAACCAAGGACCAAACCGCTCCAGCAAAAAAAAACGAAATTTTTCATCTTATTTTCAGTCAACAACAAGGTTGCTTCTACGCGTTTCGATAGCCAAGCTATCATCTTCAGAGAGATACTCCGATCTCTAAAGATGATATCTTGGCTATCGAAACGCGTTAGAGAAACCTTTGTTGTATTTTTTAATATTTTTTGGTTTCAGAGGGACGAGATTTGTATTTCAAAAATTGCGTATTTAGGGGTTTTCTTTTAAGCTGGCACAATTCTGCAAATATTGGATAAACCGTGGATATTCACCATGAATTTTTAATCTCAAAGTGTTCCAAACCAACCCTAAAACTTGCTAAATACTTTGACATTTTTACCGGCTTCAAAATGACTAAAGTACACGTTTGCTTAAAATTTATTTTGGAACAATTTTTTTTTACTTGGTTTTGTATTGAACACATTTTTTAGTAACGTAGTTCATATTTTCTTAACCATAAAATTTTAATACCTGTTAATGTTAAATATTGTAAAAAAAAACTCGACGAATATTGCCAGAAACATTTTTCCAATGGAAATAAAAAAAAAGTGAAAAATTCATCCCCAAATTGATTTTTAACAAAAACAACAAATTCGTCCATTTGAGGGCAATGTCAAAAAAATGCAACTCTTTGACATCTTCAGGGATTTTTTACGATTGATATCTTTAGCCCACCACTATTTGTAAAACGTGAAAGTTCCATTTTTTTTACTTCATTTTAAATGAAGTTTCTCGTACTTTTTTTTTAGTTCAGTTCACTCGCAAAGGGCAACCCTAATATGCCTTCGAAGCACTGATAATTTTTCATCAAAGACAAATAATTGCAGTTGTCAAAAGCCCACTTTTACAGCTGCAGGATGATTATTTTACGAATTATCATCATTACAATGACCAGTCTTTTTTGCTTTGAACGATGATGACTCGTCGAGCACGGGGCTCGGGAACACTCAAACTAAAAAGGAGAAAATTAATTAGAAAAACCTGATGATAAGCTCACTAACAGATATTATTAAAAGCGGTGAATTTTTTTTTTAATCAAGCAAGGATTTGACCTATTTTTGTTGCCAATTTGCTCATTACTCGAGAACTTAAAATGTTTTTTTTTTCTTCGAACGATGATAACTCGTCAAGCAAGGGGCTCGGGAACACTCAAACTAAAAAGGAGAAAATTAATCAAAAAAAAACTGATTATAAGCTCACTAAAAGGTAGTATGAAAAACGGTGAATTATTTTTTAATCAAGCAAAAATTTTACCCATTTTTGTTATTAATTTGCTTATTACTCGAGAACTTAAAAACGTTTTTTTCTGCTTTGAACGATGATAACTCGTCAAGCAAGGGGGTCGGGAACACTTAAACTAAAAAGGAGAAAATTAATCAAAAAAAAAACTGATAATAAGCTCACTAAAAAATATTATTAAAAACGTTGAATTTTTTTTAATTCAAGCAAGAATTTGACCCATTTTTGTTGCTTATTTGCTTATTACTGGGGAACTGAGAAACGTTTTTTTTGCTTTGAACGATAATAACTCGTCAAGTAAGGGACTCGGGAACACTCAAACTAAAAAGGAGAAAATTAATCAAAGAAAACTGATGATAAGCTCAATAAAAGATATTATTAAAAACGGTGAATTTTTTTTAATCAAGCAAGAATTTTACCCATTTTTGTTGCTAATTTGCTTATTACTCGGGAACTCAGAAACGTTTTTTTTTGCTTTGAACGATGATGACTTGTCAAGCAAGGGACTCGGGAACACTCAAAGTAAAAAGCAGAAAATTAATCAAAAGAAAAATTGATTATAAGCTCACTAAAAAATATTATTAAAAACGTTGAATTTTTTTTCAATTCAAGCAAAAATTTGACCCCTTTTTGTTGTTGATTTTCTTATTACTCGAGACCCAAAAACGTTTTTTTTGCTTTGAACGATGATGACTCGTCGAGCAAGAGCTCGGGAGCACTCGTACTAAGCAGGTTAAAATTAATTAGAAGAAACTGATAATAAGCTCAATAAAAAATAGCACAATAATCAGTGAATTTTTTTTAATTCAAGCAAAATTTTGACTCACTTTTGTTGTTAATTTTCTTATTATTTGATCAATGAGCATGAGATTTGCATTTTAACGAGGGACCACGTTATCGAATATTTTTCACCTGGAAACGTATTTTCCTCATGAAATTTCAGTTAGTGTATTTGAAAATGGTCATTATTTTAGGCTTTTAACAGCTTTTACTGCATATTTGGGATTTTTTTTTGTCCTAATTAGAAGTGTTGATGAATTTTGTTATAAAATAACATAATAAGGTGAAATTGTACATTTTTTAGTAAGTACAAAAATTATCAGTCTAATTCCTGTGTAATAGTTTAATTTATGTACTGAATGTGTTGTGATATGATATTATTTATATACTGATTGATTTTGGGGATTTTTATTATCTCTAATCAATCAACGTATATTGACCGATTTTAAAACTCTTGATAAAAAAATTCTGACTACTGACGATAATTCAGGATTCAGAACTCCTTTATCAAGAGTTTTATCATCATTATTAAGAGTTCTATCATCAATAGTTCTAAAATCTGTCAATTTATATTTATTCATCATTTCACTCTCTTTATAGGGGGTGAAATTCTCTAGATGATGGATTCACTAAGAAAATAATGAAGTACCTAAACCTAATTAAAGACAAGCAATGCATTTTTTCCTTGACACTTCGTTTCTGATTACTCAAAAACAGCTGAGGCTAAAATATTTTGATCTGGAGATGTACGCTGCCTTAATTTGATTCGTTTATTATTTTTTTCTCTATGACAATTTTTCTCCAAGCATTCCTAAATTACTTTCAAGATTATTTTTATATCTGTTAATTTTTTTTAATTTGATCTTATATAGAAACCACAGACATTGTTGGAGCATTTTTTTGGTGTAACGGACTGGTCCTTGGTCCTTGGTCCTTGGTCCTTGGTCCTTGGTCCTTGGTCCTTGGTCCTTGGTCCTTGGTCCTTGGTCCTTGGTCCTTGGTCCTTGGTCCTTGGTCCTTGGTCCTTGGTCCTTGGTCCTTGGTCCTTGGTCCTTGGTCCTTGGTCCTTGGTCCTTGGTCCTTGGTGCTTGGTCCTAGGTTATCTTCAAAAATTGAAATACAAATCTTATCTTCTGAATCCAAAAAAAAATTAAAAAACACAAGAAAGTTTACTCTAACAGATATTTCTGAAATAGGATAAGTAATAGTCAAAATTTTATCTTGGAATTTCCAATGTATTCGAAATTAGGGCTTGCAAATTGAACAATTTAGAAAAAAAAACATAATCTCAATCAACTTTTAAATCAAACTTTAAACATTTCAAATCCAAACTAAACGAAACAAAAATCCTCAGGAAAGAAAATTTTCAAAAGAAAGTTTTAGTTTTTATGTAAATATTCCTGAAACAGAATAAACAAAAGTCGAAGTTTCAGCTTTGAATTTTCTATACTTTTCGAAATTAAAGCTTCCAAATTGAATAGTTTAGATGAAACGTAACGTTGAAATTCAAGTGAAACATTTGTCAAAAAAATCCCAAATTCGATTTCAAAGCAAATTTGAGGAAAAATCGTTCAAATATCAAATCCAAATAGAAGAATTAATAAAATTTTTGATTTCGAAATTTCAATAAGAACTTGAAATTTTCACAAACAAATTTCGAGAACGACTCGATACTGTACCGTGGCACAAACTTGTGAGTTTGAATTTAAACTTTGTTGACATAAAGAAAATGATAGCTTGGCTATCGAAACGAGTTAGGGCAACCTTTGTTGTGTTTTTTAATCTTTCTTGCTTTTAGGAGACAAGATTGGTATTTCAATTTTTGAAGATAATCAAGAACCAGTCCATTTAACCAAAAAAAAAAACAAATTTCTGAAATACAATTTTCGAAAAATTACGACTCATCAACGTAACAACTCCAATACCAAATTTCAAGATTGGATCGCAACTTAGGTTTTAAATTTCATAACTTTTCTTACACTTAAATGCAATATTCACAGAAAAATGCCAAATTATGAGCCTAAAATCGAAACTTGGAAAAAAAGTCGAAAATTGAATTAGAGCATCTGCACTTCTTTATACACAAAAAAAATTGATTTAGATTAATTTGCAATTTTTCCAGAAACCTAGGCATGAATACTGTACCTTTGGCTTCGAACAATGTGAATAACATAGACTGGATATCGTTGGCCAAGTAAGTTATTAGTTTGTATAAATATTAAAAAATATGGAGAATTCAAATTCTAAAAATTGATTTAAAAAAGTGGTTCCCCCACTTTTAGAAATTGATGGTTTTGTCCCACAAAAATACTGATAATTAAACAAACTATTAGTTCCCATGAAAGCCAAAGCTATTAGCTACTGCGTGGTAAAGGGTAATTGAGAAAAAAACTATAATCTACAATTTTAAAAGTATGGAAAATTCCTGTAGATGTTGTGAGGGTATTATATGGGATAGACGCCCCGACGTTTATATTACTATGGGGGTAGTTGACCTTAAGGATTAATCAAAGAAGAATAAGTGATATATTTTAATATAATTCTTATCAGTTGGACTTTTCTTCGCCTATCTTGTCCTTAGAATTTGAAATCACTTCGTATTACATAATTTTTTTTGTGGAACTGATTGGTCCTTGGTTATTTCCAAAAATTAAAATACAAATCTTATCCCCTGAAACCTGAAAGTGTGTTTTTAATCTTTCTCCTCTCTCTGAAGAAGAAAGCTTGGCCGCCGAAACGCCTTAGAGCAACCTTCGTTGTGTTTTTTAATCTTTCTTGGTTTCAGGGGACAAGTTTTGTATTTTACTTTTGTAAAAATTTATAATCAACAATCTCAATAAGTTTATTCTTCATGGTAGACCCTTATTGACCGGAAATATTATGTTTTTTTCAATTGATTTAACATTTCTTCGGCCCAGTTTTAATAAATTTAAATATCACGTAGTTGCATTTCAAAAATTGTTTAGAAAATTGTCAACAAACCTTAAAAATTTAAATATTTCAAACTGGGCCGAAGAAATGTTAAATAAATTGAAAAAAACAAAAAAAAAAAATCTCAATAAGTGTAAATAATTTTTAGGAATTTAAACAAGAACAGGTTTAATAACTACGGAAATAACAACAATTTTATAAATCAACAACTAATGGCAGAAAAGATAGCAGGACCCACGTAAGTACTTCGATATTTTTAAATTCATTTAAATTAATTTTAATAAAATGGTTCCTGTGGCAAATTTTTTATTAATATTTTAAAATTTCAATGATATTTATGTGTACACTTGAAAATTTATACTTGGTGAATCACTAGAAGGGTAAAGCCATGTACTACAAAAATATTGTTGATGCAAAAGTAAACATCATAAAAAAAAATTAAATTGCGCTATAGGGCGCTTTCGTCATTTTGTGATTAACTTTAACCTCGTATTTGGAACGTACACTTAAGCTAAAAAGATCGAATTAACTTATTTTTGTTTGACTTTTTAAAAGAGGATTCAATCGGTTCGCAAACTCTCCCTAATGGGGCACTCCTGATTCGTAAGATAGTTTCTTAATAAATACTGTTCCCAACTTTGCAGGTCAATATTTATTACGTTACTGCATCACCAAGTGACGAAATAATGTAGCGGGCTCTGGTGGAGAGGATATTACCAATTGGCAACTTTGTACTAATTATTTGGTTCTAGTTGTACGGACTGATCCTTGGTTATCTTCAAAAATTGAACTTATTCCTTGAAACCAAGAAAGATTAAAAACACAACAAAGGTGGCTTTAACGCGTTTCGACAGCCAAGATATCATCTTCAGAGAGATACTGCATCGCTGAATAGAGTATCTGTATTTCCATTTTTCACTTGCAGAAGTTTAAACTGTTTTTTAAAATTTTTGGGAAAATTAACAAATTTGGAAGAAAAAATATTGAACTACAAATCTTGTCCCCTGAACCAAAAAAGATTAAGGTGCTTAGTATCCCTCTGAAGATGATAGCTCGACTGTCGAAACGCGTTAGAGCAACCTTTGTTGTGTTGTTCAATCTTTCTTAAGTATGAGAAATTTGACTGAAAATAAGATGAAAAATTGTTTTTTTTTTGGTGGAACTGGTACTTGGTGATCTTCAAAAATTAAAATATAAATCTTGTCCCCTGAAACTAAGAAAGATTAAATTAACCAAGGACCAGTTCTTTCCAGCAAAAAAAAAAACGAAATTTTTCATCTTATTTTCATTCAACAACAAGGTTGCTTCTATGCGTTTCGATAGCCAAGCTATCATCTTCAGAGAGATACTCCGATCTCTGAAGATGATAGCTTGGCTATCGAAACGCATTAGAGCAACCTCTGTTGTATTTTTTAATATTTTTTGGTTCCAGAGGGACGCGATTTGTATTTCAAAAACTGCGTATTTGGGGGTTTTCTCTTTACTGGCTCATTACTAAATTCGTTTAGTTAATTCTATTTTCCCTTAATTTCACCAATTTTGGGCCCTGTACGATGATTTTTTGATGAGTTATCGTCTTTCAGAGAAAAAAAACTCGTTTTTAATATTGTTAGTCAACTCAAGAAGTAGCGATCATTCTGAAAGTGAAAATAGGTTTCCGCAAACACGAAAATATTCCCAGAAGTCCCAGTTATTGTTTTTTTGATGGATTTCAATTAAAAAATTAAGTATGAGAAATTTGACTAAAAATAAGATGAAAAATTGCTTTTTTTTTGGTGGAACTGGTCCTTGGTGATCTTCAAAAATTGAAACACAAATCTTGTCCCCTGAAACTAAGAAAGATTAAAATAACCAAGAACCAGTCGTTTCTTTAATCAATCTCTCTGACAAAAAATAAGGAACTACCAAATTATGTTAAATGTGCACGAAAATTTGACCAAAACTAAAACAGGAATCGTAAAAAATTAAATAATGACGCATCGACAAAATTACTGTTCAATGTCCAAACAACCGGGTTTTTTAATTTAGAAGCATTTTTAACATTTGTGGGTGGTTACGTTTATTAAAAATGAGCCAATGATAGAATTCCTAACGTGGCAAAAACCATCCAATTTCGCAGTGTAGGTAAAATGCAGTGACAACAATGGCGAATGGATATTTTTTCTGAACTGGGGTTGTGCCATCTGTGTAGAAAAAACCCAAGCAACATTGATTAATGTAATAAACGTTTAATAAATTTAAATTGCGTTTATTTTAACTTTCAGAAACGTTTATATACAATTCAGTGTTGCTTGTGAAGTTGATACGTCGTAAATATATGGTTTAAAACATCTCAGTTGACACATTTTAACTTTAGAAAACGTTTATATACCATTCAGTGTTGCTTGGGAAGTTGAGACGTCGTAAATACATGGTTTAAAAAATCTCAATTGACACCACTGTGCTCCCATAGATTAACAAAACTTAAAACGATTGTTGAAAAATATCTAAGCCACTTGCACTCATTTCTTTCAAAATATTCTACCCCCTAGGCGATTTCACATAGTTGCTGCCATTTGTTGTCATTAGGTGCTCAATCTCATGCAAAATTAGAATTTTTCTAATATTTTTTAGAGTTCTTCGAAGCTAAAATGATTTGCATCTTATACATTATTTGGTCTTTCTCTGTGACGCAGCTGTCGCATTTTTTAGATGTCCAAAGCAGCTTGGAGCATGTGGCAGATTGACAAGAGGTTAAAGTTATAAATTAATAAATATTTTAAGTGTAAATATATCCTAATGTTTTTCGCATCAGTATTCATTCTTTTATCTTCTCTTACAATTAATGACATTATGACTGAAGTGCCCTATATATAGCCTATTGGACATCTGGATTACCAGTAAAGTAGACTACGAACTTTTAACAGGTGTCAACTTTGACACAAGCTCGGAAAATCTTCAAGTACTCCAGTAGACAGTGTGAAATATTCATACAATTTGGGGTTGAGAAACCAATTTGTTTGCTCTGGCTGCTCTGAAAATTTTTCAAGCTTTGTACCTTGGCTAGGGGATGGTTATCACCTGATAATTTGTAGCAGGATTGCTAGTAAATCTTCCAGTATGTATGGGGCCAATTTTCCACCAAACTAACCTTTTTTTTATTGTTTTATTGTTTATTGGATTGTAATACATTCTTTTGTAAAATTCTATTCATTTTTAAAATAGTTAATTAGGTGCAAAGTTATTTTAATTTTATTTTTTTAATTTTTATTTATTTAATTTTTATTAATTTCATTTTATATTAATTTAAAAGTACATGTAATATTTCAGCCCCTTCAACGTGGATAATTTTCTTCCCCCTAATGTCAAAATAAATGACTAGTAAGTATCCTTTTAAAAAAAGTTGAATTTCATGCATCAATTAATCAGTTTAAAGCAAGTTTCTTAGAAAACCCTGAAAATGTACTTATTTTAAATTCTCGCTAGGACTACACGCTACCGCGTATCAAAGTAATTAAAGTATATCATATTTTTTTTACTTTCAGTGGACGTCACATTCTCGAAGCCCTTATTACCAGCGGTAGTCTGCCTAATACGTAAGTAAGGTCCTAGTGGAGCATTTGGTAACAAAGTTTAAAATATGGATGATAATAAGTCAAACTTATTAGATTCGAAGTTTGGAAACCAAAGACTGGTTTCTGACGAGATCTAAGAAGATCGAAACCAGTCTTTGGTTTCCAAACTTCGAATCTAATAAATGTTCAAACCCTCTGTGCATTAGACTCCTTGTTTTCTGATAACTTTCCTAGAATTTCCTAGAAAAACTGGTCTTTGATGGGATCTAACAAGATCGAAATCAGTCTTTGGTTTCCAAACTTCGAATCTAATAAATCTTCAAACCTATGGGTCTGTGTATTAAAATAGTTGAGTCCACTGGAAGCAAAACTCTGTATTTGACTTCTAAAGTAATTTTGAGTTGTCATCAAAAAACCTCTATCTCTTGATTCAACGTAAATTTTTACGTGTGTGTTACTGTGGTTAAAACATATTTTTCTTCTTTTTTTTTTTTGGTGAAACTGACTAGTCCTTGGTTGTCTTTAAGAATTTTGACCATGAAGTTTCTAAGAAAATTAAAATACAAATCTTGTCCCATGAAACCAAGAAAAATGAAAAAACACAACAAAGGTTGCTCTAACGCGTTTCGATAGCCAAGCTATCATCTTCAGAGGATACTAACCACCCTAATCTTTCTTGTTTTCAGGGGACAAGTTGTGTATTTCAATATTTCTTCTTCCAAATTTGTTAATTTTCTCCAAAAATTAAAAAAATTTTGCAAGTGCAGACTTCTGCAAGTGAAGAATGGAAATACAAATTTTTGCGATGTATTTTTCTCAGCAGATATTGTTCTTTGCTTCAGAATTTCTTTGACAGAAACGCCAATCTCTTTTACATGCTTGCATATATCACATACCATATTAATCAAAAATAGCATTTTTTTAAGATCGTAGTTGAGTCCATACAAGTAGAATACAACCTAGATTGCAAATTCATGCAGCCCTCAAGGCGTGTAGGGTAAATTATAGGTAGCTAAACTAACAACAGTTGAAACACTGTCACCTAGCAAAGCGGTTGCCTCTAGGAAAGTCGCCAGAAGACAAGGATTCTAATGCAGAGACCAATAGGTTTGAACATTTTTTAGATTCGAAGATTTGGAAACCAAAGACTGGTTTTTGACTAGATCTAATAAGATCGAAACCAGTCTTTGGTTTTCAAACTTTGAATCTAATAAATGTTCAGACCTATTGGTTTGAACATTCATTAGATTCGAAGTTTGGGAACCAAAGATTGGTTTCTGATGAGATCTAACAAGATCGAAACCAGTCTTTGGTTTCCAAACTTCGAATCTAATAAATCTTCAAACCTATGGGTCTGTGCATTGGAATAGTTGAGTCCACTGGAAGCAAAACTCTGCATTTGACTACGAAGTAGTTTTGAGTTGCCATCAAAAAACCTATATCTCTTGATTCAACATAAATTTTTAAGTAGACATTGTTTTACGCGATAAGTATGTGTTACTGTAATTAAAACATATTTTTTCTTTTTTTTTTTTTGATCGAACTGATCCTTGGTTATCTTCAAAGATGTTGACCATGTCTTACTGTGGTAAAAACATTTTTTCTCCTTTTTTTTTGGTAAAACGAACTAGTTCTTGGTTATCTTTAAGAATTTCGACCATCAAGTTTCTAAAAACATTAAAATACAAATCCTGTCCCATGAAATCAAGAAAGATTAAAAAACACAACAAAGGTTACTCTTACGCGTTTCGATAGTTCAGCCATCATCTTCAGAGGGATACTAAGCACCTTAATCTTTCTTGATTCAGGGGACAAGATTTGTAGTTCAATATTTTTTCTTTCAAATTTGTTAATTTTCTCAAAAAATTAAAAAAAATTATTACAAGTGCACACCTCTGCAAGTGAAGAATGAAAATACAGATTTTTGCGATGCATTTTTTCCAACAGATATTGCGCTTTGCTTCTGATTTTTTGTAGAGATAGTTAGCAATGGAAGTTATTGTAATATTTACATACAAAGCTCAGTTTTCGAAAATTTTTTAAATTCAGGGTTTTAATTCTATTGTTTCTATTGCTTTTTATTGCTTCTATTGCTTTTTATTGCTTTTTATTGCTTCTATTGTTTTTTATTGCTTTTGATTGCTGTATATCTCTTCCATTGCTGCTATTGCATAGTTGCTGTTAAAATTTTATTTATTTGACAATAATTTCCATATTTTGCTTTAGGATTAAACACATTGGAAGCAGGAAAGATGTAACATTGCACTTAACCAAGCAGTAAGTTGACTAATGTTTTTATAAATTATGCTAACACAACAAAAGTTATAACCTACTTAAAATATATTATTGGTATATTTTAACGTTTTTCAAGAAACCTGCTAATAGCAAATGTATTTTAGAGGAGGAATAAGCAAAATTAAAATAAGCGAAACACTAAATCTTGGCCACCATGGAGATGATGTTGCCAAACAGGGTGGTCAGCATCATTCTGATTTGAGGCCAAGTCAGGAAAACAGAGCCAACAATGAAGATAAAAACCGTGACCACACACATAACATACATATTGGTAGTGAAGATGGTAAACCACATTTTGATTACCCCGAGGAGGAGCCAGACGACGAAGACGATATAGAGTAAGTATTGACTCGCAATTGACTATCCACAAAATCTGTTTGGATCAGTATTTCACCCAAACCAATCAGGAGCGTAATTAGGGGGACAGTTCCTTTCAGTTCGAGTCTGAATTTCAAGAAAAATATCCATATTTAAATAAAGTTAAAATTTTGGCAGAAAAAAAGCTAAGAGTGTCTAGAAAAAAGCTTAAAGTTATTCAAAGTTAAAATTTGAGATAAAAAATATAAAAGGTACAAGCTTTGATTTGGAACTTAAAAAGAGATAGTTAAAATATGTTGGAAAGAGCTCGAATTTGTGGTATTTGAGTTCCTATTTGAATTAAACGCGCTGTCAGAGTGCTAGATGACGAAGACGATATTCAGTAAGTATTGACTGGCATTTGGCTATCCACAAAATCTGTTTGGATCAGTATGTCAACACCCAGACCAATCAGGAGCGTAATTAGGGGGACAGTTGCCTTCAGTTCGTGTCTGAATTTCGAGAAAAATATCCATATTTAAATAAAGTTAAAATTTTGGGAGAAAAAAAGGTTAGAGTGCCTCAAAAAAGGCTAAAAGTTATTTAAAGTCAAAATTTGAGATAAAAAATATAAAAGGTACAAGATTTTATTTGGAACCTAAATAGAGATAGTTAAAAAATGTTGCAAAGAGTTCGCATTTGTGGTATTTGAGTTCCTATTTGAATTAAGCGCGCTGTCAGAGTGCCAGATGACGAAGACGATATTGAGTAAGTATTGACTCGCATTTGACTATCCACAAAATCTGTTTGGATCAGTATGTTATTACCCAAACCAATCAGAAGCGTAATTAGGGTGACAGTTCCTTTCAGTTCGAGTCTAAATTTCGAGAAAAATATCCATATTTAAATAAAGTTAACATTTTGGGAGAAAAAAAGCTTAGAGTGCCTAAAAAAAAGCTAAAAGTTATTCGAAGTCAAAATTTGAGATAAAAAATATAAAAGGTACAAGCTTTGATTTGGAACCTAAAAAGAGATAGTTAAAAAATGTTGGAAAAAGCTCGAATTTGTGGTATTTAAATTCTTATTTGAATTAAGCGCGCTGTCAGAGTGCCAGATGACGAAGACGATATTCAGTAAGTATTGACTCGCATTTGACTATCCACAAAATCTGTTTGGATCAGTATGTCAACACCCAGACCAATCAGGAGCGTAATTAGGGGGACAGTTGCCTTCAATTCGAGTCTGAATTTCGAGAAAAATATCCAGATTTAAATTAAAATTAAAATTTGGGAGAAAAAAAGGTTAGAGTGCCTCGAAAAAGGCTAAAAGTTATTTAAAGTCAAAATTTGAGATAAAAAATATAAAAGGTACAAGATTTTATTTGGAACCTAAATAGAGATAGTTAAAAAATGTTGGAAAAAGCTCGAATTTGTGGTATTTAAATTCTTATTTGAATTAAGCGCGCTGTCAGAGTGCTAGATGACGAAGACGATATTCAGTAAGTATTGACTGGCATTTGGCTATCCACAAAATCTGTTTGGATCGTATGTCATCCCCCAGACCAATCAGGAGCGTAATTAGGGGGACAGTTCCTTTCAGTTCGAGTCCGAATTTCGAAAAAAATATCCATATTTAAATAAAGTTTAAATTTTGGGAGAAAAAAAGGTTAGAATGTCTAGAAAACGGCTAAAAGTTATCCGAAGTCAAAATTTAAGATAAAAAATATAAAAAGTACAAGCTTTGATTTGGAACTTTCAAATAGATAGTTAAAAAATGTTGGAAAGAGCTGGAATTTGTGGTATTTGAATTCCTATTTGAATTAAGCGCGCTGTCAGAGTGACAGCTTCGCGCTGCTCTCGCCTTTTGGATGACGGAGCAGCGTCAGCTGCTGACGCTGCTCCGTCATCCAGAACGCGAGCGTTTTAAGTATTCTGTGGTCGTTACTGAGATGCAAAGATAAAATGAAGTGAATGAAATGTAAGTGATTCCCACAAATTCGAAACAAGAAAAGTTTGCGAACCTGAAATGAGGTAATTATTTTTAAATTACCGGAAAACGACCTTGAAAAAATTTTGAGTTTGTACTTAAACTAAAAAAATTGAGTCTGTGCTTAAACTAAAAAAATTGAGTTTGTACTTAAAGTAAAAAAAATGGCCTTTCAAAGAAATGTAACATTCAAATCTTGAGTCTGGAATTTTGAGGAAAAATGACTCGGAAATGTTCCCACGAAAAAACCCAAGTTACTGAAATACAGAACTTGTCCCCTGAAACCAAGAAAGATTAAAAAACACAACAAAGGTTACTGGCTAACGCGTTTCGACAGCCAAGCTGTCATCTTCAAAGAGATACTCAGAGTATCTCAGGGGACAAGTTATGTATTTCAATTTTTGAAGATAACCAAGGACCAGTCCGTTCCACCAAACCCAAGTTATATTAAAATATGAAACACAAGCGTGTATTGAAGTCGTAAAAGAGCGAACGTGGACAATAGATAATCGAATTATATAAAAAAAGTTGAAATTTCCATAGAAAAATACCAACATTTATGAAAACGTTATTCTCTAAGCGGGAAACAACGTCGACATTCGAATTTGAAATCGAATGTATTTGAAAAATTTGGGACGGTCCGAAAATGTAACATTTTTTATTTAAAGCAAAAATTTCGAACTGAAATACCCACAAATTATTCAAAAATTGAATTCAAAATTGATTTATGCAAAAAAAACTGAAACTCTTAAGTAACAATTTCAAAAATTCTTTACATAAAATACAAAAAAAAACTTATTTAACAAAGTAAGAATTTTAACGGTACAGGGTGAGTAAAACTCGATGTCTGAGCGCTACTGTAAGAAATGGAAAAACGATACAGGAAATTGAAAAGAGGTTCTCAATTAGGGTTAAGTAAGGTTCATTTTAAGTCAAATCTGTATATTTTTTTTAAATTTAGAAACCGAAATCGTCTATTTCTCCAGAATCATATATATGACGTCATTACTTCAGGTTCTGAATGTAAAAAAATACGAAAATATGGAGTAAAATGGACGTTATATAATTAGGAACCTCTTTTTAGATTTCTTATATCGTTTTTCTTATAAAAGAGCTAAGAGACATCGAGTTTTGCTCATCCTGAACAATTAAAAGAATTCTTAAAAAGAAATCAAAATTTCAAGATATCAAAATTGAAGTGAAAAAGTAAAAAGACAAAAGAAAAATAAATTCTTGAAGTTCTTTTTTTTTAGAGATTCAAATTTTTCGGCAAAATTTTTTCCGAAAATTTGGAGCGTTCCCAAAAGAAGTTTTTTTAACGCAACAGATATTTCTAGCAAAATTTATCGTTTTTCCAAAATGTTCCCACTTTACCCAAAATTTAGGTTGTTTAAAATATTTCAAATTTTTTCATATATGCAAAAGTTTAGAAATTTTGTCTTTTTTCAAGAATTTAGGTTTTTGTTTTCAAAATTCGTTTATTTTTAAATTTTGCTGTCAATTTAAATTAAAAATTAATCATTTTAAAATTTTGGTAATTTCGAGAAAACTGCTTCTTGGTAATTTCACCTTTTTTTCTAAATTTCGAGATGTCAAAGTTGATGTGAAAAAGTAAAAAGCCAAGAGAAAAATAAATTTTTGAAGTTCGGTTTTTTTGAGATTACAATTTTTCGGCAAATTTTTTTCGAACAATTTTGACTGTTCCCAAAAGAAGTATTTTTAACACGACAGACATTTTTACCAAAATTCATCGTTTTTCCAAGTTTTCCCACTTTATCCAAAATTCAGGTTGTTTAAAAAATTTGAAACTTTTTCATACATGCAAAAGTTTAGAAATTTTGTCTTTTTTCAAGAATTTAGGTTTTTGTTTTCAAAATTCGTTTATTTTTAAATTTTGCTGTCAATTTAAATTAGAAATTAATCATTTTAAAATTTTGGTAACTTCGAGAAAACTGCTTCTTGGTAATTTCACCTTTTTTTCTAAATTTCGAGATGTCAAAGTTGATGTGAAAAAGTAAAAAGCCAAGAGAAAAAGAAATTTTTGAAGTTCGGTTTTTTTGAGATTACAATTTTTCGGCAAATTTTTTTCGAACAATTTTGACTGTTCCCAAAAGAAGTATTTTTAACACGACAGACATTTTTACCAAAATTCATCGTTTTTCCAAGTTTTCCCACTTTATCCAAAATTCGGGTTGTTTAACTTTTTCATATATGCAACAGTTTAGCAATTTTGTCTTTTTTTCTGGAATTTAGATTTTTTTTCTCAAAATTCGTTTATATTTTAAATTTTGCTGGCGATTTAGATTAAAATGTAATTATTTTCAAATTTTGGTAATTTCGAGAAAAAATGGTTGTTGGAAATTTCACCTTTTTTTCTCTAAATTTCAAGATATCAAAATTGAAGTGAAAAAATAAAAGGACAAAAGAAAAACAATTTTACGTTACGTTTTTTTTCCAGATTCAAATTTTTCGGCAAAATTTTCCGAAAATTTGGACCGTTCCCAAAAGAAGTATTTTTAACAAGTCATTTTTATAATTTGGGTTTTTAAAACTAAGAATTTTTTTGATTCAACAACTTTGAGAAAAAGTTGGAAGTTAAGTTTTCAAAATAAATGCAAAATTATGAGTTTGTTATCAAAATATTTTAAGAAATAGTAAACCTTGAGATTGTAAATCGATAAATAAATAAAAGCCTTTAAAAAACCCTCAAAAACATGATGTGATTTTTTTGAAAATTCAAGTTTACAATCGAAATTTAAAAAATTTAAAAAGAACAATATTATTAAAATTAGACAAGATGTCGAAATTTAAGCAAACAAAAAACACAAAATTGTCTAGTTTAAAGTCTCTCGTAATTATAAAGAAAACCAAATTTTGGGAAATAGCTCGAATAAAAATTATTATTTGCCTGCCAGCAGCACCCACTATACACTTTGTTAAGGATTTCAATTCGCCCCTACTTTGGAACGACTAGAACTATGAAGTTGTGCTGATACTATTCATTTTTAATTGGTTTTTTCTTGGCCAGTTTTTTCCACTAATTCAGATTTTTAGTTACGTTTTTTTAAGGATTGGCAAAAATTGAAATACAAATCTTGTCTCCTGAAACCAAGAAAGATTAAAAAACAGAACAGCTACAGAGAGTATCTCTCTGAAGATCTGATCTGTCTAAAAATGATAGATTAGCTATCGAAACGCGTCAGAGCAACCTCTGTTGTGTTTTTAAGGTCGAAATTAGAGCAAAAAAAACCACCAATTTGTTGAGTTTAAAGCTTTCTCATTATTATATAAAAAACTCCAAATTTTGGGAAATAACTCGAATAAAAAATTATTATTAGGGGCCCCCAGTATGCACTTTGTAAAGGATTTTAATTCGTTCCTACTTTGGAACGATTAGGACTACGATGTTGTGCCAATGTTATTCATTTTTATTTGGCTTTTTCTTGGCCAGTTGCTTTTTCCACAAATTTAGACATTCAGTTACGTTTGTTTAAGGATTGGCAATCTTTTCAGATCGCCCCAATTGTGGAAGAAACAACTGGTGGAGGAGAATGCAATCAAAAATGAACAAGAGTAAGAATAACTAATCGTCAGTATTTAATTATGTTTTTTTTTCGTATTTTTCAGATTGGATGAGCGTCTAATGTCAGAAAATTTACAACAGTTAAGGTTCGTATTTCAGTTAAACTAAAAATTTTGCAACATATCTTAGTTAAACTAAAAATTTTGCCAAATTTTTTGAAATGTAACAGAGACTTGAGAGAAAAACAAATGGAAGAAAAAGTGGAAAAATAACAAAGTTTTGAGAACTTTCAGCTGAGTTTTTATCTATTTTAGACACTCGATTAATTTTAAGTAATATTCAAAAAATATTATAAGATTTAAAGCCAAGTTAATGAGGCATGTTGATCATTAATTAAAAGGAATAAAGCTAACTGAAAACCCTGAGGTTTGTAAGAGGGGACAGGCGACGAAAAAGCTCATTAAATTTAATGCACTGTACTGGTTTGATTAATTTTATATAAAATGGACTTTCTAAAGTTTTTGTAAGCTTTCTTCAACGTTTGCTAAAATTTAATAAGTAAAATTTAAAAGCGTGGAGTATTTATGTAACAGAAAATCTAAAAAACAGGAGAGAGGTGGTACCAAACCAAGTTAGAGAATAATTTTTCAATAATACCTCACTCAAACTCTTTACTTTGTTATCATTTATGTAAACTATTAAATTAAATAAAAAATAAATGGTACCAAATGCTTTTAGTGAGTTCAAATAGAGAGAAGACAATTTTTGTAGATTGTACAGAATTGCAAAACTGCTTTGTTTGATGCTAACAATATTCTTATTTGGTAGCACATTCCAATTTTCCTATTTTTTATTTGATTTAGAAAACGTACATACATTTGATTATTATTAGTTTAAATACTAACACACTAGTGGTTTTTGATTAACTAATGATTTAGAATTTAGATTAACTAATGATGAGCTATCTCAACCATAAATAATTTCAGGTTTTATTTAGCTCTTTTTATTTTCAGTTCCAAATCTTTCTTACCATTGGGATTGTACAAAGCAGATTAATAATGTGAGAAATAAACATATTTAATTTCTTAAATTGTTTTCTTTTTTGCTTACCATTTGCTCAGTCTTGGAAGTAGGAGATTGATCTACTCAACAATAAGAGGGCTCTGAAAATGTTATTGGGAAGCATTTTCAAAAATGTATCAAGTAGAACATTTTCATTTTCAATTACAATTTCAGTTTCAGCTTCAGTTTCAGTTTCAGTTTCAGTTTCAGTTTCGGTTTTAGTTTCAGTTTCAGTTTCAGTTTTAGTTTCAGTTTCAGTTTCAGTTTTAGTTTCAGTTTCAGTTTCAGTTTCAGTTTCAGTTTCAGTTTCAGTTTCAGTTTCAGTTTCAGTTTCAGTGTCAGTGTCAGTTTCAGTTTCAGTTTCAGTTTCAGTTTCAATTTTAATTTCAATTCCAATTTCAAATTCAATTTTAATTTCAAATCTTAAGTCAGTGGCGTTATAACCTTTTAAATAAAAAAACTTTATTCAAAGATAAGTCGGACATTTAGCTGATATATTCTGTTAAAATTTTTGATTAATTTCAGTGAATTCAGCAATAATAATATTTATGTGTTGGAACACACATTATCAACTGAAACGTACTTCTTTATTTTTTTATTTTTTTTTCACCAAATGCTAAATAAATAGAGTTTTTTTTCCAGCGTTATTCACTTTAAGTGTTATTGATAAAGAAGTAAAATAGTCATCAATTGAAGAATATCTACTGATTGTTAGGAAAACAGAGTCCTACTTTAGAGTATAACCTAAATATTACAAGTCAAAATTTCAACATTAAGTTGAATCCTGAATTTTGAAATTCCTTATTTTTTTTGAACAGCAAACTTAAAATTTAAAGAAAAATGCTAATTCATTAGTTACAAATCGAAATTTAGGAAAAAAAGTCTACATTTTGACGTTAAATAACGAGAAATTTTTGAATAACGTCGCACGTTTGGTTTTAATATCAACATTTTTAAAATTAAACTGAAAAGGTCCAACGTCTTAGGGAAAAACGTTCTCTAGAAAGAATTTGGAATTTAAAAAATATAATTTTTCTAAGACGACGATACATTAACGTAGAATTTTCGAGCCAAAACTTGGACCATGAAACTTCTAAAAAAATTGAGTTACAAATCTTGTCCACTGAAACCAAGAAAGATTAAAAAACGTGACAAGGGTTGCTCTAACTAGTTTTGATAGCCAAGCTATCATCTTCAAAGAGGTACTCTATAATGATATTTTATTGTATTTCAGTTCATGAAACTTTAAAAAAAATTTAAATACAAATCTTGTCCCTTGAAACCAAGAAAGATTTAAAAACACAACATAGGTTGCTCTAACGCGTTTCGATAGTTTAGCTATCATCTTCAAAGCAAGTACTTCCCATTCTGGTTAAAGAATGCTTTGTTGGCATTTAGTTGTAGTAATAATTATTGTTGTAAATAAGAAATAGTGTAAATATTTGCACAAAACTCTGTTACCACCTGAATCAAGATTTCTAAAAATTTAAATACAAATCTTGAACCCTGAAACCAAGAAAGCTCTAGAGCAACCTCTCTTGTGTTTTTAAACCTTTCTTGGTTTCAGGGAACAATATTTGTGTTTCAAAATCTAAAGTTAACCAAGGACCAGTCCGTTCCACCAAAATTTTAATAACAACGTACAACTTTCCAAAATAATGACATTTGGAAGTAAAAATTCAAAATTTTGAGTTAAGGCGTTTTGACAGCCAAGTTATCATCTTCAGAGACATATTCTTTGAGTTTCAGGAAACAAGGTTTTTATTTTAAATTTTGGAGACAACCAAGGACCAAAAAAAAATAATAATAAAACTTCCATTTTAAATTTCCATTTTTTTCTCAAAATTAAACTCGAAATGTAGAAACAAAATGCTAAATTGTCAAATTAAAATCATGATTTGGGGGTAAAATACTAAAATTTTGACCAAAAATATCGAGATTTTTAGAATAACGTCAACATTTTGGTTTTCAAATTAAAACTTTCGAAAAAAAAACCTCTAACCATTAATCAAAACATGTTTCGAAAAAAAAATGTTTTCCGCAATTAAACCGATAATGTAAATTGGCTAATCTAGAGATAAAGGTAAAATTTTTGTTAAGATTTTAAAATTAAGTTCAAGTTTCATCGATTTTTTTAACTAAAATTTGCAGAAAAGTGAGAAATTCTGATTATAATAGACAGTTTAAGCCCCTACTGTGTGGAATTTTTCAATTTTTAAAATTAAAGCTTAAATTCAGGAAAAAAAAACGATATTTTAAATTAAAATTCTAGGAAAAAACTAAAATGATTCACCTTCAAGCTTCTTGAAAAAGCAACTATTGCTAGAAAAAATATTTAAAATTTCCTAAATTTACGAAAGATTAATGTAAACATTCCAAGTTAAAATTTCCAGACTAAGTTAGAGAGTATATATTTCATGTTTTTATTCAAAAATAAACTGAACACTTAGAGAAAGGTGGGGAATTGTAAAATCTATAATATTTAGAGAAAAAAAGTCGAAATTTTTGATAAAACTAGATTTTCTTTAAATTAAGTCGAACATTTGGTTTAAGAATGATAATTTTACAAAAACATTAGAATGGCATCCATTTAAGTTCAAAATTTTATTGAAAAAACTTGAAATATTCGAAATTTTTGAAATACAAATCAGTATCTATCTGAAGATGATAGCTTGGCTGTCGAAACGCGTTAGAGCAACCTCTGTTGTGTTTTTTAATCTTTCTTGGTTTCAAGAGACAGGATTTGTATTTCAATTTTTGAAGATAATCAAGAACCAGTCCATTTAATAAAAAAAAAAACAAATTTCTGAAATACAATTTTCACAAAATGACGACTCATCAACGTAACAACTCCAATACCAAATTTCAAGATTGGCAACTTAGGTTTTAAATTTCATAATTTTTCTTACACTTAAACGCAATATTTACAGAAAAATGCCAAATTATGAGCCTAAAATCGAAACTTGGAAAAAAAGTCGAAAATTTGACCAAAAAACTCGAATTTTCGAATAACGTCAAGATTTTAATTTTAAAATTAACATTTTGGGAAAAACTGACAAGGGTTACCTTAAAGCAGTTGGAAAATTTCAAATTCGTAAAACATTTTCGTATACATAGATCTTCAAAAATTGAAATACAAATCTTGTCCCCTGAAACCAAGAAAGATTAAAAAACAAAGGTTGCTCTCACGCGTTTCGATAGCCAACCTATCATCTTCAGTGAGATACTGGGTTTCAGGCAACAAGATTTGTATTTCAATTTTTGAAGATAACCAAGGACCAGTCTGTTCCACCAAAAAAAAATAAATCCTCCGAGGCAAAATTTCAAAATTACATCGAAACTTTGGGGTCAAATTTCGTCATTTTTCTTCAAGTTGAAGTTTTTAGGATACAAATGCTACTTTGTGTAATTAAAATCGAAATTCTTGGAAATAAGTCGATATTTAGCTTCTAAGATCATAAATTTAGAAAAAATTAAAAAGATACTTCTTGAAGCTGGAAGATAGAAATTTGAAATTTCGAATATTTCGTAAAATTCCCATATTAATAGACACCTAGAACTTGGAAACTAAGAATAAGCATTTAGAACCAGACTGAAGAATACTCGAAAGTTATAAGAAATAAATCCAAAATTTCGAATTTGACACAAAATTTTGGTTAAAATATTTTGAATTGTTCTAATTTTAAAAATGCCAAATTTGACGCAAAACCGGCTATTTAAAGAAATTCAAATTTTTTCTTAGTTCGTGGTCGGCGTAGAGCAGGCAAAAATTTTAAGATAACGGTCCTAGGAAAATTTTAATTTTTTTTATTTTCAGTTTTTATTTCGTATTAATATTTCCTGAAAATTCGGATATAAACTCGGAATTTTTTGTTTTTTTTCTCAAAGATTTAATCCCTAATACAAAATATACACTACTTCAAAAATGTTGCCCTTTTTTTAAAAACTAAGCGTTGAATTTCATAAAACAAAAAAAAAAATTTTAAATTGAAATTGAAAATTGAAAATTCGGATTTAAACTCGGAATTTTTTGTTTTATTTCTCAAAGACTTAATTTCTAATATAAAATATAAACTGTTTTGGAAATGTTGCCTTTTTTTTTTAATTTACCCTCCAATTGAATAAAACAAAAAAAAATGCAAAATTGAAATTGAAAATTGAAAATTCGGATTTAAACTCGGAATTTTTTATTTTTTTTTCTCAAAGATTTAATCCTAAATATAAAATATAGACTTTTTTAGAAATGTTGTCCTTTTTTTTAAAAATAAAGCCTCAAATTTTATAAAACAAAAAAAATGCAAAATTAAAATTAAAAATTGAAAATTCAGATTTAATCTCGAAATTTTTTGTTTTTCTTCTCAGAGACTTAATTCCAAATATAAAATATATTACATTTTAGAAATGTTGCCCTTTTGTTAAAGATTATCCCTTCAATTTAATAAAACAAAAAAAAATGCAAAATTGAAATTGAAAATTGGAGTTGAAAATTGAAAATTCGGATTTAAACTCGAAATTCTTCGTTTTATTTCTCAAATATTTAATTCCTAATATGAAATATAAACCTTTTTAAAAATGTTGCCTTTTTTTTAAGAAAATTAAACCTTTAATTTAATAAAACAAAAAAAAATGGAAAATTGAAATTGAAAATTATGAATTCGGATTTAAATTCGGATTTTTTTGTTTTTCTTCTCCAAGATTTAACCCCAAATTTAAATTATAAACTATTTTGGAAATGTTGCCTTTTTTTTTAAACTAAGCCCCAAATTTTATAAAACAAAAAAAAATGCAAAATTGAAATTGAAAATTGAAAATTCGGATTTAAACTCGGAATTTTTTGTTTTTTTTTCTCAAAGATTTAATCCTAAATATAAAATATACACTTTTTTAGAAATGTTGTCCTTTTTTTTAAAAATAAAGCCTCAAATTTTATAAAACAAAAAAAATGCAAAATTAAAATTAAAAATTGAAAATTCAGATTTAATCTCGAAATTTTTTGTTTTTCTTCTCAGAGACTTAATTCCAAATATAAAATATATTACATTTTGGAAATGTTGCCCTTTTGTTAAAGATTATCCCTTCAATTTAATAAAACAAAAAAAAATGTAAAATTGAAATTGAAAATTGGAGTTGAAAATTGAAAATTCGGATTTAAACTCGAAATTCTTCGTTTTATTTCTCAAATATTTAATTCCTAATATGAAATATAAACCTTTTTAAAAATGTTGCCTTTTTTTTAAGAAAATTAACCCTTTAATTTAATAAAACAAAAAAAAATGGAAAATTGAAATTGAAAATTATGAATTCGGATTTAAATTCGGATTTTTTTGTTTTTCTTCTCCAAGATTTAACCCTAAATTTAAATTATAAACTATTTTGGAAATGTTGCCTTTTTTTTTAAAAACTAAGCCCCAAATTTTATAAAACAAAAAAAAATGCAAAATTGAAATTGAAAATTGAAAATTCGGATTTAAACTCGGAATTTTTTGTTTTTTTTTCTCAAAGATTTAGTCCTAAATATAAAATATACACTTTTTTAGAAATGTTGTCCTTTTTTTTTAAAATAAAGCCTCAAATTTTATAAAACAAAAAAAATGCAAAATTAAAATTAAAAATTGAAAATTCAGATTTAATCTCGAAATTTTTTGTTTTTCTTCTCAGAGACTTAATTCCAAATATAAAATATATTACATTTTGGAAATGTTGCCCTTTTGTTAAAGATTATCCCTTCAATTTAATAAAACAAAAAAAATGCAAAATTGAAATTGAAAATTGGAGTTGAAAATTGAAAATTCGGATTTAAACTCGAAATTCTTCGTTTTATTTCTCAAATATTTAATTCCTAATATGAAATATAAACCTTTTTAAAAATGTTGCCTTTTTTTTTAGAAAATTAACCCTTTAATTTAATAAAACAAAAAAAAATGGAAAATTGAAATTGAAAATTATGAATTCGGATTTTGTTGTTTTTCTTCTCCAAGATTTAACCCTAAATTTAAATTATAAACTATTTTGGAAATGTTGCCTTTTTTTTTTAAAAACTAAGCCCCAAATTTTATAAAACAAAAAAAAAATGCAAAATTCAAATTGAAAATTCGGATTTAAACTCAAAATTTTTTGTTTTTCTTCTCAAAGATTTAATTCTAAATATAAAACATATTATATTTTGGAAATGCTGCCCTTTTTTTAAAAATTAGTCTTTCAATTTTATAAAACAAAAAAAATGCAAAATTGGAGTTGAAAATTGAAAATTTGGATTTAAAGTCGAAAATTTGTGTTTTTCTTCTCAAAAATTTAAATCTAGATATAAAATATAAACTTTTTTGGAAACGTTATCCTTTTTTTAAAAACTAACCCTCGAATTTTATACAACAAAAAAAATCGCTTTGATAGTAAACCTTAAAGTCTTTTAAGATGTCGTATTTTGTGTTGATTTTCAAATGTGCCCCCAAATTTAAAAAAAAAACCCAAGATTTTGAAAATCTTCAAAATGACATTGCATGAATTCATGTTCGGGCGTAAAACTTTCAGGTTTATTACGAAATTTGAAAGTGCGAAATTTGAAAGTTCGTGAATATTATCCAATCTACAAAATTAAGTGAAGGTTTCGTTAAAAGTTAATGATTAGCGACATTTTCCTGACAGATTAACTAACAAGCCATTTCAATAAATTAATAAATAAATTTTTAAATCAATCTTTAACAAATACTGAGCTTCAATTTTAATTGAAATTTTTCCTGCATTTGACGCTACTATAAAAATCGTTAAAATTTTCCATATTTGACTCAATTTGTTTAACTGGGCTTTCTCGCCTTCTACCCTTTCCTACAAATCTCATAAACTTCTAAGTTACGCTTTCTTACTACTTACAAAATCCACAAATTTGATGGACGACAAAAAAAATCATTAAAATATACTCACATCTTTTTAAGTCATCAGAATTACATCTCGACATTTTGGGGGAAAAAATCGAAAGTTGGAATCTAAACACAAAATTTCCACTTTTTTTCTAAACATTTTGCCATAAAAGCAGAAGGTTTAAGTTGAACCCAAAAAAAAACTGGGCTTTCGAATTTTGTTTCAACGCTTCGACACCATTTCCACCTTCACCTTAACCTTTACGTTTTCGTAATTTCAGTATATGTAACCTTAACTTTTTTCGTAATTTCAGTATAATTGAAGTTTCAATTTAATTCCCATATTTTTTAATTCTGAATCAGTACTTCCAGTAATATGAAAAAAAAAATAATAAAATTATTGAGAATTCGACATTTACAAAAAAAAAAACTAAATTAGAAATTCAAAATGTCTACAAATTTGACATTCCAATTTTTAGATTTAAAATGTTGAAATAAGTGACTAAAAAGTTAAGATCAAATTTAAAATCTAGTTTGATGGAACGGATTGGTCCTTGGTTATCTTCAAAAATTGAAATACAGAACTTGTCCCCTGAAACCAAGAAAGATTAAAAAACACAACGACACAACGACAGCCAAGCTGTCATCTTCAGAGAAAAACTGATTTTTGGTTTATCTGTGAAGATAACAGCTTGGATGTCGAAATGCGTTAGAGCAACCTTTGTTGTGTTTTTTAATATTTCTTGGTTTCAGGGGACAAGATTTGTATTTCAGTTTATAAAATGAGTAGCAATATATTTTATTTCAAAAACGTTATTCCTTCTACTTAACATTACTTACTTCGGTAGGTTCCTAGCCATATTCATATTATTACTGCTTATAACGCTGAAAATCATTGATTTCAATTTTTAAAATCTAGTGATAAAAGTCAGTTTTATAACTATTAAACTCTATTAACAATGAATACAACGACATACATTTAAAAAAATTCAGACTCTTTGGAAAAAGTTTATAATTCTATTTATAAAACTTAAATTAAAATCTTTTATATGAAAATTTTGTAAAAAATATCAAAATTTAATTTTGAAATTTTAACTGTTTGGAATTAAATGTCGAAAGTCTAATTTTTTTATCTCGTGTTTGGGTGTTTAATTCAAAGTTTCGTCTAAAAATTTAGGGTTTTAAATGAAATTTCTTGTTAAATGTTGAAACTTCCAAAAAAAAAAAGACTAATATACAAATTTACCATCGAAATTTTGAGTTAGTGGGCAAAAACTTCCTAATTACATTTAAATTACTAGTTTATTCAAAAGTTAAGTTTCCCCTGAAAACTCAGTTTAAATCAGAGTTTAAATTTGCAATTATTTTGGCCAAAAGTATGACTTAATTCACAACTAAGACTTTTTTTTTAGAAATATAGTCTTAGTTTTTTAATATTTTAATATTAATCCCAAATTTTCGCCTCTTTTTCTCAAAATTTCGAATTTAAATTCGAAATATTTATCCTGTTTCCAAATTTAGTTTTAAAATTTAGTAGCTTTGAATTTGTTTTAATTTTTTTCCTATTTGTAGTCGCTCAAAAATCCATGTTACAAAAATCTGGGAATATTTTTAATACAGAATTCCAAGTTTTTTCTCTAAATGTCGACGTTTTTGTGAAACTTCAACGAAGGAAACTTCAAACTTGACAATTTTCTAAAACTTCAATAATTATTTTAAAATCGAAGTTTCGGATTTAATATCGAATTCGTTCAAATTGTTCACATTTGAATTATTTTTCTATTCACATTTGAATTATTTTTCTAAAAATGCTGGAACTTGAATCTTTAAGTTTAGCTCAATTTTGGGTCGACAGAAATTATTTTATTTTGTCCGAAACTAGTCAAAATGGAAACTATATTTAACATTACAATAATTAAATCAGAATATTTTTCCCGCAATCGTTCAGAGAAATTGAAATGAAAATACTCCTACTTTTAGGAACCCAAATAATAATTTGTTAAACTTGGAAGGTAATACTTGGAGACCGGAGTATTTCGAAAGGTAAATTCAAGGTCTAGATTTGAAGTTCTGTTAGACCTAATGTAGGAACTAGCTTAACCTAACTTAATCTAACTTATTCTAACTTAATCTAACTTATTCTAACTTAATCTAACTCATTCTAACTTAATTTAACTTAATCTTATTTTAGTTAGTGTATAAGTTAAGAAGTAGCAATAAACGAAAAAAGATAAGGTTAATAAATTGCTGAAAAATGTTCAACAAAAATAGAAACTAGTTACCTTCACTATCCCTCATCAAACACAAATTATTAAACTGTGCTCGTCTTTTTGAAAATTTCGTTTTAACTTGAAACGTTTTAAAATTTTTTCTCCCCTTTATAGTTTTTTTTAAATTCCATGTTATATTTAAACTGTAAAATTAAAAAAAAATTAAAGCACTGACATTTTTTTAAAATGATGACTTTTTCTGAAAGTTTACAATTAAAATTTGGCGACTGTATACCGGGTGTTTTTTTTAGTTGGGAGGTTACCTTTATATGGAGTACTATTTATTATAAAGGCAAACCGATTTTGTCGATGGGGCTAATCGGGATTAAACTGTCTTCTAAAAATATTTTCAACTTCCCCCCACTACCGTTTATACCGGAGGTAGATACCAACTTTCTTATTTTAAAGGGCAACCCACAATTTTCATATTTTATTTGGATATTACGTAAAAAAATAAGGTGAGTTTATGTATACATGTTTATCGCTACCTTTGATAGTTTTAAAGATATTTCAATTTTTCGAAAAAAAATGACAGAAAAGAGGGTTATTTTGACTATTTGTATCTTTTTTATTATTTGCAGTAAAAACATGAAATTTGGGTTGTAGTGACGAAATATTATAAAAAATATAATAACGTAAACAGATTTAACATTTATTATTTAGGGTGATGGAAATTTTATAATCTTTGCTGTTTTTGTTTTATTCAAAAAAACTCTGTTTTCTTAAATGGGAACTATATGTTTTCTAATCATTTTTGGATTCTTCACATAAAAAGAAGAAAAAAGTTATATTACTTATTTTTTAAAATTTTGTGCCGCTACAGAGGTATTTTACATAATTCTCAAAATAAAAAGAATCAAACATCTCTTTTTTGTTCAAGTAGGAAATTAACTGTAGGCAAAAAAAGCTTAAAGAATTAATCATAATAAGTAATAGGAAACAATACTAATTGACAAAAAATTTACATCAAGAACAACAGGGGCGATCTTCTGTTTCAATACATTTAAAGGCATATTTTAAGATTTTGAATTAAGTAACGTTTTTAAGCACATCCGATTGTTCCTAGCAATATGCTTGTCATGCAGTAGTCGTAAAAAAATCACTAAAAAATTTCCATTTTAATTTTTATTGTAAAATTTAACGCCTAAAAATCCTTAGTTTTAATCTAACAGCATAACAGTTAAAGGACAAATTTTCCTGAACATTGATGATTTTCATTACTCCAAAAAGAAGTCTGTTTAACAAACCATTTTTACGAAACTTACATTCGTGGCTCCCTAAACATTTTTCAATAAATATTCTAACAATTAGCCAAAAACTTATTGGTCTTGTGCGGTTATTTTTTAATGTTATTTAGGCTTAAATTTTTAGGCCTTGTGGTTATCTTTTTTTTTTTGAAAATTTTGTTGTCTACTACCAAGTTGCTACTAGAAAAAAAAAAGATATATATTTTTTTTATTTTGCATTATATCTCTGTAACGGTGTAGAATTTTTTAAAATTAGTCATATAACTTTTTTTTTTCTTTTTACGTGAGGAATTCAAAAATGTTTAAAAAACACATAGTTCCTATTTAAAAAAACAGAGTTTTTCTGAATAAAACAAAAACAATAAAGATCACAGAATTTCCATCACCCTGTGTAATAAATGTAAAACTTGATTACGTTATTATAGTCTCCATAATATTCCCTGACTTCAACCCAAATTTCATGTTTTTATTGCAAATAATAAAAATGATACAAAGAGTCAAAATAACCCTCTTTTCTGTCAGTTTTTTCCGAAAAATTGAAATATCTTAAAAACTACCTAAGATAGCAATAAACATGTGTACATAAACTCACCTTATTTTTTTACGTAGAATCCAAATAAAATATAAAATTTTGGGGTTGTTATTTAAAATAAGAAAGTTAATGTCTACTTCTGGTATAACCGGAAGTGGGAGGAAGTTGAAAACATTTTTGAAAGGTAGTTTAGCTCCAATTAGCCATATCGACAAAATCATTTTGCATTTATAATAAGTGATATTCCATATAAAGGTAACCTCCCAACTAAAAAAAAAACACCCGGTATACATACTTATTTCTATAATTTCAATTTTCTAAAAATCGAAATTTCAGTGTTCCTAAAATCAAAAATTCAAGTCGGAATCCGTCTGTTTTTCCCAAAACATAAATTATGTTTTCGAAAATTAAAAGATAAAATTTCAAACTTTTGGTAAATTTAGGGACGAAATCGAAACCGGAGGCGAATGTTTTTTAATTGTCGAAATTTTTTTGACGATCGAAATTGATCCTTCGGTCGATATTTACATTATAGTTTTTAATTAGGTAAAAGTAGTTCAAATCGTTTAGAGAATTTGATATGGAAAAACTCTTGGTTTTAGGAACTCAAACGATAATGAGAGAGACATAAGTGAGCTTATATGGACGACTCCTCACTACGGAGGGTAAGTAGAAGGTCAAGGTTTGGGATTTTGTCAAATCCTAACTTAACGTATTAAGTCAGAGAGTAGTAATGAACAAAAAAAGTTCTGGTAGGTCAATTCTGACAAAAGTAAATGCTAGTCATCAGTCTGCTTGACTGTCATCGATCAAACAGAAATAATTAAATCATCCTCGACCGCATAATGACTCGAAATTTCGTTTCAAATTTAATACCACTAACAAAATGTTACTTGTTTGTTTTTTTTTTGACAAAACTCCATGTTACATTTAACCTCAATTTAGGATTTCAAATTTTTTCTTTAGAGTGGTCAAAAATTTCAGAATAAATTAGTAATTTTGATGAATTCTTCATAACATTCAAATTATTAGTTTATTAAAAATGTTAAGGTTTTTCTAAAAACTCAGTTTAAATTACAGTTTAATTCTGCAGCCATTTTACCCATAATATGACTTAAGATTCAAAATTGAGACATTTTTCTAGAAATGTATTCTTGGTTTTTCAATATTCTGATATTAATCCCAAAGTTTCAACTTTTTTTCTCAACATTTCGAATTTAAATTCGAAATATTTACCCGTTTAAAGAATTTGATATGGAAAAATTCTTGATTTTAGGAACTCGAACAATAATGACAGAGACATAAGTCAGCTTATATGGACGACTCCTCACTACGGAGGGTAAGTAGGTCAAGGTTTGGGGTTTTGTCAAATCCTAACCTAACGTATTAAGTCAGAGAGTAGTAGTAAATGAAAAAAGTTCTGATACGTTAATTCTGACAAAAGTAAACGCTAGTCATCATTCTACTTGACTGTCATCGATCAAACAGAAATAATTAAATCATTCTCGTCCGCATAGTAACTCGAAATTTTGTTTCAAGATTTAATACCACTGACAAAATGTTACTTGCTTGTTTTTTTTGTCAAAACTTCGTGTTACATTTAACCTCAATTTAGCATTTCAAGTTTTTTCTTTAAAGTAGTCAAAAATTTCAGAACAAATTAATAATTTTAATAAATTCCTAATTACATTCAAACTATTAGTATCTTCAAAATGTCAAGTTTCTTCTGAAAACTCAGTGCAAGTCACAGTTTAATTCTGCAACCATTTTAACCAAAATATGACTTAAGATTCAAAATTAAGACTTTTTTCTAGAAATGTAGTCTTGGTTTTCAATATTCTCATATTAATCATAATAATATTAATCCTAAAGTTTTGACTTTTAATGAATTCTTAATTACATTCAAATTATTAGTTCATTCAAAATGTCAAGCTTCCTTTGAGAACTCAGTTTAAATCACAATTTAATTCCGCAACCATTTTACCCAAAATATGACTAAAGATTCAAAATTGAGACCTTTTTCTAGAAATGTAATCTTGGTTTTTCAATATTCTGATATTAATCCCAAAGTTTCGACTCTTTCTCTCAACATTTCAAATTTAAATTCGAAATATTTACCCGTTTAAAGAATTTGATATGGAAAAATTCTTGGTTTTAGGAACTCGAACGATAATGAGAGAGACATAAGTCAGCTTATATGGACGACTCCTCACTACGAAGGGTAAGTAGAAGGTCAAGGTTTGGTGTTTTGTCAAATCCTAACCTAACGTATTAAGTCAGAGAGTAGTAGTTTAGTTCTGATAGGTCAATTCTGACAAAAGTAAACGCTAGTCATCATTCTGCTTGCCTGTCATCGATAAAACAGAAATAATTAAATCAGCCTCGTCCGCATAATGACTCGAAATTTCGTTTTAAATTTAATACCACTGACAAAATGTTACTTGTTTGTTTTTTTTTGTCAAAGCTCAGTGTTACATTTAACCTCATTTTAGAATTTCAAATTTTTTCTTTAAAGTGGTCAAAAATTTCAGAACAAATTAGAAATCTTAATAAATTCTTAATTACATTCAAATTATTAGTTCCTTCAAAATGTCAAGTTTCCTCTGAGAACTTAGTTTAAATGACAGTTTAATTCTGCAATCCATTTTACCCAAAATATGACTTAAGATTCAAAATTAAGACTTTTTTCTAGGAATGTAGTCTTGGCTTTTTAATATTCTGGTATTAATCCTTAAGTTTTGACTTTTTCTCTCAAAATTTCGAATTCAAATTCGAAATATTTACCCGCTTAGAGAATTTGATATGGAAAAATTCTTGGTTGTAGGGACTCAAACCATAATGAAAGAGACATAAGTCAGCTTATATGGACGACTCCTCACTACGGAGGGTAAGTAGGAGGTCAAGGTTTGGGGTTTTGTCAAATCCTAACCTAACGTATTAAGTCAGAGAGTAGTAATAAACAAAAAAAAAATTCTGGTACGTCAATTCTGACAAAAGTAAACGCTACTCATCATTCTGCTTGACTGTCATCGATTAAAAAGAAATAATTAAATTATCCTTGTCCGCACAATGACTCGAAATTTCGTTTCAAGATTTAATACCACTGAGAAAATGTTACATGTTTGTTTCTTTTTGTCAAAACTCCGTGGGTCATTTAACCTCAGTTTAGGATTCCAAATTTTTTCTTTAAAGTGGTCCAAAATTTCAGAATAAATTAGTAATTTTAATGAATTCTTAATTACATTCAAATTATTAGTTCATTCAAAATGTTAAGTTTCCTCTGAGAACTCAGTTCAAGTCACAGTTTAATTCTGCAACCATTTTACCCAAAATGACTTAGGGTTAAATAGTGAGACTTTTTCCAGAAATGTAGTCTTGGTTTTTCAATTTTCTTGTATAAATCCTTAAGTTTCGACTTTTTCTCTCAAAATTTCGAATTCAAATTCGAAATATTTACCCGTTTAGAGAATTTGATATGGAAAAATTCTTGGTTGTAGGGACTCAAACCATAATGAAAGAGACATAAGTCAGCTTATATGGACGACTCCTCACTACGGAGGGTAAGTAGGAGGTCAAGGTTTGGGGTTTTGTCAAATCCTAACCTAACGTATTAAGTCAGAGAGTAGTAATAAACAAAAAAAAAATTCTGGTACGTCAATTCTGACAAAAGTAAACGCTACTCATCATTCTGCTTGACTGTCATCGATTAAAAAGAAATAATTAAATTATCCTTGTCCGCACAATGACTCGAAATTTCGTTTCAAGATTTAATACCACTGAGAAAATGTTACATGTTTGTTTCTTTTTGTCAAAACTCCGTGGGTCATTTAACCTCAGTTTAGGATTCCAAATTTTTTCTTTAAAGTGGTCCAAAATTTCAGAATAAATTAGTAATTTTAATGAATTCTTAATTACATTCAAATTATTAGTTCATTCAAAATGTTAAGTTTCCTCTGAGAACTCAGTTCAAGTCACAGTTTAATTCTGCAACCATTTTACCCAAAATGACTTAGGATTCAATAGTGAGACTTTTTCCAGAAATGTAGTCTTGGTTTTTCAATATTCTGGTATTAATCCTTAAGTTTCGACTTTTTCTCTCAAAATTTCGAATTCAAATTCGAAATATTTACCCGCTTAGAGAATTTGATATGGAAAAATTCTTGGTTGTAGGGACTCAAACCATAATGAAAGAGACATAAGTCAGCTTATATGGACGACTCCTCACTACGGAGGGTAAGTAGAAGGTCAAGGTTTGGGGTTTTGTCAAATCCTAACCTAAAGTATTAAGCTAGAGAGTAGTTATAAACAAAAAAAGTTCTGGTACGTCAATTCTGACAAAAATAAACGCTAGTCATCCTTCTGCTTGACTGTCATCGATCAAACAGAAATAATTAAATCATCCTCGTCCGCATAATGACTCGAAATTTCGTTTGAAGATTAAATACCACTGACAAAATGTTACTTGTTTGTTTTTTTTTTGTCAAAACTCCGTGTGTCATTTAACCTCAGTTTAGGATTCCAAATTTTTTTTTAAAGTGGTTCAAAATTTCAGAATAAATTATTAATTTTAATGAATTCTTAATTACATTCAAATTATTAGTTCATTCAAAATGTTAAGTTTTCTCTGAGAACTCAGTTCAAGTCACAGTTTAATTCTGCAACCATTTTACCCAAAATGACTTAGGATTCAATAGTGAGACTTTTTCCAGAAATGTAGTCTTGGTTTTTCAATATTCTGGTATTAATCCTTAAGTTTCGACTTTTTCTCTCAAAATTTCGAATTCAAATTCGAAATATTTACCCGTTTAGAGAATTTGATATGGAAAAATTCTTGATTTTAGGAACTCAAACAATAATGAAAGAGACATAAGTCAGCTTATATGGACGACTCCTCACTACGGAGGGTAAGTAGAAGGTCAAGGTTTGGGGTTTTGTCAAATCCTAACCTAACGTATTAAGTCAGAGAGTAGTAATAAACGAAAAAAGTTCTGGTACGTCAATTCTGACAAAAGTAAACGCTAGTCATCATTCTGCTCAGTGGCGGCTGGTGTATAAGCACTGTGGAACTGCAGCACCCCCCAATTTCACTTACGAGTTTTTTTCTCAAAATTTTTTGAACACGTTTCATTACCTATGTTTTTGTAGAAATTTTAAATTTTCTCTGATTTCTTTTTACAGAAATTTTAGATTTCTTTCACGAAGTTACGACATTTAAAAACATATTTTATTTTTAATTTTGATCAAAATCACATTTTTAAAAACTAATTTTTGTAAAAGTATTGAGAAAGAAATCAATATTTCGAGCAGAAATTAAAATGTTAAGAAAAACAACTCAAATTTCTTTAAAAATGTCAACATTTTGAGAAAATAATTACAATTTCAAGAAAAATCTAAATCCAACCCATCTCGCATTTTACTATTTCTCTAAAAAATAAGTTAAAACGGCATCTTCGAGCTTTTACCTCAAATCTCATTTGGTATGAAATTTTTAAGTTTTTTTCAGATATTTCGATTTTTTTAGGAAATTTTAATTTTTTTGCAAAGTTTCCATGTTTCCTAAATATTTTATAAAAAGAAATTTTCTCGAAATTTCCATTTTTCCTAAACGTGTTGTTCTTAAAATTTCTTCTAGAAATTCCAACTTATCCAGATTTTTCTTTATGTTCCTCTAATCTGCTTTAAAAAATGTCAAGTTTTTTTCACGATACTTTGACATTTTAAAGTTTATTTTATTTTGTAGTTTTGACAAAAAATGTTTGGAAAAAGCCGTGAAAGCTTTATAAAAATTTTAACATTTTGGGAAAAACAAGAAATTTCGACTTATTTGTAAAGATATATCAATTTGTTTTTCCAAATTTTGATTTTTTCTCCAAGAAATTTTGATTGTTTCTCTAAGAAATTTTGATTTTTCTTCCTATAAAATTTGTGTTTTTCTCTAAACATTTTATGCAAAGATTTTTTTTACTAATTTTAACTTTTTTGGAGATTTTGTCTTTAAAATATTTTTTCTTGTAGAAATTTTGATTCTTCTCAAATTTGTTTTGAAAACTTAAAAGTTTTTAAAGAAAATTTTAATATTTTAAAATTTATTTTATTTTGTAATTTTGATAAGAAACTGAAAATTGTTAAGTACAAATTTAGGGAAAATCAACTTCAAATCTGCATAAAAATAAAAAAACTTTAGGAAAAATGTTGAAATTTCAAGAAAAAATGGACCTTGTAAACTTCAACCTTTTTTACAATTTGATATTTCTTTAAAAAATTACAACTACTGTAATACCAAAGAAAATTCTGAATCGGAAAATCCAATTTTTCTAGAAATCTTAAATTTATTCTTGAAATTCTCAAGTTCGAATTTAAAATTTAAATTTCCATAAAAAAAGACCGAAATTAAAGATTAAAGTCTTAAAATTTCAAGAGAAAGTAGATCATATTTCTAGAAATAATTGAAACTTCTTATTTGTAAAGATTAAAAAAAATAACATTTTCGAAATTAAAGAAAAAAAATTGTTTTGAAATAAATTAATTGTAAAAAATATTCTTATAATTTTGACCTTTACAGTGGGAATTATTGAAATTTTTGAGAAAAAGAGTCAACATTTGAAGAAGAATCACATAATTTCGAAATTAAAACGAATCAAAATGTTGAAAAAAATTCATTAACAATTTACTGCTCTAATTTAATTTTTTCTGGTAATTTTGAAATTCCAGGGAAATTTCAAAAATTAAATTTTCCAGTTTGAAGCCAATTTTTTGTGATTAAAATTCAAAATTTTGACAATTTATTTGTACATAAAATGCAAGTTCTATTTTTGAAAAATTCGTTTCAAAACTTTGCACAATTTTAAAAATAGAAATTTTTGATGTTAATTTTTTAAATTCGAGTGTTATTTCAACATTTTTCTCAACAAAATGTAAATTTAAAAAGAAAAACATTACCACTTTTAAAAAATAAAACTAAAGTTATCAGAAAAATCAAATTTAAAAAAAAATTCAAATTTTAAAAAATTTTGAAATTTTCACTGTAAGTTAAATTTTAAAAACTAAATAAGGATTTCAAAAAAAATTTTCAATTTTTAAAATGGTCATTTTCAATAATTTTGGAAATGTAAATAAAATACGAATTTTTGGAAAAATATCGATATTTAAAATAAATTGCAGAGTTTTTAATTAAATTTTCAAGGAAGCTGAATATTTTAAATATTGAAGAAAACTCAAAATTATTGAAAAATCAGTAATTATCGAAAATGTTGAAATTTTGAAAAGGTAAAATTTTGAAAAAAGTCGAAATTGTCAATAGTTCGAGTTTAAAAAGAATATTTTCTTTCAAGTCGAAGATTTAATTAAAAATCTTTACAAAAATGTATAAATAAAATTTTTAAAAAAGTTCCAACTTTAAAAAAAAATAGTCACGTTTTCAAAGAGTCGAAATTTTTAAAAAAAGTCGAAGTTTTGAAATGGAGTCGAAATTTTACGAAATATTATTCGAAAATTTCAATAAAAGGTTTTAAGAAATGTCTTGACTTAAAAAAAAATCACAATTTTCAAATAATGGATTGACAGTTTGTAAAAAATGTCAACATTTTGAAAATAGTGGAAATAAAAAAATGGTCAAGTTTTCCAAAAATTTTAAATTCTGGAAAATGACCAAAGTTTTAAAAAATTCCAACATTTGAAAAAGGCCGGAATTTTCAGCAAAAGGGGAACGAAAATAAAAAGTCGAAAATTTCAAAAAAGTGCAGATTTAGAAAAAGGTTAACATTTTCGAAAAATAAAGGTGTTTGTTGACAAGGCAAACATTTTTAAAATCTTTGAAATTTCCAAAAGAAGTCAAAATTTTACGAAAGAAGAAATTTTCAAAAAGGAATGGTCGAAATTTTATAGTCGAAATTAAAAAAGATTAAAATTTGCAAAAGATTTAAGAATTTTTATCGAATTTACGAAATAATTCGAAATTTTAAAAAAGTTTAAATTTTGAATAGTTGGGAAATTTGCATTCAATTTTTCAATATAAATTAAAATTTTCGAAACCGGAATATTGAAAACAAGTGAAAATTATCAGATAGATCGAGGTTTTCGAAAGTCGAAATATTGAGAAGTTAAAAGTTTAATTTTTGGTAGTTAAAATTTTGAATAAAAATGGAACAGTTCTTAAGAAGTTGAAATTTTAGGTCAAAATGATTAAAATTTTGAACATTTCATGAAATTTTCAAAAAAATCGAAATTTTGAAAGAATTTCAAAAATTAAGAAGTAGCAAAATTTTCAGCAAAAAAAAATCAAAAAATAATCGAAAGTTTGCAAAAAAAGTCGAAATTTTGAAAAATAGTTGACATTTAAATAAAAGCCAGGCAAAATTACTAAGAATCGAAATTTTTAATAAAAAAATTATAATTTTCCAAAATTAAAACGAGGATAAAATTTAGAAAAAAGTCGAAAATTTAAAAAATCAAAATTCTAGTTTTGAAAAAATTTACATTTTCAGAAAAATTAAGAATTTTCAAATAGTAAAAATTAGAAAAAAATGTAATAATTAATTTTCAAAAAAAAACAGAGCACCGAAAAGTCTAAATATTTACGAAAATACGAAAATTTTTAAAAGAGTATTCACAGTTTTTTAGATACTTAAAAATAAAATAACGTCGAAATTACAAGAAAAAAATCTAAATTTTGCAATACAGTCGAAATTTGGAAAAAAATCCAACCTTTCAACAAACGCGATATTATCAAAAGTTTTCATTGTCAAGTTTTTAAATAAATCTAAAATTTTCGAAAGGTAACGTTCTGAAAATGTCGAAATCTTAAAAATTTTAAAACGCTAAGCAGCCCCCCCATTAGTTTTGGTTACGAGCCGCCACTGATTCAGCTTGACTGTCATCGATCAAAAGAAATAATTAAATCATCGTCGACCGCATAATGACTCGAAATTTCGTTTTAAGATTTAATACCACTGACAAAATGTGACTTGTTTGTTTTTTTTTGTCAAAACCTTGTGTTACATTTAAGCTCAATTTGAGATTTCAATTTTTTTCTTTAAAGTGATCAAAAATTTTTTAATAAATTAGTAATTTTAATGAATTCTTAATTACATTCAAATTATTAGTTCATTCAAAATGTTAAGTTTTCTCTGAGAACTCAGTTCAAGTCACAGTTTAATTCTGCAACCATTTTACCCAAAATGACTTAGGATTCAATAGTGAGACTTTTTCCAGAAATGTACTCTTGGTTTTTCAATATTCTGGTATTAATCCTTAAGTTTCGACTTTTTATCTCAAAATTTCGAATTCAAATTCGAAATATTTACCCGCTTAGAGAATTTGATATGGAAAAATTCTTGGTTGTAGGGACTCAAACCATAATGAAAGAGACATAAGTCAGCTTATATGGACGACTCCTCACTACGGAGGGTAAGTAGAAGGTCAAGGTTTGGGGTTTTGTCAAATCCTAACCTAAAGTATTAAGTCAGAGAGTAGTAATAAACAAAAAAAAAGATCTGGTACGTCAATTGTGACAAAAGTAAACGCTAGTCATCCTTCTGCTTGACTGTCATCGATCAAACAGAAATAATTAAATCATCCTCGTCCGCATAATGACTCGAAATTTCGTTTCAAGATTAAATACCACTGACAAAATGTTACTTGTTTGGTTTTTTTTGTCAAAACTCCGTGTGTCATTTAACCTCAGTTTAGGATTCCAAATTTTTTCTCTAAAGTGGTTCAAAATTTCAGAATAAATTATTAATTTTAATGAATTCTTAATTACATTCAAATTATTAGTTCATTCAAAATGTTAAGTTTTCTCTGAGAACTCAGTTCAAGTCACAGTTTAATTCTACAACCATTTTACCCAAGATGACTTAGGATTCAATAGTGAGACTTTTTCCAGAAATGTAGTCTTGGTTTTTTAATATTCTGGTATTAATCCTTAAGTTTCGACTTTTTCTCTCAAAATTTCGAATTTAAATTCAAAATATTTACCCGTTTAGAGAATTTGATATGGAAAAATTCTTGATTTTAGGAACCCAAACAATAATGAGAGAGACATAAGTCAGCTTATATGGACGACTCCTCACTACGGAGGGTAAGTAGAAGGTCACGGTTTGGGGTTTTGTAAAATCCCAACCTAACGTATTAAGTCAGAGAGTAGTAATAAACGAAAAAAGTTCTGCTACGTCAATTCTGACAAAAGTAAACGCTAGTCATCATTCTGCTCAGTGGCGGCTGGTGTATAAGCACTGTGGAACTGCAGCACCCCCAATTTCACTTACGAGTTTTTTTCTCAAAATTTTTTGAACACGTTTCATTACCTATGTTTTTGTAGAAATTTTAAATTTTCTCTGATTTCTTTTTACAGAAATTTTAGATTTCTTTCACGAAGTTACGACATTTAAAAACATATTTTATTTTTAATTTTGATCAAAATCACATTTTTAAAAACTAATTTTTGTAAAAGTATTGAGAAAGAAATCAATATTTCGAGCAGAAATTAAAATGTTAAGAAAAACAACTCAAATTTCTTTAAAAATGTCAACATTTTGAGAAAATAATTACAATTTCAAGAAAAATCTAAATCCAACCCATCTCGCATTTTACTATTTCTCTAAAAAATAAGTTAAAACGGCATCTTCGAGCTTTTACCTCAAATCTCATTTGGTATGAAATTTTTAAGTTTTTTTCAGATATTTCGATTTTTTTAGGAAATTTTAATTTTTTTGCAAAGTTTCCATGTTTCCTAAATATTTTATAAAAAGAAATTTTCTCGAAATTTCCATTTTTCCTAAACGTGTTGTTCTTAAAATTTCTTCTAGAAATTCCAACTTATCCAGATTTTTCTTTATGTTCCTCTAATCTGCTTTAAAAATGTCAAGTTTTTTTCACGATACTTTGACATTTTAAAGTTTATTTTATTTTGTAGTTTTGACAAAAAATGTTTGGAAAAAGCCGTGAAAGCTTTATAAAAATTTTAACATTTTGGGAAAAACAAGAAATTTCGACTTATTTGTAAAGATATATCAATTTGTTTTTCCAAATTTTGATTTTTTCTCCAAGAAATTTTGATTGTTTCTCTAAGAAATTTTGATTTTTCTTCCTATAAAATTTGTGTTTTTCTCTAAACATTTTATGCAAAGATTTTTTTTTACTAATTTTAACTTTTTTGGAGATTTTGTCTTTAAAATATTTTTTCTTGTAGAAATTTTGATTCTTCTCAAATTTGTTTTGAAAACTTAAAAGTTTTTAAAGAAAATTTTAATATTTTAAAATTTATTTTATTTTGTAATTTTGATAAGAAACTGAAAATTGTTAAGTACAAATTTAGGGAAAATCAACTTCAAATCTGCATAAAAATAAAAAAACTTTAGGAAAAATGTTGAAATTTCAAGAAAAAATGGACCTTGTAAACTTCAACCTTTTTTACAATTTGATATTTCTTTAAAAAATTACAACTACTGTAATACCAAAGAAAATTCTGAATCGGAAAATCCAATTTTTCTAGAAATCTTAAATTTATTCTTGAAATTCTCAAGTTCGAATTTAAAATTTAAATTTCCATAAAAAAAGACCGAAATTAAAGATTAAAGTCTTAAAATTTCAAGAGAAAGTAGATCATATTTCTAGAAATAATTGAAACTTCTTATTTGTAAAGATTAAAAAAAATAACATTTTCGAAATTAAAGAAAAAAAATTGTTTTGAAATAAATTAATTGTAAAAAATATTCTTATAATTTTGACCTTTACAGTGGGAATTATTGAAATTTTTGAGAAAAAGAGTCAACATTTGAAGAAGAATCACATAATTTCGAAATTAAAACGAATCAAAATGTTGAAAAAAATTCATTAACAATTTACTGCTCTAATTTAATTTTTTCTGGTAATTTTGAAATTCCAGGGAAATTTCAAAAATTAAATTTTCCAGTTTGAAGCCAATTTTTTGTGATTAAAATTCAAAATTTTGACAATTTATTTGTACATAAAATGCAAGTTCTATTTTTGAAAATTCGTTTCAAAACTTTGCACAATTTTAAAAATAGAAATTTTTGATGTTAATTTTTTAAATTCGAGTGTTATTTCAACATTTTTCTCAACAAAATGTAAATTTAAAAAGAAAAACATTACCACTTTTAAAAAATAAAACTAAAGTTATCAGAAAAATCAAATTTAAAAAAAAATTCAAATTTTAAAAAATTTTGAAATTTTCACTGTAAGTTAAATTTTAAAAACTAAATAAGGATTTCAAAAAAAATTTTCAATTTTTAAAATGGTCATTTTCAATAATTTTGGAAATGTAAATAAAATACGAATTTTTGGAAAAATATCGATATTTAAAATAAATTGCAGAGTTTTTAATTAAATTTTCAAGGAAGCTGAATATTTTAAATATTGAAGAAAACTCAAAATTATTGAAAAATCAGTAATTATCGAAAATGTTGAAATTTTGAAAAGGTAAAATTTTGAAAAAAGTCGAAATTGTCAATAGTTCGAGTTTAAAAAGAATATTTTCTTTCAAGTCGAAGATTTAATTAAAAATCTTTACAAAAATGTATAAATAAAATTTTTAAAAAAGTTCCAACTTTAAAAAAAAATAGTCACGTTTTCAAAGAGTCGAAATTTTTAAAAAAAGTCGAAGTTTTGAAATGGAGTCGAAATTTTACGAAATATTATTCGAAAATTTCAATAAAAGGTTTTAAGAAATGTCTTGACTTAAAAAAAATCACAATTTTCAAATAATGGATTGACAGTTTGTAAAAAATGTCAACATTTTGAAAATAGTGGAAATAAAAAAATGGTCAAGTTTTCCAAAAATTTTAAATTCTGGAAAATGACCAAAGTTTTAAAAAATTCCAACATTTGAAAAAGGCCGGAATTTTCAGCAAAAGGGGAACGAAAATAAAAAGTCGAAAATTTCAAAAAAGTGCAGATTTAGAAAAAGGTTAACATTTTCGAAAAATAAAGGTGTTTGTTGACAAGGCAAACATTTTTAAAATCTTTGAAATTTCCAAAAGAAGTCAAAATTTTACGAAAGAAGAAATTTTCAAAAAGGAATGGTCGAAATTTTATAGTCGAAATTAAAAAAGATTAAAATTTGCAAAAGATTTAAGAATTTTTATCGAATTTACGAAATAATTCGAAATTTTAAAAAAGTTTAAATTTTGAATAGTTGGGAAATTTGCATTCAATTTTTCAATATAAATTAAAATTTTCGAAACCGGAATATTGAAAACAAGTGAAAATTATCAGATAGATCGAGGTTTTCGAAAGTCGAAATATTGAGAAGTTAAAAGTTTAATTTTTGGTAGTTAAAATTTTGAATAAAAATGGAACAGTTCTTAAGAAGTTGAAATTTTAGGTCAAAATGATTAAAATTTTGAACATTTCATGAAATTTTCAAAAAAATCGAAATTTTGAAAGAATTTCAAAAATTAAGAAGTAGCAAAATTTTCAGCAAAAAAAATCAAAAAATAATCGAAAGTTTGCAAAAAAAGTCGAAATTTTGAAAAATAGTTGACATTTAAATAAAAGCCAGGCAAAATTACTAAGAATCGAAATTTTTAATAAAAAAATTATAATTTTCCAAAATTAAAACGAGGATAAAATTTAGAAAAAAGTCGAAAATTTAAAAAATCAAAATTCTAGTTTTGAAAAAATTTACATTTTCAGAAAAATTAAGAATTTTCAAATAGTAAAAATTAGAAAAAAATGTAATAATTAATTTTCAAAAAAAAACAGAGCACCGAAAAGTCTAAATATTTACGAAAATACGAAAATTTTTAAAAGAGTATTCACAGTTTTTTAGATACTTAAAAATAAAATAACGTCGAAATTACAAGAAAAAAATCTAAATTTTGCAATACAGTCGAAATTTGGAAAAAAATCCAACCTTTCAACAAACGCGATATTATCAAAAGTTTTCATTGTCAAGTTTTTAAATAAATCTAAAATTTTCGAAAGGTAACGTTCTGAAAATGTCGAAATCTTAAAAATTTTAAAACGCTAAGCAGCCCCCCCATTAGTTTTGGTTACGAGCCGCCACTGATTCAGCTTGACTGTCATCGATCAAAAGAAATAATTAAATCATCGTCGACCGCATAATGACTCGAAATTTCGTTTTAAGATTTAATACCACTGACAAAATGTGACTTGTTTGTTTTTTTTTTGTCAAAACCTTGTGTTACATTTAAGCTCAATTTGAGATTTCAATTTTTTTCTTTAAAGTGATCAAAAATTTTTTAATAAATTAGTAATTTTAATGAATTCTTAATTATATTCAAATTATTAGTTTATTCAAAATGTTAGGTTTTCTCTAGAACTCAGTTTAAATCACATTTTAATTCTGCGACCATTTGACCTAAGTTTCAAAATAAAGACTTTTTTCTTGAAATGTATTCTTGGTTTTTCAATAATCTGAGATTAGTTTTAGAGTTCCGACTTTTTCTCTAAATATTTAGAATTTAAATTCGATATATTTACCCGTTTAGAGAATTTGATATGGAACAATTCTTGGTTTTAGGTACCCAAATGATAACGAGAGAGACGTAAGTCAGCTTATATGGACGACCCCTCACTACGGAGGGTAAGTAGAAGGTCAAGGTTTGCGGTTTTGTCAAATCCTAACCTAAAGTATTAAGTCAGAGAGTAGTAATAAACGAAAAAAAGTGCTGGTACGTCAATTCTGACAAAAGTAAACGCTAGTCAACATTCTGCTTGACTGTCATCGATCAAACAGAAATAATTAAATCAGCCTCGTCCGCATAATGACTCGAAATTTCGTTTCAAGATTTAATACCACTGACAAAATGTTACTTGTTTGTTTTTTTTTGTCAAAACTCTGTGCTATATTTAACCTCAATTTGGGAGTTCAAATTTTTGCTTTAAAGTGATCAAAAGTTTTGTAATAAATTAGTAATTTTAATGAATTCTTAATTACATTCAAATTATTAGTTTATTCAAAATGTTAAGTTTCCTCTGAGAACTCAGTTTAAATAACAGTTTAATTCTGCAACTATTTAACCCAAAATATAACTTAAGATTCAAAATTGAGATTTTTTTCTAGAAATATAGTCTTTGTTTTTTAATATTCTGATATTAATCCTAAAGTTTCGACTGTTTCTGTCAAAATTTTGAATTAAAATTCAAAATATTTATCCGTTTAGAGAATTTGATATGGAAAAATTCTTGGTTTTAGGTACCCAAACGATAATGAGAGAGACCTAAGTCAGCTTATATGGACGACTCTTCACTACGGAGGGTAAGTAGAAGGTCAAGGTTTGCGGTTTTGTCAAATCCTAACCTAACGTATTAAGTTTGAGAGTAGTAATAAACGAAAAAAGTTTTGGTACGTCAATTCTGACAAAAGTAAACCCTACTCATCATTCTGCTTGACTGTCATTGATTAAACAGAAATAATTAAATCATCCTCGTCCGCATAATGACTCGAAATTTCGTTTCAAGGTTTAATACCATTGACAAAATGTTACTTGTTTGTTTTTTTTTGTCAAAACTCTGTGCTACATTTAACCTCAATTTGGGAGTTCAAATTTTTGCTTTAAAGTTATCAAAACTTTTGGAATAAATTAGTAATTTTAATGAATTCTTAATTACTTTCAAATTATTAGTTTATTCAAAATGTCAAGTTTTTTCTAAAAACTCAGTTTAAATTGCAGTTTAATTCTGCAACCATTTTACCCAAAATATGACTAAAGATTCAAAATTGAGACTTTTTTCTAGAAATGTAGTCTTAGTTTTTCAATATTCTGATATTAATCCTAAAATTTCGACTTTTTCCCTCAAAATTTCAAATATAAATTCGAAATATTTACTCGTTTAGAGAATTCGATATGGAAAAATTCTTTGTTTTAGGAACCCAAACGGTAATGAGAGAGACATAAGTCAGCTTATATGGACGACTCCTCGCCACGGAGGGTAAGTAAAAGATCAAGGTTTGGGGTTTTCTCCAACTCTAACCTAATGTATTAAGTCAGAGAGTAGTTATAGACGAAAAAAAGTTCCGGAACGCCAATTCTGGCAAAAGTAAACGCCAGTCATCATTCTGCTTGACTGTCATCGATCAAACAGAAATAATCAGATCACCCTCGTCCGCATATTGACTCGAAATTTCGTTTCAAGATTCAATACCACTGAAAAAATGTCACTTGTTTGTTTTTTTAAAACTCCGTGTAACATTGAACCTCATTTTTTTTCTAAATGGCGACTTTTATTCTAACGCTTTTCAATAGCCAAGCTACCATCTTCAGAGAGATACCGCTTCAGAGGGATATCTTTCTGAAGATGATAGCTTTGCTATCAAAACGCGTTAGAGCAGTTGTCCCCATTTAAAGAAAAAAATTGAAATCCTAAATTGGGGTTAAATGTAACATGGACTTTTGAAAAAAACCAAGAAGTTGTCAAGTTGTCAGTTAAAACTTGAAAACGTACACTTATTTTTAAACTTTTACCAATTTTTACATTGAAATTGCCAATTCAGCCGCGAATACGTTTTATAAAGTTTTCCAAATTTCCCTTATCCTTCTGGAAATTTCCAGCCAAAATTTGAATAAGATTCGTTTTACTTTGTTTGGCCAAAACTGGTCGAAATTGAAACCGAAACTTTGGTCTATATCCACATTTATTGATTTTAATAGAATGTTGTCGTTGAGAAAATTTGAGATGGAAATTCTTTTAGTTTTAGGGACCCAGACCTGGTAGACTTCAGTCGTAGTGTTTGGACACCTGATCGTTACGGAAGGCAAGTTGAGATATTTGGGGTTCTACCAAACGTAATATAGGAGCTAACCTAGTGTATAGATCAAAAATTAGCCATGAACAAAAAACAAAATGACACTGGAATGCGCTTAAGAAATTGCAACCGTTCACCATTTTGGTTGATTAGCATCTATCAAATAGGAATCGTCATCTATCAAATAGGAACCGTCATCGATCAAACAGTAATCGTCATACCATGCTTACCTTCATTCTTCATGGTAGACCCTTATTGACCGGAAATATTATGTTTTTTTCAATTTATTTAACATTTCTTCGGCCCAGTTTGGAAATATTCAAATTTTTTTTTATGGTTTGTTAACAATTTTCTAAACAATTTTTGAAATGCGACTACGTGATAGTTAAATTTATTGAAAACGTCACTTCATGACAGTTTACAAGTTAAGACAGGATATACTTCTTCCGGGATTGGACCGTGTCAAAGAACTACTAAAAGTGTTCGACGTTTCGCCCACCATCGTAGGGGGCTTCTTCAGGAACAAAGAAAGAAAAATAGATGAAATGAGGGAATATGCAAAAAAGAAAAATAAAAATAAAAGGCCAATTTCAAAACATCAGAGCACGGTAACTCAGTATGTCCACCATACCAGAGGCGAAACTCTTCTGAATTGAAAATTGGTACAAAGGATAAGAAAGAAGAGTTTCGCCTCTGGTATGGTGGACATACTGAGTTACCGTGCTCTTCTGCCTAAACTTTCTTTTGTACCAAGTTTCAATTCAGAAGAGTTTCGCCTCTGGTATGGTGGACATACTGAGTTACCGTGCTCTTCTGTCTAAACTTTCTTATCCTTTGTAACAATTTTCAATTCAGAAGAGTTTCGCCTCTGGTATGGTGGACATACTGAGTTACCGTGCTCTGATGTTTTGAAATTGGCCTTTTATTTTTATTTTTCTTCTTTTTTTTTGCGTATTCCCTCATTTCATCTATTTTTCTTTCTTTGTTCCTGAAGAAGCCCCCTACGAAAATGGGCGTAACGTCGAACACTTTTAGTAGTTCTTTGACACGGTCCAATCCCGGAAGAAGTATATCCTGTACTGACTCTGGCCGTGGAAGCCTTCGTTATCTTACAAGTTAAGAGGTTGGTTTATTTTACATAGAATAGGAATAATGAAAAATAGGAGACCAAAAATTAGATGTGGAAAAAATAAAAATTTTGTTTTTTTGATAAATTAGGAAAATATAAAAAATACATAAAAAAGGTTGTAGCACTGGACATCGATGTTTCGCTCTTATTTGAGCTCGTCAGCAGTGCATAACATGGAAGGGGAACAATGATGAAGAAATACTTAAAAATAAAAAATTTTTTTAAAATATAAAAAAGAAAAATAAAGAAATTTTAACATGAATAGACGTTTCATCATCAATTTACTGTGTTAAAAATTTAAATATTTGAAGCCAGATCCACAAGAAACAACTACTCATGCAAGTTCGACTCACAAGTGTAGTTCAATGCCGGAAGGGGTATTAGCCCTCGGAGTAGTTGTTTCTTTCTATTGTCAACAAACCATAAAAATTTGAATATTTCCAAACTGGGCCGAAGAAATGTTAAATAAATTGAAAAAAACAAAAAATGCTTACCTTCATAAGCAGTAGTTTTTTTTGATAATTTAGTGATTAGTAAAAAAACATTGAAATACAAATCTTGCCCCCTGAAACCAAGAAAGATTAAAAACCATAACAAATGTTGCTCTAACGCAATTCGATAGCCAGACTATCATCTTCAGAGAAAAGACTGAACTGGCAATGATAAGTAACAGGATTTAATTGATACAATCTCAAAAGTTATAACTATATATTTTGTAATTAGGATTAAAATTTAAAATGAAAAAATTCTACTTTAAAGTCTAAATTAACAATTGTAAATTCAAACTTAAGATAAAAAACACAACAGAGGTTGCTTTAAGAACTCTAAAAGCAACCTCTGTTGTGTTTTTTTTTTGGTTTCAGGGGACAGGATTTGTATTTTAATTTTTAAAAATAACCAAGGATCGGTCCGTTCCAACAAAAAAAAAATGGTAATTAGTAGATTATATTTTTAGCTCAAAAAGCTACTTTCGAATCATTTATAAAATAGAATAATCGTTTTGTTTTACCTTAAGCTGGGTCGCAGTCTTCTTTTCCATTGATTCTATTAAAACTATTTTTTTTCCAAAATTTCATCATTTTATCCTAAAATAGCAAAAAGTACAAAAGGCAACAGTTGCAAGTTCCGTAAAAATTGTGAAAAATTCTATAGAACTAACTTATGAAAAATGCTCTAAAATCAGCTCTTTTAGTGTTGGCACTCCTAAGATTTAATTTGAATCTGAATCCAAATCTGCATCTGAATTTGAAGCTGATGACATAGCTTTTGCAAAATTTTTATTTTTAAGCAATATTCCAGCGAATATGGCTATGAAACCATGCACGTTCAAATCAGTAAAAGCTATACTTCTTCCAGGATTAGACCCTCCCAAAGAACTAATAAAATTTTTTGCCTGCCATCGTAGGGGTTTCATCAGTAACATGGGAACAAACCAAATTGAAGAGGATAATTCAGTATGTCATCCAGATCAAAGGAGAGACTTTGCCTAAATGATATCGAAGCGTCTCTGGTATGATTGCCATAAGATGACCGCGCTCTTCTGTCTTAATAATATTGGTCATCCATACAAAAGGAGAGATTTTTTCAATGTGATATCGAAGCGTCTCGGGTATGATTGCCATAAACTGACCGCGCTCTTCTGCCTTAATAATATTGGTCATCCATACAAAAGGAGAGATTTTTTCAATGTGATATCGAAGCGTCTCTGGTATGGTTGCCATAAACTGACCGCGCTCTTCTGTCTTAATAATATTGGTCATCCATACAAAAGGAGAGATTTTTTCAATGTGATATAGAAGCGTCTCTGGCATGGTTGCCATAAAATGACCGCGCTCTTCTGTCTTAACAATATTTGTGTCTATTTCCTTTTGGAAAAGTTTCGTTTTCGGCATGATCGACATAATGAGTAGATGTGAGCTTTTGTCTTAATAATCTTTTGTATCACATTTCAGAAGAGTTTTGTCTCCACTACGGTTGACATAAGTTGCCATAATGACTCGAGTTCTGATTATTCATTCCCCACAATCTCAACAAATGATTTTCGCCCCAAGCAAGCTTGCCATACTGAATTACTGTGCACTTCTGCATCTCTTCACCACCACCTACATCTTAAATGAGTTCACCTCTAATATGGTTGACATACTAAGTTACCTTTTTGTCCTAAGTAGTAATCTTTTATGCAACATTACCGGAAGAGTTTCGTCTCTACTACGGCTACCCCAAAATCTACTACGGTTGACATAAGTTTGTTATGATGACTCAAAATCTGGTTATTTATTTTCCACAATCTTAACAAATGATTTTCGTCCCCAACAGGCTTATTAAACCAAAATACAGTGCACTTCTGCCTCTCTTGGCCATCATCTTCACCTGAAATGAGTTCACGTTTGATATGGTTGACTTACTGAGATACCTCTTTGTCTTGAGTAGCTTCTGTCTCAATAATCTTTTATGCAACATTACCAGAAGTGTTTTGTCTCTACTACGGTTCCACCAAAATCTACTACGGTTGACATAGGTTGCTATGATGACTTAAATTCTGGTTATTCACTCCCCACAATCTCAACAAATGATTTTTGTCCCAAACAGGCTTGCTAAACGGAATTACTGTGCCCTTTTGCGTTCTTTTGCCACCACCTTCACCTGAAATGAGTTCATCTCTGATTTGGTTGACATACTGAGTTACCTTTCTGTCTTAAGTAGCTTCTGTCTTAATAATCTTTTATGCAACATTACCGGAAGAGTTTCGTCTCTTCTACGGTTCCCCCAAAATCTACTACAGTTGACATAAGTTTGTTATGATGACTCAAAATCTGGTTATTTATTTTCCACAATCTTACCAAATGATTTTCGTCCCTAACAGGCTTATTAATCCAAAATACAGTGCACTTCTGCCTCTCTTGGCCATCATCTTCACCTGAAATAAGTTCACGTCTGATATGGTTGACTTACTGAGATACCCCTTTGTCTTGAGTAGCTTCTGTCTCAATAATCTTTTATGCAACATTACCAGAAGAGTTTTGCCTCTACTACGGTTCCACCAAAATCTACTACGGTTGACATAAGTTGCTATGATGACTTAAATTCCGGTTATTCATTCCCCACAATCTCAACAAATGATTTTTGTCCCAAACAGGCTTGCTAAACGGAATTACTGTGCCCTTTTGCGTTCTTTTGCCATCACCTTTACCTGAAATGATTTTATCTCTGATATGGTTGACATATTGAGTTACCCTTTTGTCTCAAGTAGCTTCTGTTTTAATAATCTTTTCTGCGAGGTTACCGGAAGAGTTTCGTCTCTTCTACGGTTCCACCAAAATCTACTACGGTTGACATAAGTTTGTTATGATGACTCAAAATCTGGTTATTTATTTTCCACAATCTTACCAAATGATTTTCGTCCCTAACAGGCTTATTAATCCAAAATACAGTGCACTTCTGCCTCTCTTGGCCATCATCTTCACCTGAAATGAGTTCACGTTTGATATCGTTGACTTACTGAGATACCTCTTTGTCTTAAGTAGCTTCTGTCTCAATAATCTTTTATGCAACATTACCAGAAGAGTTTTGTCTCTACTACGGTTCCACCAAAATCTACTACGGTTGACATAAGTTGCTATGATGACTTAGATTCTGGTTATTCATGCCCCATAATCTCAACAAATGATTTTTGTCCCAAACAGGCTTGCTAAACGAAATTACTGTGCCCTTTTGTGTTCTTTTGCCATCACCTTCACCTGAAATGATTTCATCTCTGATATGAGTTACCCTTTTGTCCTAAGCAGCTTCTGTCTTAATAATCTTTTATGCAACATTACCGGAAGAGTTTCGTCTCTGCTACGGTTCTTCCAAAATCTACTACAGTTGACATAAGTTTGTTATGATGACTCAAAATCTGGTCATTTATTTACCACAATCTTAACAAATGATTTTCGTCCCTAACAGGCTTATTAAACAAAAATACAGTGCACTTCTGCCTCTCTTGGCCATCATCTTCACCTGAAATAAGTTCACGTCTGATATGGTTGACTTACTGAGATACCCCTTTGTCTTGAGTAGCTTCTGTCTCAATAATCTTTTATGCAACATTACCAGAAGAGTTTTGTCTCTACTACACTTCCACCAAAATCTACTACGGTTGACATAAGTTACTATGATGACTCAAAATCTGGTTATTTATTTCCCACAATCCCAACAAATAATTTTCGCCCCAAACAGGCTTGCTAAACGGAAATACTGTGCCCTTTTGCATTCTTTTGCCACCACCTTCACCTGAAATGAGTTCATCTCTGATATGGTTGACATACTGAGTAACCTTTTTGTCTTAAGCAGCTTCTGACTCAATAATCTTTTATGCAACACTACCGGAAGAGTTTCGTCTACTACGGTTTCACCAAAATCTACTACGGTTCCACCAAAATCTACTACGGTTCCACCAAAATCTACTACGGTTCCACCAAAATTTACTACGGTTAACATAAGTTGCTATGATGACTCGAATTCTGGTTATTTATTCCCCGCGATCTCAACAAATAATTTTCGCTCCAAAAAGGCGTGCCAAACTAAATTACTGCATCTACATCTCTTCGCCACCATCTTCACCTGAAATGAGTTCACCTTTACTATGGTTGACATACTGAGTTACCTTTTTCTTTTAAATTTAGTTTTTTCTTGTTCTCATGAAGTCCTTTATAGTAGTGGGCGACACGTTTCACATTTTGAGTAGATCTTTGGCACGGTCCAAGCTTGGAAGACTTAGGGAGACTGAAATTCCTCACGAGAATGCTTTTCCAGGTCCAAGCGATCCGCTCGAGAAATTTTATTCAGGGACGATGATCGTATACCACTTGCCAAAAGTATTCAAAGCTTTTCGAAATCAGGTAAAATATTTATACACTGAAAGTTCCCACTAAAATACGCACATTATCATTTCAAAAAAAATAATCGACCAGTACTGGCCCAAGAATTTTTGGCGCTCTAAAAACCCTAGTTTTATCTCAAGAAAGAATGTAAAATGTCAAGGTTTTTATTTTTTTTATCTGAAATGTCCGAAATGATTTTTCCAACGAATTTTTTTAACCTCAATTTTTTTTAAATTAGATATTTTAGATAATTTTAGAATTCATAATTTCGTCTTTAATTTTGAAACGACATTATTGTCATTTTGACGTTTTTGATTAATTTGGAATGCTTGAAATACTCGCTTTCACAAAAATTTGGAATGCCTTAAGAGAAACGTCAACATTTTAGGAAGCAAAAAGTAAATTTTAACTTTACACTAGAAATATAAATAAAAAAAACTTTCCGTAATCGTCTAGGAAACATACAGCTTGGGCCTACATTTTACATTTCTACTAGGACGATCTTGGTATGAGTTAAAAGTGTAAAATAAAATTTTTAAGATATGCTATTTGCTACGTATGCTTAAATATTTTTGTATTTATGCTTAAATATTTTTGTATTTATGCAACACTAGCTTGTGAAATTGACCACTAAACAGTGCCTTATTAAAAATTGAAATACAGAACTTGTCCCCTGAAACCAAGAAAGATTAAAAAACACAACAAAGGCTGCTCTAACGCGTTTCGACAGCCAACCTATCATCTTCAGAGAGAAAACAGTTTTCCGTCTGAAGAGAACAGCTTGGCTGTCGAAACGCGTTAGAGCAACCTTTGTTGTGTTTTTTAATCCGTCTTGGTTTCAAGGGACAAGTTCTGTATTTTAATTTTTGAAGATAACCAAGGACCACTCCGTTCCATCAAATCAAAAAAAAAGGCCTTATTATTTAAATTTGAATCACTGAAAAATTACTGATTGTTAGAAGTACATAGTCCCACTTTAAAGTTTAACCTAAATATTTGAAGTCAAAATTTTAAGTTTAAGATAAATCCTGAATTTTGGAATCCCTTACTTTTTTCCATAGTTTAAAATAAAAAAAGCTAATTTATTGGTTTAAAATCGAAATTTAGGTAAAAAAAGTTTAATTTACGAAATTTTCGAATAACATCGAACGTTTGGTTTTAATATCAAAATTTTTAAAAATCAACTAAAAAAAATGTAACTGTAAGCTGTTGGGGGAAAACGTTTTCAAGAAAGAATTTAAAATTTAAAAAATATAATTTTTCTAAGACGATAGATTAACATGAAAATTTCAAGTCAAAATTTCGACCATGAAACTTCTAAAAAAATTGAAATTCAAATCTTGTCCCCTGAAACAAAGAAGGTTTCAGGAGATAGAGAGATAGAGAGACATAGATAAAGAGAGATTTGAGTATCTTTCTGAAGATGATAGCTTGGCTATCGAAACGTGTTAGAGCAACCTCCATTGTGTTTTTTAATCCTTTGAAATACAAACCTTGTCTCCTGAAATCAAGAAGGATTAAAAAACACAGCAGATGTTGCTCTAACGCGTTTGGTTAGCCAAGCTATCATCTACAGAGAGATAGCTAATCCATCATTTTCAGAGAAGACTCAAATCTCTCTCTATCTAAATTATCTCTTTGAACGCGTTTCGATAACTAATCTATCATCTTCAGACAAGACTCAAATCTCTCTCTATCTATCTATCTATCTCTCTGAAGATGATAGCTTGGCTATCGAAATGTGTTAGAGCAACCTCTATTGTGTTTTTTAATTCTTTGAAATACAAACTTGTCTCTTGAAACCAAGAAGGATTGAAAAACACAGCAGATGTTGCTCTAACGTGTTTGGTTAGCCAAGCTATCATCTACAGAGAGATAGCTAATCTATCATCTTCAGAGAAGACTCAAATCTCTCTCTATCTAAATTATCTCTTTGAACGCGTTTCGATAACTAACTATCATCTTCAGACGAGACTCAAATCTCTCTCTAGCTATCTATCTCTCTGAAGATGATAGCTTGGCTATCGAAATGTGTTAGAGCAACCTCTATTGTGTTTTTTAATCCTTTGAAATACAAACTTGTCTCTTGAAACCAAGAAGGATTGAAAAACACAGCAGATGTTGCTCTAACGTGTTTGGTTAGCCAAGCTATCATCTACAGAGAGATAGCTAATCTATCATCTTCAAAGAAGACTCAAATCTCTCTCTATCTAAATTATCTCTTTGAACGCGTTTCGATAACTAATCTATCATCTTCAGACGAGACTCAAATCTCTCTCTAGCTATCTATCTCTCTGAAGATGATAGCTTGGCTATCGAAATGCGTTAGAGCAACCTCTATTATGTTTTTTAATTCTTTGAAATACAAACTTGTCTCTTGAAACCAAGAAGGATTGAAAAACACAGCAGATGTTGCCCTAACGCGTTTGGTTAGCCAAGCTATCATCTACAGAGAGATAGCTAATCCATCATCTTCAGAGAAGACTCAAATCTCTCTCTATCTAAATTATCTCTTTGAACGCGTTTCGATAACTAATCTATCATCTTCAGACGAGACTCAAATCTCTCTCTAGCTATCTATCTCTCTGAAGATGATAGCTTGGCTATCGAAATGTGTTAGAGCAACCTCTATTGTGTTTTTTAATTCTTTGAAATACAAACTTGTCTCTTGAAACCAAGAAGGATTGAAAAACACAGCAGATGTTGCTTTAACGCGTTTGTATAGGCAAGCTATCATCTTCAAAGAGATAGCTAATCTATCATCTTCAGAGGAGACTCAAATCTCTCTCTATCTAAATTATCTCTTTGAACGCGCTTCGATAACTAATCTATCATCTTCAGGCGACACTCAAATCTCTCTCTATCTATCTATCTCTCTAAAGATGATAGCTTGGCTATCGAAATGTGTAGAGCAACCTCTATTGTATTTTTTAATCCTTTGAAATACAAACTTGTCTCTTGAAACCAAAAAGGATTGAAAAACACAGCAGATGTTGCTCTAACGCGTTTGGATAGGCAAGCTATCATCTTCAGAGAGATAGATAGAGAGACATTTAAGTCTTGTCTGAAGATGATAGATTAGCTATCGAAACGGGTTCAGAGAGATAGGTAGATAGAGAGAGATTTGAGTCTCCTCTGAAGATGATAGATTAGCGATCGAAAGGCGTTCTGAGAGATAGATAGGAAGAGAAAGATTTGAGTATCTCTCTGAAGATGATAGATTGACTATCGAAATGCGTTTTAGTAAGCTCTGTTGTCCTTTTTAATCCTTTTTGGTTTCAGGGGACAAGATTTTTATTTCATTTTTTTTTAAGTTTCATGGTCGAAATGTTAACTTGAAATTTTCATAGTTATCTATCGTCTCAAAAAAATTATATTTTTTAAATTTCAAATTTTTTTCAAGAACCCCAAGAACAGCTAAAGTTACATTTTTTCAGTTTATTCTTAAGAATTTTGAAATGCAAGTAGAATGCAACCTAGACTACAAATTCATGCAGCCCCCCAGGCGTGTATAGTGAATCATAAGGTAGCTAAACTACCAACAGTTGAAACACTGCCACCTAGCGAAGCGGTTGCTCTACAGGAAAAAGTTCCCAGAAGACAAGGATTCTAAATGCACAGACCAATAGGTTTGAACATTTATTAGATTCGAAATTTGGAGTGTAACCTAGACTACAAATTCATGCAGCCCTCCAGGCGGCGTGTATAGTGAATCATAGGTAGCTGAACTACCAACAGTTGAAACACTGCCTTTTAGCAAAGCGGTTGCTCTCTAGGAAAGTTCCCAGAAGACAAGGATTCTAAATGCACAGACCAATAGGTTTGAACATTTATTAGATTCGAAATGAACTACCAACAGTTGAAACACTGCCTTTTAGTAAAGCGGTTGCTCTCTAGGAAAGTTCCCAGAAGACAAGGATTCTAAATGCACAGACCAATAGGTTTGAACATTTATTAGATTCGAAATTTGGAAACCAAAGACCGGTTTCGATCTTGTTAGATCTTGTCAGTTTGGTATATCCAACTCGAATGCTAACAAGTGTTCCGACAAGTAAGTACTAAAAGATTCACAGACGTCATTTTGATATTAAAACCAAACGTTCGATGTTATTTAAAAATTTCGTTATCTTAAGCCAAAATTTGGAATTTTTTGTTCCTAAATTTTGATTTTGAAGTAATAAATTGGCATTTTTCTTTAAATTTGAAATTTGGTGTTGAAAAAAATGAGGAATTTCAAAATTCAGGATTTAACCTAATCTTGGAATTTTGATTTGGAATATTTAGGTTCAACTCCATCAAAATTGCATCATTGGTTTTTATGATATTGAAAATTAAAGAAAACATTCTACTGCTCGAGTATTATTTTAGTAAATCTTGAAAATTTATCTCTACACTGTAGTACATCTATAAATACGACAGAAAAGTATCCCTCGAAACCAAAATTGACCTTTTCAAGCATTTTTCATTATTTTCATTCAAGTTAAATTGCATTTAATTCTTTTCGATTGGGTCGTACGTTAATTGCTCCAGTTATATCACATGGGTGATTTTCCAAACAATAACTGTTTGACCTGGTATGTAGCAAAAATTTTATTTTTCAGTTACAAATCGTTCAGAGGGATCTAAATTTCTTGAGTATTTATGTGGCTGATTAATGACTATAAATTAAAAATGTTTACAGCGACCTTACCATATTGACAATGCTTAAACTGAATCCGTTGATGGTTATTGTTTGTAAATATTTTAAACTGTAGCACGTTCATTAACATTTAATTGACATGTGCGTTAGTGTTCCTTGAACCAATTTTGTATTAACTATCAAACCATCAAAGAATTAACTGGTTCATCATTAACTCATATCAAGATTCTTCAAATATTATTTACATGCAACATAAAAAAATGTATTTCATTTGATTAACACTGTAAATTTTTCTAAATCCTCAGCCGGAATTGAAAAGGAGAGATTTTGGGGAAGTCAGCAACTTCACGAAATACACTAGTTGGTAAGAAGTTGGAATATACAATCAGGGGTTTCTTATTTTTTATTGATGTAATATACAATTTTTGGAATAAATGTAATAACATTATTATTTTGGAAAAGCAATTTATTTAACTGCCATAATATAAAATTTTATGCGTAATAAACAAAATACGAAATTAGATTAATTGTAGCATTAGACAAGCAATTCAATTTGTTAAAACCAAACAAGGTAAGTTAGTGATTCATTGGCGAAAGTCAACACTAAAAGAGTGGATTTGAAGCATGAGTGTTCCCAAACAAATGCGTCGTTAAAGTGATTTTAAAATTTATTTTATTTGTAAAGTTTTTTTAAAATAAAATCATTTAATTAATTAGGAATTAGAATTTAAATAGGTTGGTATAAAATCGCTTTAAGTAAAGATGCATGCAAAATTCTATGCAATTGGTCAAATTAATAATAAATTTAAAATATGAACATTAAAATCCGAATTATTTGCGTTTATCCTGTTTTGATAAATTTGCGTTTAACAAAGATACACTTAAAAAAACCTAATACTAACAAAAAGTACTTTTATTGTCTTGTTTCCATACCAAACGTATCAAATAATTTAGAGATTGTTAAAAATTCGCTTTGTCATAATATCAGAGAGTGTATCGTCATTTTGGAGTCGGTGACTCGTTTGAAATTATTGACACTTATATTTTATCGAAAGTTATTGACCTTTTCCATCACTTTTGGAATCTGTACTTGAATTCTTCTCAATGGAAGCGAAAAAGTGACGTCACACCGAGCTAGAACCAACGTATCTATTCTACTGCTATGAGTTCAGAATTACTTACAAAATGCAATGTGTAGATATATATATATATATATATATATATATATATATATATATATATATATATATATATATATTTTTAGTATTTGTTTATGATCGTAGGGTATGTTAATTAATTTTGTTTTAGGGTAAGTCGATCAATAGAGGTACAGGTAAAGAATACTCTTTATCTATTTCCAAGCTTTCGAAGCTTTATTTTTGCTTCATCATCAGGGATTCTAAAATGGTATACTTATTAAGCAACAATTGATTTCTACTTAGATTTTACTTACTCAAATCTGTAAGTAAAATCTAAGTAGGAATCAATTGTTGCTTAATAAGTATACCATTGTAGAATCCCTGATGATGAAGCAAAAATAAAGCTTCGAAAGCTTGGAAATAGATAAAGAGTATTCTTTACCTGTACCTCTACTGATCGACTTACCCTAAAACAAAATTAATTAAATATAATTAAAAATAAAAAAAAATATAATATATATATATATATATATATATATATATATATATATATATTTGCATCCCGCTATCTATCGGTCATCTTACATATAACCCGGAATTAACTCATCTACCAGAAGGAGTGCATATATATTAAATTTTAATGCGTATACTGGATTATTATGGTACTCTTAATACGAATCACACAAAAAATTGAGCAAAAAATTTTTGAAATTTCATCGAAGCTGATATCTCTATATCCTCTGACGAAAACGGCATCTCTCGGTCATCTGAAGTATATTCATCAGTTAAAGTACCAGCTTTCGGCCATCCTGTATATTTTGGCGGGATCTATGTTGCAGTGGATCAGTCATCCGGCTTTGTTGCCAATTTTAAGTTGAAACTATTGCCAGGTGCACGCGTGTTGAAGTGGGGGACGGGGAAGCCGTGATTCATTTATCCCATACAATCTCGCGGACCGCATTACTTTCGCGTTGCGGTCTATTTCTTAGGTATCGGCATGTTTTGAAAACGCTAATTATTCCGTATTTGCGTGCGTATAAACTCTCCGCGCACTCGCATCGCACTATTTTTGCGTCGCGTCTATTTTTTAGGCATCGGTATGTTTTGAAATCGTTTATTGTCCGTTATTTGCATGCATGAAAACTCTCCAGGTACTCGGTTACTAACGTATTTATTTACCTTAATTTGGAGGGATGGAATGAATTATTTATTGGTTTTTCAATATTAGTTGAATACTGTACATGCAAAATTTGATCTGAATTTTGAAAACATTCAAACGTTTAATTTCTAAGGATATTGAATCTGATTAGGATTAACTTCTATTCCCGTCTTTAAGTAAAACGATAGTTATAACGGTCAGTGATTCTGAAATTAGTAATCCTAACATAAAATAATTATAAAAATTAATGTAATGTAGAAGAAAAATTTGGATGTTTCGCAAAATGTTTTTAGAGTGGTTAATAAATTGTGTACTTTTTCCTAATTTTTTTTTTTTTATTTTAGTCCAGTACATGCAATTGATATTTTAAATGAAAATAATAAATAAACATGTTTTACAATTTGTAAAAGAAAATTATAAAAACTCCCAGCGTCGGCAGATTAATTTGTGGACAGTAGTTGATAACATTATGTTTATGCTTTTTTAGGTTTTTTAGAACATTGTTATGTTCCATATACAATGTACAATACGTTAATACACTAGAATAAAGCAGGAGAAATTTGTTGTAAAAAAGTTATTTCCTTTGTTTTTCATTTATAACAAAAAAGGGCAGTGAAAAAATTATGATCATTAGAAAATTGATAGTTAAACCTTTATATGTAAATAACTATTTAATATTTCGCTGTTCTATAAATTTACCCTTCATGGTTTTTTCATATGAATTTTCGGTGTTACAAGGGACTTAAATGAAATTTTACCAAGTCAATATTATGAACAGCAATTTCTTCCATTCAGTTTTTAAATATAATTTACTAATAAAACAAGTTAGATTTTTAACTTTGCAATTTGAAATTTGGAATCGATTTGGAAAAAGATTAGATAATCAAATTTGATCTTTTTTGAAAATGTAACTTTCGAGGATAAGTTTGAAATTAAATAAAAAGCAGTTTCGAGATGATTGAAATTGCGAAAAAAAGCAAAATCAAAGCTTCTATAAATGTAAAAGTTTTATATAAAAGCAATATATCTTAAAATTCAAAGATTAAAGAAAAAGGTATAAATTTGAAATCAAAATTAAGGAAACGTTTGAATTTCAAGTTCACCTTTGAAATTATGTTTTAATGTGTACATGGGAAAAGGAGACAACATTTTAAATTTAAAATCAAAACATTATAAAAGCAGTAAAAATAATTGAAATTTCTGAATGAAATCAAAACAAACAAAAAACAATAAATATTTCTCTCGAGTTTTTCAAGAAGGAAAATTTTTAAGCCAATTATTTGTTATTACTTTTGGAATTATTTTACATGAATTTTGAGATTTCTAAGCGTAGAAAATATCTTAATTTAAGATGTAGATCGAATTATATAAAATTATAGAATCGAAGATTTTTCTAACTGAATTTAGTCCGTAGCAAATACGCTTTTTTATAGTTTGTCATTATAATTTTAAATTATTATTATAACCTACTAAATTACTACACAATAATAAATTGCATATCTTGAAAACTTTTACTTCTACATTATATTATTACCAATTGATTATAAGTCAGCTTCTTAAATTACATTCAATTCTAATCAAAATGCAGAGGAAATTATAATATTTTGAAAAAACCGCATTTCAGAGATTTTTTGCAAATAAAAATTGTCAACTTACTAAAGAATACAGCAAGAAGCCTTCTAGAAGCTCAAATATGAAACATCCATATTTAAATTAATGGATAAAGCAGTAAATGATGCAGTGAGTAGATTTTTTTTCAATATTTAACTGTATTCTAATAGATGACAGTCGTAGAATAATGTTAGTTATATTTTTATGTTGGACATTTAAATGCAGCCAAAAATTCAAACATATTCGCCGCCCTCTAGATGCTAAAATATAAAATATTTAATTAACGGAAAAAGCAGTAAAAGATACCTTAAATAGATTTATTTTTTAATGTTTAACTATATTCTAAAAGATGACACCACCAGGTTTTAAACATATTTAAATGTAGTCAAAAATGCAAATGTATTCACTAAATTTAAATTTGGCGCCATTAGCAGGAGAGACGAACTTCGCGCATTAACCATTTTTCCGATATGTTGCAATGCGAAAATGATTCTTATTGCCGCTATTCGTAAAGGTCAATCCGCAGCTGTAATTGGAGTCAATATAAATACCTTAAAAGTACAAAACTGTGTACATTGAAGACATTTAAAAGAGAGATTTAGAAGTGTTTAGAAAATTTGTTTACCTAGGAGATTTAAAAGAGTTTTATTTTAAAAAAAGCTACTGAATTGCCCATTTTAAACTGTGTAACTTGAACCCTATAAAACCGATTTTGTTTAGTTTTATTAATATTCACCAAGCAGCCTTTGATAATAGAAATTATAAACACAGCGACTACTTATAAATAAATTCATTAGTTCATAAAAATATTCGGTAGTATTGTACACGGCTTATTTGCATGTTTCTGTGGAGGCGGTACATTTTAATGAATCAATAATTATAATTTATTTATTATTTAAATTTCCCTCCAATTAGTTGTTAGTTATGTCAGCGTCATTGCATATGGAAAGCGCCAAATACCGCGATGCATTCCAAAAGATTATTTGTTGCAATCCATCACATGATCTGTTGGATTTCTATTGGGTGAATAAATATCGTGGATGATCTATCTACTGTAACTTCTAACTTGCATTATACGGAGGATTACCTATCCTGTCTAAAATAGTTGTTAAAAATAGTCCATATATAACTTCAGCTTTTGCAATTGTTTATGTGCAGATTTGAAACTTTTTCTACAAAATATTCTGCATTAAATGGGCCTTTGCCCATATTTTTATTTGCTATTGCAAGTATCACGTTCCTAAACTTGATCACTAGACTTTATTACACTAGCAGAAAGTTTTGCAAAGTTAATGTAAGACGCAAATTTCATGTTTTAAAATACGCGCCCTTGTCATCTTATGTGTCCAACCAATAGAAATTCGCAAACAACCTGACAAATTCTGACCAATAACTTTTTGAAATGCGTGGGGGCATTTGACGCTTCATTTAAATATTTTTTCCTGTACATTCATTACCAACAATTTGTGAACAATACTTCGTATTATTTACTGTCTCTTATTTAATTCAACATTAGCCGAATTTCCAATTTTCTGTTAATTAATATTGATTGTGATTGTTTAATATTGATAATATTGATCAATCAAATTGATAACCAAGGACCAGTCCGTTTCACCAAGATTCTTATGATGAAAAGCTTTACTAAAATATTTAACAACAAGTACACCAAAGCAAGGTTATAGGAATTTCATTGAAAAATTTAATAATAATAATAATATAACACGGAAAGTGGAATAATTTATTACTCTTATTGGATTTAATACTAATAAGCCTCTAATTAGTAGAGGAAATTTACATTTGATTTGAACGTATGGTGTTCATTTCAACAAGTCTCAGTAAGTGTAGGATTGCTCAAAACCAGGACAGAACACAAATTCGGTTTTGATTTCTGTCAAAAATTTTGGTCGGTCTCTTTTTATATTACACGGAATGGTAATCCATAAGTGCGAAAAATTTCGGATAGCAATTCTATATCATACATTGGCCCAAGTTCTCCCTACAAAGTTTATTCGGAAATATACCGCGCTCATTTAAAAGAATTAAAATTTTTAGTAAGTTAACCCTAGTAATATAATCAACATCACGGATGATCTATTCAGCGTAACATGTAACTTGCAATATACTCAGGATTTCTCGGTTAGCAACAGCGAAGTTTTTAATAAGCTTGCCTCTACTAATAGCATGGATGATCTATTTACTGTAGCTTCTAACTTGCAATATACCGAAGATTACCTATCCTGCCTAAAATATTTGATAAAGATGGCCGATATACAACTTCAATGTTGCCGGATACATGGATGATCTATCCAGCGCAGCACCTTCAACTGCAGTATACACAGGATGACCTATTCTGCTTAATTTGGCGGGAGAATATACGCCGATATACGCCGCGCGACGCCAGCGCAGAAACATGCAGTGACAGACGCTCAAACTAAGATATACGAAAATACATAAAATCCGCAGGATAGGTCCTCTCTCTCAAACTTTGTCAGAATGTGTTTCGAGACATTCTGATTCGATTTACACTAAAATCCTTTAGGTCCTCCATATACGGAGGATCTACTGACCTGGAGGACCTATTAAATGTAAATGGCCTTTGAGAGGGAGACCGAACCTGCGCAGGATACAAATATATATATATATATATATATATATATATATATATATATAATTAAATACAAACTATTTGAAAATAGCTTTTTAAAAAATTTTCTTTATTGATCACAACACTTACATTTGGATGAGCCCGCATAAAGGGTAAGCTCTCTACTTATTACTAATAAGAACTGACGAAAGTTAAGCTACGAACTATGATTATATTAATTGAAAATACGCTAAGAATCAAGCGGTTCTTCTTTAAGTTTAATCCACTTGCAAAGGGTAACCCCATTATGCTTTCAAAGCACTGCGAGTAGGATGCGAAAACAAGGATAGATGGCGATGAGCCGCCTTCTTCAACAAGGATAGATTGTTATTTTTAGGGAAAATTCCTTTCGGTAACAAGTTCCATAACTTGGAAGTTCTATAGAAAAAAGAGTCTCCGTAGACAGAAGTCCTCACTGTGTCAAGCTGGAATTCACATGAATTTCCTGTCTCCGGCACTGTCTTGTATGCCTCAAGAATCTTGTCCTTGGAGGGATCAATTCTATTAGTTGCTGTGAGCATCTTTCATGATAGTACTTGTAGAAAAGAGACAAGTCCCAACCATACGCCTGTGCTCTAGTATTTCGGGAAAATCAAACTCTCGTCATCAATTAGGCGAATGGCTCTTCTTTGAATTGAACCCAAGAGAGCTAAAGTGTGTTTTAGGGCTGAACTCCAAATATGAGAACAGCATTGGCTAGTGTTGGCCTAACTTGAGCTTTCTATAGTGTTAATAGCTGATGAGATGTGAAGTACTTTTTAGCTCTAAAAAGAAAGCCTAGCTTCTGAGAGGCGGATTTGGCAATTGCGCGCACATGATCGTCCCATGAGAAGTTAGTGCTCGCATTCACTTCTATAAGAGATAGATTAGATCCCATTGGAAGGATTTTACCGTCCATTGCGTTAGATGCACTTCATCAGGTTCTAGTCTAAACAAAACATAAAAAGGCGATAAGGTCTTAAAACTATGAGGTTATTCCTTTTAGCTTCGTATGTCGAATATAATTACATATATGCACTTGAATTTTATTTAGCGGGAACAAGAAATTGACGTCACGACCGGGCTAGAACCAACGTATGTATTCTACTACAATGAGTTTAGACCAGAGACTAAATAGACTGAACCTAACACGGTAAGCAGTGAAGCCAGTTGAAAGCCTGGCGAAAGCCTAGCTGCATCTAGCTCGCAATGCCCTCTTATTATTTGACAGACCTTTGCGAAGATAACATCGGTTTTTTTAAAAGAAAATGGGCTGCAAATATGGGGAAGTGTATTGTGGATGATTGTTGAAACCTCAGTGAAGACATTAGTGAAGGAAAGTCAAGAGTTTCATTCTTTGGGTAGGTAAAAATAAAATATATAAATATTTAATTATCGGCGTGCGCGCGTCGCCATTTCACTGCAATCATGACGTGTTTACAGCCCGGCTTAACAATATTGTACACAGGCGTCGCGTATTGAAAGAAAATTATTTTACTATTAAACCAAGATGTCTTTGAAAATAGTTCTCCTGAACTTTTACCAAAAAGCACTTATAAAAATTATCCAATTGGTCAAAAAGCCCCTAATTCTAAAGTTTCATCTAAATCGTTAGAACCGTTACGCGGCAAGTTTCGTATTTATAAATTTTACTTAATTCGACCATATCAAAGAGTAGTGGAATGCACCTCCCCACTTCCCCGGATTTTAGCTTCAACTGTACGCATGAGACAACATTGAAACCTTTAGTCTATTTAGTCTCTGGTTTAGACCTACCTACAAATGCAATGTGTACAGATGAATTATTATTGGAATTCTGATAGCTAGTACATCTTTACAATAGGTTAGCTACTAAGCACTGATTGAATATACTTTTTTATTTGCGGATCTATATATTTTTTAATTATTATATATCGTCTTGAATATCTGGAATGGTAGTGTGTCAAAAAATGCTTTTAAAAGTAAACAATTGTTTTGAATAATAATTCAAATGTCTTACAAAGCGGGTTCAATAAGCCAAAATAAAAATGTTTAAATATACTTTGTTAAGTGAACTGTTTCAGGCCAGTATGGTGATTTCCATGACGGGACTCTACGCTAATAATTGGGATATAATTAATATATCTAACAGTTAGGTTGTTGTTGTTTTATTTACCTACTTAACTAATTCCTTAATGGCAAAATACCTAAAGTAAGTCAAATTTATCGTAAGATATTGTTGCGGGCTATCGGTTCGAATTGATTAACACGTGAGTTGAACAATACCCACTTTATTTTCAAACTAAACTCGGATCAACTGAATTAACTCACTTCTAACTACTAACTCACTAACTACACTGACTGACTGACTCACTGACCGACTGACTGACTGACTGACTGACTGACTGACTGACTGACTGACTGACTGACTGACTGACTGACTAACTGAAGAGAAAGCGACCGCCTTATATAGTTTTGGCTTTCAGGTTCTAGAAAAATCTCGCAGATATCGTTTGCCGAAATTTCTGGAACGTTTATCTGCCTTTTGCTTCATTATCGCGGCCGCTTTTTCCTTATCAGATCTTTCTAGAAACTTTTCTTACGTACCAAATTCTATAATTTATATTTTGTTACAATATCAAATCGTAGGGGTATTGTTTGGGCCCCTGAAAGGTTAAGGTACATTAGATTGACTTTCTAGCTGCTTCCCTGATTATATAAAACAAACATATCTTAATATTAAATTGCTTTATTTGAGGCTTCTTTGGGATTGGTTAGGTTAAGTTACGTTAAGTTGGTTTTTTAAACAGATACAAGCTAATGGTGTAGCCCCATATAAGGAAAGACGCGTGCACCTAATTTCTAAGTTTTTCGTTCGTATCTTTGCTGCTTTCTGAATCTGAATTCTAGGCCGTAAACGTGTGGAACCATTGTGGTAAACAATGACAATAATCTATATTTTCCAAAGTTGCCAAGTCAGCTATGCTAAAAACAGACAATATTAGCAGTTACCAAGACGTCTGCCCTAGTTCAGACTCTGGATGTAGCATGCGTTGCCAATAATTTGGCCAGCAGACTCTGGATGTTGGATGAATTGCCAATAATTTGGCCAGCAGACTCTGGATGTTGGTTGGGTTGCCAATAATTTGGCCAGCAGACTCTGAATGTTGGATGGGTTGCCAATAATTTAGCCAACAGATTCTAAATGTAGGATACGTTGCCAAAACTTTGGCCATCAGATTGTGGATGTAGGATAGATTGCCAAAAATTTGGCCAGCAGAGAAGAGAACAAGAACAATTGCACTACGTCAGCAATCGTAGAACAAAAGTACATGGATGTACCTCCTCCAAACAAAATGACAATGTTTAATTAGCAGCTATACCAGTTATGCTAAAAACAGTCAATACTAGCAGTTACCAAGACGTTTGCCTTAGCTTAGACTCTGGATGTAGCATGGGTTGCCAATAATTTGGCCAGCAGACTCTGGATATTGAATGGGTTGCCAATAATTTGGCCAGCAGACTCTGGATGTTGAATGGGTTGCCAATAATTTGGCCAACAGATTTCAAATGTAAGATACGTTGTCAAAACTTTGGCCATCAGATTGTAGATGTAGGATAGATTGCCAAAAAGTTGACCAGCATAGAAGGGAACAGGAACAATCGCACTGCGTCAGTAATCGAGGTGTTTTTGATTTAACGATCCAACATAGAACAAAAGTACATGGATGCACCTCTTCCAAAGTGGGGTAGTTATAATATCAATTTTATGACAATGTTTCATTAGCAGCTATACCAGTTATGCTAAAAACAGTCAATACTAGCAGCTACCAAGACGTTTGCCCTAGTTTAGACTCTGGATGTAGCATGGGTTGCCAATAATTTGGCCAACAGACTCTGGATGTTGGATGGGTTGCCAATAATTTGGCCAGCAGACTCTGGATGTTGGATGGGTTGCCAATAATTTGGCCAACAGATTCTAAATGTAGGATACGTTGCCAAAACTTTGGCCATCAGATTGTGGATGTAGGATAGATTGCCAAAAATTTGCTCAGCATAGAAGAGAACAGAAACAATTGCACTACGTCAGCAATCGAGGTGTTTTTGATTTAACCATCCAACGTAGAACAAAAGTACATGGATGCACCTCTTCCAAACTGGGGTAGTTATAATATCAATTTTATGACAATGTTTCATTAGCAGCTATACCAGTTATGCTAAAAACAGTCAATACTAGCAGCTACCAAGACGTTTGCCCTAGTTTAGACTCTGGATGTAGCATGGGTTGCCAATAATTTGGCCAGGAGACTCTGGATATTGGATGGGTTGCCAGTAATTTGGTCAGCAGACTCTTGATGTTGGATGGGTTGCCAATAATTTGGCCAACAGATTGTGGATGTAGGATAGATTGTCAGAAATTTGGCCAGCAGATTGTGGATGTAGGATAGGTTGCCAAAAATTTGGACAGCAGAGAAGAGAACAGGAACAATCGCACTACGTCAGCACTCAAAGTGTTTTTGATTTAACCATCCAACGGGGAACAGGAGTACATGGATGCACATCTGTCAAACTGGGGTAGTTATCGTATAATATCCATTTTATGACAATGTTTAATTAGCAGCTATACCAGTTGAACTTCAAATAACACTCTTGGTTGTTGCTTGAGAATTGAAAACACAATTTTCTTCTTCGTCTGTACCTACAGCTTGTCCAATATTCAATCATCTTAGTATGAAGTAGTAAATTGTGTTAATATTTTCCAGAACTAAAGTTATAGTATTTTTAACAAAATGAGTCTGCAAAAATTTACATACATATTCATGGCTGGAACAATTTAAAAAACCTAAACTATTAAACTACTTTTTCACTCAACTTGGCATTAAAACAAAATTGAAATACAAATCTTGTCCACTGAAAGCAAGAGGATTAAAAAACCCAACGCGTTTCGATGGTTAAGCTATCATCTTTGGAGAGATGCTGAACAAGATTTGTATTTTAATTTTTAAAGATAATCAAGGATCAGTCCATTTCACAAAAAAATACCATATTTTAGCTTTTGAAAGCCTCAAAAGTTAACACAGTGGTCTTTGATATAGTGATGGTTTAACCTCTTTACCACATCGTTAATTAGTAATAAAAAGGTAACACGTATTGTGCTTGTTAGAGTCAGATTATCTGGAGAAATTCGCTTCATACTTTTGGTGCAATTGCCAATGTGGTAGGAGGGCAAAACCTTCTTTTGCTACAGCTTTTCTTTGATTGAAAATCTTCCACTACAAGAGTCGTTCAATTTAATCCAGTTCAGGTTTAAATGAACGTCTATGCTGCAGTTTTTGCATGTAGTAGAAACTGGCATCTGTGTCCCGCTATTGGTATAAGGCAATCATTTCTTGCACCTCTGGATAGACTGTTATTTAACACGGAGATTTCGCATGCAGTAGAAGCTGGCATCATTGTCCTGCTACGGTATACGACACTCATTTCTTGCGCCTCTAGATAGACTATTATTCAATATTAAGGACAAAAATATGAGTGGCTAAGTCAAACAGCGTATTGTGATAAAGTTTTTAATGAATGGGGTCATAAAACCCGCTGAAATGTACAGAAGATTTCAGGCTTAGTACCAGAGATTACCTAGTACCGTTCGCAGTAAGACATTTAGTCGCAGTAAGACACTTGGTCACAAAAGGCGTGGTCTTTTTTCAATGCACCCGCGCAATGCACATTCCAAACAATCCTACGGGATATTACCAGACACTCCCTATAGTTTTGACTTGGCACCAAGTGATTTCCCCCGCTTTGGACCCAGAAATTCCTTGGAGAAAAACATTTCACCACTGATGATGAAGGGAATATTGATGTCCTTCAATGGTTCCCTCCCAATAATAAAACTTTGCATTCCAGGATATACTTCTTTCGAAATCGAACCGTGTCAAAGAACTACTAAAAGTGTTTTGAACACTTTTAGTAGTTCTTTGACACGGTCCAATCCCTGAAGAAGTATATCCTGTACTGACTCTGGCCGTGGAAGCATTCGTTATCATTTGCATTCCAGGGTTTAGTTAAATGCTAAGTTAAGTATGCAAGTGAAATAAAACCTAAATAGTAAATCCATGCATCCCTCCAGGCGTGTAAGTGAATCATAGGTACCTGAACTACCAACAGCTGAAAAACTGCCACCTAGCGAAGTTGTTGCTCTCTAAGTGGTAGCTGGGATAAGTGTATACGCTGGAGGTTGTGTGGAAATATAAACTTATTTTCCACACTTTAAAATATGTTTTTCTATTTGCATTTTTAAAAAAAGTCCCGGATTGAGTGAAACGACCCTCGTATTGCCATTCTATGATTCTTATACGTTTTTAAACAATTACTGCTCCAAACCATGTTTGTTGAAGAAACTGTCCAACAAAAATTATTCATAATCAGTGCTTCATACTATACCACTGTAGCACAAATCTTACTCTTCTTCGCTCTCATCTATGACGGATTCTACTTCTTGTTCAGGATCGTTATAATCTTTCCATAATGGTCCATAGCTTTCTTGATATGTTTCATTGGGCTTATTTTCGGGTTTTAACTTTGGATTTTGTTTTGCAATTTTGTTCACTCTTGTTTTTATCTTCCGGAGTGTTTGGCATACTAATAAACATAAAGGATCCCCTAGTTTAAAAGAAGCAATACTGCAAGTAAATGTGCGTTTAAACAGGGGATTAAGTTAGGTCATCACTTACCAGTGGGAAAATAAAACTAAAATGGCGAAGTATTTTAATTTGTTCATCACGAACGAATGTAGTCTGAGGTTAAACTTTCATAGTCATAAGTCATACTGGTTAGGCGTGAGTGATAAATCAAGGTTTAATATATTTAAAGAACTTTTGAATAAAATTGATTTATGGGCTAATATAAATATCCTACACAGATTTGATAAAATTATCGAAAGTTTGAGAGTGTTATCGACACACAATGTGTCTTAGGGATTTATTTTCACTACAGTTTAAAGCAGGAGTGGGCTAAATGTTTCGCCAGCGAACCAAATACAATTTTCGTATTATAACCCCAGCCGGAATATAACAAAATTTTAACTTTAAACTAGAAAAGTTTACTCTAAACCAATGGTTCCAAAACTTTAAATTTCTGCTGCAATTTGAGTTTTTTTTTTGAAATTTTAATCCTAAAATTGAAATACAAATCTTGTCCCCTGAAACCAAGAAAGATTAACAAACACAACAAAGGTTGTTCTAATGCGTTTCAATAGCCAAGCTATCATCTTCAGAGAGATAGAGTATCACTTTAGTAACTAGATATTTCGTAAATAGTTAATGATTAGCCACATTTTCCCTGATAGGTTAACTAACAAACCATTTTAATGAATTAATAAATGAATTTTTGAATGATTGTTTAACAAACACTGAGCTTCGATATATTTTAATTAAAATTTTTCCTGCATTTGATGCTACTATAAAAATCGTTAAAATTTTGCATATTTGACTCAAGTTATTTAACTGGGCTTTCTCGCCTTCTACCCTTTTCTACAAATCTCATAAACTTCTAAGTTACGCTTTGCTCAGTATCTCTCTGAAGATGAAAGCTTGGATATCGAAACGCATTAGAGCAAACTCTGTTGTGTTTTTTATTTTTTTTGGCTTCAGGAGACAAGATTTGTATTTCAATTTTTGACGATAACCAAGGAACAGTCCCTTCCACCAAAATTTTAATCCTATTCTCAAGTGCAAGTAGAATGCAACCTAGACAATGTTATGCAGCCCTCTAAGTGAATCTTAGGTAGCCAAACTGCCAACAAATGAACCACAAACGCTTAGCAAAGCGATTGTGCTCTGGGAAAGTCCCAGAAGATTAGATTATTATGCACAAACCACTAGGTTTATTATTTGTTATTGTTCTGCAGATTAAAATATAGTCTTCTGGGACTTTTCTAGAGACCAATCGTTTTGGTAACCGTTTGTGGTCCAGCTGTTGGTAGTTTGGCTACCTATGATCCACTATACACGCTTAGAGGGCTGCATAATGTAGTCTAGGTCTATTGGTATACGACACTTGTTGGAGTTGTCCACAGTTTCTCTAGGGACCAATAGATGGCGGTACCTAATAGTTACATGGACCACTGATTCTGTGGTATTTACTTGCCAGAACATTTGGTAACATTTAAGTTACTCTACGAAAGTTCCCAGAAGACAAGGATTCTAATGCACAGACCAATAGGTTTGAACATTTATTAAATTCTCTAGGGACTAATAGATGGCGGTACCTAATAGTCACATGGACCACTGATTCTGTGGTATTTACTTGCCAGAACATTTGGTAACATTTAAGTTACTCTACGAAAGTTTCCAGAAGACAAGGATTCTAATGCACAGACCAATAGGTTTGAACATTTATTAAATTCAATGTTTGGAAATCGAAAAACAGTTTTGATCTTATTAGATATAACAAGATTGAAACCGGTCTTTGGTTCCCAAATTTTGAATCCTACAAATGTTCAAATCTATTGGTTTGTACATTAGAGCATTTAAGTTGATTATACTACCAAACTGATTAAATATAATAAAATCGAAACCTGTTTTTGGTTTCCAAACATTTAATCTGATAAATATTCAAATCTATTGGTCTGTGCATTAGAAATTATTCGCAAATCTTGACCTTTTAAAAAAAGCAATTTTTTTAATCTATTTTTGAGACATTCAAACCTATTTCCAAATTTCGAATTTTTCTCGAAATTTTTTTGACTTTTCTTTAAAAATTCGTCCATTTTCAAAGTTTTTATTTGTTAGAAATTCGGCCATTTCTAAAAATTGACCCCTTTGAAGCTCGATTTCTGTTGATTTTTTTCTTAAATTTCGTCACTCTCATAAGATTTCGATTTTTCTCTCAAGATCGTTTCTAACAAAATTTTTAATTCATGCAAACTTTTCTTCGAAATTTCTCAAAATTTGACCTTTAGTGATATTTTGTCACTTTCACAAGATTTCGATTGTTCTCTCAAGATCGTTTCTAACAATATTTTTAATTCATGCAAATTTTTCTTCAAAATTCGTCGCTTTATCGAAAATTTGACTTTTTTCTAAATTATTTTTCCTTAGTTGTAATTTTATTCCCTAAGTTTGTTTTTGGTAACTGTCTTTAAGGAATTTTGTCTTTTTTTAAAGTTGGGTTTTTTTGGAAATTTAGATTTTAATTTCGATCTATTTTGAATGTCAAACTTTTTTGAATGTCGACCTTTATTAAATTTCGACCTTTTTTGAATTTCGTCTTTTTTTTTAAATTGATCTTTTCTTAAACTGGTAGCATGAGTCCCTCAAAATTCGCATAATTTTCAAAATTTCTAACTTTATTTCCAAAACTTAACTGTTTTCTCACAAACTGATTTTCTAACGGAAAATCCAACCAAGATATTTGTTAAAATGATCACCTTTTATTAGAAATTTTAATTTGTTTTAAATCTGTTTTTGTTTCGTAAATTTTCCCAAAGTATGGCGTTTTCCTGGAAGTGCTAAGTTTTATTTCAAAAGTCTTCAATATTTTTTTAAACTTCAATTTTTGCCCCCAAAATTTATATGGAAATTTCGACTCTTCTTTGAAATTATTCTTAAATTTTATTAGGATGAGTAGCTCAAAAAATTTCGTAGAATTCTGGTTTTTTTCTGCATTAAACCTTGTTTGACAAATTTGGACATTTGCCTCGAAATTCTTTTTTATCGAAATTTCAACTTTTTAAAAATGTTTGTCCTTTTTTTTTAATTTGACTTTATTGTCGAAATTTCTCAAAATTTGACCTTCAGTGATATTTTGTCACTTTTACAAGATTTAGATTTTTCTCTCAAGATCGTTTCTAACAACATTTTTAATTCATGCAAATTTTTCATCGAAATTTGTCGCCTTATCAAAAATTTTACTTTTTTCTCAATTATGTTTCCTTAGTTGTAATTTTATTCCCAAAGTTTGATTTTGTTAACTTTTTCTAAGAGATTTTGTCTTTATTTAAAGTTTAGTTTTTTTTGGAAATTTAGATTTTAATTTCGACCTTTTTTGAATGTCGAATTTTTTTGAATGTCGACCTTTTTTAAATTTTGACCTTTTTTGAATTTTGACTTTTTTTAAATTGATCTTTTCTTAAACTGGCAGCATTGGTCCCTCAAAATTTGCATAGTTTTCAAAATTTTTAGCTTTATTTCCAAAACTTAACTGTTTTCTCACAAACTGATTTTCTAACGGAAAATCCAACCAAGATATATGTTAAAATGATCACCTTTTATTAGAAATTTTAATTTGTTTTAAATCTGTTTTTGTTTCGTAAATTTTCCCAAAGCATGGCGTTTTCCTGGAAGTGCTAAGTTTTATTTCGAAAGTTTTCAATATTTTTTTAAACTTCAATTTTTGCCCCCAAAATTTATATGGAAATTTCGACTCTTTTTTGAAATTATTCTTAAATTTTATTAGGATGAGTAGCTCAAAAAATTTCGTAGAATTCTGGGTTTTTTTCTGAATTGAACCTTTTTTAACAAATTTGGACATTTGCCTCGAAATTCGTTTTTATCGAAATTTCAACTTTTTAAAAATGTTTGTCCTTTTTTTTTAATTTGACTTTATTGTCGAAATTTCTCAAAATTTGACCTTCAGTGATATTTTGTCACTTTTACAATATTTTGATTTTTCTCTCAAAATCGTTTTTAACAACATTTTTAATTCATGCAAATTTTGCATCGAAATTTGTCGCTTTATCGAAAATTTTACTTTTTTCGAAATTCTTTTTCTTTAGTTGAAATTTTATTCCCAAAGTTTGTTTTTGGTAACTATCTGTAAAAAATTTTGTCTTTTTTTAAAGTTTGGTTTTTTTAAAAATTTAGATTTTAATTTCGATCTATTTTGAATGTCGAACTTTTTTAAATGTCGACCTTTTTTAAATTTCGACCTTTTTTGAATTTCGTCTTTTTTTTAAATTGATCTTTTCTTAAACTGGCAGCATTAGTCCCTCAAAATTTGCATAATTTTCAAAATTTTTAACTTTTTACTTAACTGTTTTCTCACAAATTGATTTTCTAACGGAAAATCCAACCAAATTATTTGTTAAAATGATCACCTTTAATTAGAAATTTTAATTTGTTTTAAATCTGTCTTTGTTTCGTAAATTTCCCCAAAGTATGGCGTTTTTCTGGAAGTGCTAAGCTTTATTTCGAAAGTCTTTACTATTTTTTTATATTTCAGTTTCTGCCCCCGAAATTTATATGGAAATTTTGACTCTTTTTTGAAATTATTTTTAAATTTTATTAGGATGAGTAGCTCAAAAAATTTCGTAGAATTCTGGTTTTTTTTCTGCATTAAATCTTTTTTGACAAATTTGGACATTTGCCTCGAAAGTCTTTTTTTAACGAAATTTCAACTTTTTAAAAATGTTTGTCCTTTTTTTAATTCGACTTTATTGTCGAAATTTCTCAAAATTTTACCTTCAGTGATATTTTGTCACTTTTAAAATATTTCGATTTTTCTCTCAAGATCGTTTCTAACAACATTTTTAATGCATGCCAATTTTTCTTCGAAATTCGTCGCTTTATCGAAAATTCGACTTTTTTCTAAATTATTTTTCCTTAGTTGTAATTTTATTCCCAAAGTTTGATTTTGTCAACTTTTTCTAAGAGATTTTGTCTTTTTTTAAAGTTTGTTTTTTTTGGAAATTTAGATTTTAATTTCGACCTTTTTTGAATGTCCACCTTTTTTAAATTTCCACCTTTTTTGAATTTCGACTTTTTATCAAAACTGTAAACAGTAAATACTCTTCAGTAATTCGTCCCCATTAAATAGACTACATTAAATAGTCTCTGAGAAAACATCTATTTTAAACAGATAAACAAATAAGATGGTAATTTCATAAGTTATGTTTTGCAAACTTTGGTACAGAACACTAAAAACAATTAATATTACGAGTCCTTTTTTTAAAACTGTAAACAGTAAATATTCTGCAGTAATTAGTCCTTATTAAATAGTCTACATTAAATAGTCTCTGAGAAAACATCTCTTGTAAACAGACAAATAAATAGGGTGGTAATTTCATAAGTTATGTTTTGCAAACTTTGGTACAGAACACTTACAACAATCAATATTACGAGTCCTTTTTTTAAAACTGTAAACAGTAAATATTCTGCAGTAATTAGTCCTTATTAAATAGTCTACATTAAATAGTCTCTGAGAAAACATCTATTGTAAACAGATAAACAAATAAGATGGTAATTTCATAAGTTATGTTTTGCAAACTTTGGTACAGAACACTTACAACAATCAATATTACGAGTCCTTTTTTTAAAACTGTAAACAGTAAATATGCTGCAGTAATTAGTCCTTATTAAATAGTCTACATTAAATATTCTCTGAGAAAACATCTCTTGTAAACAGACAAATAAATAGGGTGGTAATTTCATAAGTTATGTTTTGCAAACTTTGGTACAGAGCACTTACAACAATCAATATTACGAGTCCTTTTTTTAAAACTGTAAGCAGTAAATATTCTGCAGTAATTAGTCCTTATTAAATAGTCTACATTAAATAGTCTCTGAGAAAACATCTCTTGTAAACAGACAAATAAATAGGGTGGTAATTTCATAAGTTATGTTTTGCAAACTTTGGTATAGAACACTCACAAAAATTAAAATTTCGAGTCCTTTTTCCAAAACTGTAAACAGTAAATATTCTGCAGTAATTAGTCCTTATTAAATAGTCTACATTAAGTATTCTCTGAAAAAACATCTCTTGTAAACAGACAAATAAATAAGGTGGTAATTTCATAAGTTATGTTTTGCAAACTTTGGTATAGAACACTCACAAAAATTAATATTTCGAGTTCTTTTTTCAAAACTGTAAACAGTTAATACTCTCCTGTAATTAGTTCCCATTAAATAGTCTACATTAAATAGTGACCTGAGAAAACATCAATTTTAAACACATAAACAAATAAGGTGGTAATTTCATAAGTTATGTTTTGCCAACTTTGGTACAGAACGCTAATAACAATTAATATTTCGAGTCTATTTTTCTAAAATGAGTTATATTACTTGATTTTAATATTATTATATGATAGAATAGACGTTTTACTGTGATCTGAACAATGGAGGCTTTGTACGATCTCTTAATTTTTTCTCGATGTTATCTTTAATCCTTTGGTAGATTGGAAATTGTCTCTCGAAGGAGCTGCAATAAAAAAATTAAGTGAAAATATTATGCATCGAAATAGGACGTAGATAGCAAAAGTATTTATAATGCACAATTTTCGCTACTTACTCGTCGTCGAATATATCTTTTTTAATTTCTTTTTTAGCCTTTTCCGGATCAAATTCGCTGTAAATTACAATTTCATTGATTATTCTTCATGTTACTTTAACTTACCCAAAGTTTTTTAAAGTTATGTCAATGTCGTTATCGAATAAATGCTCAACACTAGCAGGATCAAACAACGCCTGTAAAGCCAATTTGATAGCGTAGTAAGTTCGACAGAGTGCGAGGCACATAGGACTACTTGGTTTAATAAAAAAGCTGAAATAGTAGTATTAAGAAATTGATTAATGTGAGCGATTTATGAAGAGTTCTTTTTATTTAAAATTCGCTAATTAAGCTCTGACGTTAACAGGAGATACACGTTGGTAACGCGTGGTGGTAACCCGCGATGGTAACGCGAAACGACTGACATTTATCCAAAAACTTTCTTAAAGAAGTTCCCATTTCAATTAAAATTTTCAAAGCGTTGGGTCGATTAAGAGAATAATCTGAAATTGCTTCGTTTGTTACTGAACTTAAAATATGTTTGTTAATGAACGTAACTGGGATACTTGTGTATAACGAGTTGTATCGATTACTGACAATAAAAGAGTAAATAAAGAAGAAGAAGAAGAAGAAGAAGAAGAAGAAGAAGAAGAAATAAAAGGATCTAAAAAAACGTTACTGTTTTAATGTCAGCTTCTGTTACGTTGTTAATGACTGTAACTGCAATATTTGTGTATAATGAGTTGTATTGATTACTAACAATAAAAGAATAAATAAAGAAAAAGAAAAATCTAAAAAAACGTTACTGTTTTAATGTCAGCTTCTGTTACGTTGTTAATGAACGTAACTGCAATATTTGTGTATGATGAGTTGCATTGATTACTAACAATAAAAGAATAAATAAAGAAAAAGAAAAATCTAAAAAAACGTTACTGTTTTAATGTCAGCTTCTGTTACGTTATTAATGAACGTAACTGCAATATTTGTGTATGATGAGTTGCGTTGATTACTAACAATAAAAGAATAAATAAAGAAAAAGAAAAATCTAAAAAAACGTTACTGTTTTAATGTCAGCTTCTGTTACGTTGTTAATGAACGTAACTGCAATATTTGTGTATGATGAGTTGCATTGATTACTAACAATAAAAGAATAAATAAAGAAAAAGAAAAATCTAAAAAAACGTTACTGTTTTAATGTCAGCTTCTGTTACGTTGCTTATGAACGTAATTGAAATATTTGTGTATAATGAGTTGTGTATAACAAGTTGTATTGAGTACTAACAATAAAAGATTAAATAAAGAAAAATAAGAAATAAAAAAAAAATCTAAAAAAACGTTACTGTGTTAATGTTAAATTTTGTTAGTTTTTTGGTAATGAACGTAACTGCAATTCTTGTAAATAATGAGTTATATTGATTACTAGATATAAATCTTCAAGGAAATAATTTAAAAAAAATGTTACTCTTTTAATGTTAGGTTCTGTTATGTTGTCTTTGTTATTTATAAACTATTTAATCAAATCATGTTGCAAAAAAAGTATCAAAAAAATATTCCTACTTACCCGCTCAAGCTTGATGGCAAAAGTAAAAATATTAATATTTTATTCATTTTTTTCTGAAAGAAAGTTGCTCTAAAATGTACATGTAATAAAAAAAAATTTTGTTGCCACTTTTATTACTTACAAGCTCAACAGTCAAGGATCTATAAAATCCCACGTATGATATGCATTCAAAAGTATTTTTATAACCAAAATGAGTGCACTTTACAGAAATCTTCGCATTAGTTGCCCGCTTGGTTGCTGCACTATTTACAATTTACAATTGGTACTATTTACAATTAGTTACAAATTTAATTAAACGTAAATAAAACTTTAAAAAATATCAAATTCTATAAATGAATTCAAGAGATAACTAAAACTTGATTTAAAAGTTAAAATGTCAGAAAAAAAAACATATTTGAGTGTAAATTGTAAATTCCAGAAAAAAAAGGGAAAAATTCAATGAAAGTCGCGCCCAAGAACGTATTATGACTACTCACTGCAGTATTAAATATGTATGTACTAACGCTGTATGTACTAATACTTCAGTGAGTGTTCAATAGACCAAATTAAACTATTTTTTATTTATTTTGTTGAAATTTTCAAACTTTTGTCTTGGTACAAAAAAATTGGAATACAAATCTTGTTCTCTGAAACCAAGAAAAATTAAAAAGCTCAACAGAGGTTGCTCTGACGCGTTTCGCTAGCCAAACTATCATCTTCAGAGAGATATCTCAGGTATTTCTCTGAATATGATAACTTGGCTATCCAAACGCGTTAGAGCAACCTGCTCTAACGCGTTTCGAGAGCCAAGCTATCATCTTCAGAGAGATATCTCAGGTATTTCTCTGAATATGATAGCTTGGCTATCCAAACGCGTTAGAGCAACCTGCTCTAACGCGTTTCGAGAGCCAAGCTATCATCTTCAGAGAAATATCTCAGGTATTTCTCTGAAGATGATAGCTTGGCTATCCAAACGCGTTAGAGCAACCTCTGTTGTGTTTTTCAATCTTTCTTGGTTTCAGGGAACAAGATTTGTATTTTAATTTTAAAAGATAACCAAGGACTAGTCCGTTCCACAAAAAAATATCTAACTGAATATTTTCTTTTATTCAATGCAGTGGCGGCTCGTAGCCAAAACTAATGGGGATGCTGCGACAATAATTAGCATTTTAAAATTTTTAATATTTCGACTGAAAATGTCGACAGTTTCACGACGTTACTTTTCGAAAACTTTAGATTTCCTGTCAATGAAAACTTTTGATAACGTCGCGTTTTTTAAAATGTTGGCTTTTTTTCCAAATTTCGACTGTATTGCAAAATTTAATTTTTATCGTTTGAAAATTCTTACTTTTTCTGAAAATGTAAATTTTTTCAAATCTGGATTTTCGACTTTTTAAATTTTCGACTTTTTTTAAAACGTTATCTTTGTTTATAATTTTTTTTTGGAAAATTATAATTTTTTATTGTAAATTTCGATTCTTAATAATTTCGACTGGTTTTTATTTAAATGTCAACTGTTTTTCGAAATTTGGACTTTTTTTGCAGTTTCAATAATTTTTTGATTTTTTTTGTTGTTAAAAATTCCTTATTTTAGAAATTCTTTTAAAATTTAGATTTTTTGAAAATTTTGAAATTTTATGAAATGTTTAACATTTTTTTCAAATAATTTTTTTGACCTAAAATTTCAACTTTTTAAAAAATGTTCCACTTTGATTCAAAATTTTAACTACCAAAAATTTAAACTTTTTCCAAAATTTTCGATATTTCGACCTTTAAAAACCTCGATCTATTTGATAATTTTCGCTTGTTTTCAATATTCTGGTTTCGAAAATTTTGATTTTTATTGAAAAGTTGAGTGCGAATTTCCCAACTATTCAAAATTTAATTTTTTTTAAAATTTCGAATTATTTCGTAAATTCGATAAAAGATCTCAAGTCTTTTGGAAATTTTGATATTTGTTTTAATTTCGATTATATATTTCGACCTTTTCTTTTTAAAAATTTCTTCTTTTCCAAAATTTTGGCTTCTTTTGGACATTTGAAAGGTTTTGAAAATTTCTGCCTTGTCTACAAATTTCGATTTTCTTAATTAAAAATTTTAACCTTCTCTTTAATCTGCACTTTTTTGAAATTTTCGACTCTTTATTTTAATTCCAACTTTTTTGAAAATTTCGGGCTTTCTCAAATGTTCGAAATTTTCAAAATTTAAGTCATTTTTCAAAATTTAAAATTTTTAGAAAACTTCAAAATTTAAAATTTTTAGAAATCTTAAAAATTTTTATCATTTTTTTATTTCAATACTTTCAAAATTTTGACATTTTTTACAAACTGTCGATCCTTTAATTGAAAATTGTGATTTTTTTTAGCTCAGACATTTCCTAAAAGCTTTTATTTCGTAAAATTTCGACCCCATCCCCAGTCTTACTCAAATGTTCGAATTTTTCAAAATTTCAGTCATTTTCCAAATTTTAAAATTTTGGGAAAACTTAAAAATTTTTACCATTTTCTTAATTTCAACTATTTTCAAAATTTTGACATTTTTTACAAACTGTCGATCCTTTAATTGAAAATTGTGATTTTTTTTAGCTCAGACATTTCCTAAAAGCTTTTATTTCGTAAAATTTCGACCCCATCCCCAGTCTTACTCAAATGTTCGAATTTTTCAAAATTTCAGTCATTTTCCAAATTTTAAAATTTTGGGAAAACTTAAAAATTTTTACCATTTTCTTAATTTCAACTATTTTCAAAATTTTGACATTTTTTAAGAACTGTCGATGCTTTATTTAAAAATTGTAATTTTTTTAAGTCAGACATTTCCTAAAAGCTTTTATTTCGTAAAATTTCGACCCCATTTCAAAACTTCGACTTTCTATTCAAAATTTCGAAAACTTGACTTTTTTTGAAAAGATTGAACTTTTTAAAAGTGTAATTTATACATTTTTTAAACATTTCCAATTAAATCTTCAACTTAAAAGAAAGGATTTTTTTTAAACTAGAGCTATTGAAAATTTAGACTTTTTTCAAAATTTTACCTTTCCAAAATTTCAACTTTTTTGATAATTACGAATTATTCGGTAATTTTGAGTTTTCTTCAATATTCAAAAAATTCAGTTATTTTCAAAATTTAATTTAAAACTCTGCAATTTATTTTAAATGTCAATATTTTTCCAAAAATTTGTTTTTTATTCACATTCGCAAATTTATTGAAAATGTCGCCCATTTTAAAAATTGAAATTTGTTTTTAAAAAACTTCGACTTTTCTAATAATTTTAGCTTTATTTTTTAACAGTGGTAATGTTTTTCTTTTTAAATTTATATTTTTTGAGACATATTTCGAAATAACACTCGAATTAAAAAAAACTAATAACAAAAACTTCTATTTTTAAAATTGAGCAAAGCTTTGAAACAAATTTTCTAAAAAAACTTGCATTTTATGTACAAATAAATTGCCAAAATTTGAATTTTAGTCACAAAAAATTGGCTTCAAGCTGGAATATTTGATTTTTGCAATTTCTCTGGAACTTCAAAATTACTAGAAAAAAATTAAATTAGAACAGTAAATTGTTAATGAATTTTTTTTAACATTTTGATTAATTTTAATTTCAAAATTTTGAGACTCTTCTAGAAATGTTGACTCTTTTTTTCAAAAATTTCAGTAATTCCCACTTTAAAAGTCGAAATTATGGGAATATTTTTGACAATTAATTTATTTCAAAAGATTTTTTTGTTTTTTTAATTCCGAAAATGTTATTTTTTTTTGAAAAAGGTTGTTTACTAATAAGAAATTTTAACTTTTTCTAGAAATGTGATCTGTTTTCGCTTAAAATTGTGAGTTTAATTTTTAAATTTCGATCTTTTTTTTATCGAAATTTAAATTTTAAATTCGAACTTGAGAATTTCAAGAATAAACTTAACCTTTCTAGAAAAATTGGAAATTTCGATTTAGAATTTTCTTTGGTCCTACAGTAGTAGTATTTTTTTAGAGAAATATCAAATTATAAAAAAGGTTGAAATTTACAAGGTTGATTTTTCTTGAAATTTGAATATTTTTCTCAAAGTTTTCTTATTTTCTATGCAAATTTAAAGTTTGTTTTTCCTAAACTTGTACGTAATAATGTTCAAATTCTTATCAAAATTATGAAATAAAATGAACTTTAAAATATTGAAATTTCGTTAGAAAACTTAAATTTCCAAAGCAAATTGGAGAGAAATAAAAATTTCTACAAGAAAAAATATTTTCAAGACAAAATATCCAGGTAAAGTCAAAATTATGGAAATATTTTTGACAATTAATTTATTTCAAAAGATTTTTTTGTTTTTTTAATTCCGAAAATGTTATTTTTTTTAAAAAAGGTTGTTTACTAATAAGAAATTTCAACTTTTTCTAGAAATATGATCCGCTTTCGCTTGAAATTTTGAGTTTAATTTTTAAATTTCGATCTTTTTTTTTATCGAAATTTGAATTTTAAATTCGAACTTGAGAATTTCAAGAATAAACTTAACCTTTTTAGAAAAATTGGAAATTCCGATTTAGAATTTTCTTTGGTCCTACAGTAGTAGTATTTTTTTAGAGAAATATCAAATTATAAAAAAGGTTGAAATTTACAAGGTTGATTTTTCTTGAAATTTTAATATTTTTCTCAAAGTTTTCTTATTTTCTATGCAAATTTGAAGTTTGTTTTTCCTAAACTTGTACGTAATAATGTTCAGATTCTTATCAAAATTATGAAATAAAATGAACTTTAAAATATTGAAATTTCGTTAGAAAACTTAAATTTCCAAAGCAAATTGGAGAGAAATCAAAATTTCTACAAGAAAAAATATTTTAAAGACAAAATATCCAGGTAAAGTCAAAATTATGGGAATATTTTTGACAATTAATTTATTTCAAAAGATTTTTTTGTTTTTTTAATTCCGAAAATGTTATTTTTTTTTTTGAAAAAGGTTGTTTACTAATAAGAAATTTCAACTTTTTCTAGAAATATGATCCGCTTTCGCTTGAAATTTTGAGTTTAATTTTTAAATTTCGATCTTTTTTTTTATCGAAATTTGAATTTTAAATTCGAACTTGAGAATATCAAGAATAAACTTAACCCTTCTAGAAAAATTGGAAATTCTGATTTAGAATTTTCTTTGGTCCTACAGTAGTAGTATTTTTTTAGGGAAATATCAAATTATAAAAAAGGTTGAAATTTACAGGGTTCATTTTTCTTGAAACTTCAATATTTTTCTCAAAGTTTTCTTATTTTTATGCAAATTGGATGCTTATTTTCCCTAAATTTATACGTAATAATTTTCAGATACTTATCAAAATTACAAAATAAAATGACCTTTAAAATATTAAAATTTCGTTAGAAAACTTAAATTTCCTAAGCAAATTGGAGAGAAATCAAAATTTCTACAAGAAAAAATATTTTAAAAACAAAATATTCAGGTAAAGTCGAAATTTCAAAAAAATTCTTTGTATAAAAGGTTTAGAGATAAACAGAAATTGCATAGGGAAAAAAAATTAAAATTTCTTGGAGCAAAAATCGAAATTTGAAAAAAAAATTGAATTATCTTTACAAAAAAGTCGAAAGTTTTTGTTTTCCTCAAAATGTTGAAATTTTTATAGAGCTTTTAGGGTTTTTTCCAAACATTTTTTTGTCAAAATTACAAAATAAAACGAACTTTAAATTGTCAAAGTGTCGTAAAAAAACTTAACAATTTTTAAAGCAAATTAGAGGAACACAAAGAAAAATCTGGAGAAGTTGAAATTTCAATAATTTTTTCAAAGTTTTCTTATTTTTATGCAAATTTGAAGTTTGTTTTTCCCAAACTTATACGTAATAATTTTCAGATTCTTATCAAAATTACAAAATAAAATGAACTTTAAAATATTAAAATTTCGTTAGAAAACTTAAATTTCCAAAGCAAATTGGAGAGAAATCAAAATTTCTACAAGAAAAAATATTTTAAAGACAAAATATTCAGGTAAAGTCGAAATTTCAAAAAAATTCTTTGTATGAAATGTTTAGAGATAAACAGAAAGTGCATAGGGAAAAAAAATCAAAATTTCTTGGAGCAAAAATTGAAATTTGAAAAAAAAATTGAATTATCTTTACAAAAAGTCGAAAGTTTTGTTTTCCCCAAAATGTTGACATTTTTATAGAGCTTTTAGAGTTTTTTCCAAACATTTTTTTGTCAAAATTACAAAATAAAACGAACTTTAAATTGTCAAAGTGTCGTAAAATAACCTAACAATTTTTAAAGCAAATTAGGGGAACACAAAGAAAAATCTGGAGAAGTTGAAATTTCAATATTTTTTTCAAAGTTTTCTATTTTTATGCAAATTTGAAGTTTGTTTTTCCCAAACTTAAACGTAATAATTTTCAGATACTTATCAAAATTACAAAATAAAATGACCTTTAAAATATTAAAATTTCGTTAGAAAACTTAAATTTCCAAAGCAAATTGGAGAGAAATCAAAATTTCTACAAGAAAAAATATTTTAAAGACAAAATATTCAGGTAAAGTCGAAATTTCAAAAAAATTCTTTGTATAAAATGTTTAGAGATAAACAGAAATTGCATAGGGAAAAAAAATCAAAATTTCTTGGAGCAAAAATCGAAATATGAAAAAAAAATTTGAAATATCTTTACAAAAAAGTCGAAAGTTTTGTTTTCCCCAAAATGTTGACATTTTTATAGAGCTTTTAGAGTTTTTTCCAAACATTTTTTTGTCAAAATTACAAAATAAAACGAACTTTAAATTGTCAAAGTGTCGTAAAAAAACTTAACAATTTTTAAAGCAAATTAGGGGAACACAAAGAAAAATCTGGAGAAGTTGAATATTTTTTTCAAAGTTTTCTTATTTTTATGCAAATTTGAAGTTTGTTTTTCCCAAACTTATACGTAATAATTTTCAGATTCTTATCAAAATTACAAAATAAAATGAACTTTAAAATATTAAAATTTCGTTAGAAAACTTAAATTTCCGAAGCAAATTGGAGAGAAATCAAAATTTCTACAAGAAAAAATATTTTAAAGACAAAATATCCAGGCAAAGTCGAAATTTCAAAAAAATTCTTTGTATAAAATGTTTAGAGATAAACAGAAATTGCATAGGGAAAAAAAATCAAAATTTCTTAGAACAAAAATCGAAATTTGAAAAAAAATTTGAAATATCTTTACAAAAAAAGTCAAAATTTTTTGTTTTTCCCAAAATGTTGAAATTTTTATGGAGCTTTCAGGGTTTTTTACCAAACATTCTTTTGTCAAAATTACAAAATAAAACGAACTTCAAATTGTCAAAGTGTCGTGAAAAAACTTGACAATTTTGAAAGCAAATTAGAGGAATACAAAGAAAAATCTGGAGAAGTTGAAATTTCTAGAAGAAATTGTAAGAACAACACTTTCAGGAAAAATGGAAATTTCGAGAAAATTTCTTTTTATAAAATATTTAAGAAAAATGGAAACTGCAGAAAAAATTAAAATTTAAAAAAAAAATCGAAATATCTGAAAAAACTCGAAATTTTTATACAAAGTGAAATTTGAGGTAAAAATTCGATTCGTATTAACTTATTTTTTAGAGAAATAGTAAAATGGGAGATGAGTTCGATTTAGATTTTTTCTCGAAATTGTAGTTATTTTCTCAAAATGTTAACATTTTCAAAGTAATTTGAGTTTTTTTTAATATGTTGATTCCTGCTCGAAATATCGATTTCTTTTTCAAAACTTTACAAAAATTAGTTTTTGAAAATGTGATTTTGATTAAAATTAAAAATAAAATAGGTTTTTAAATGTCGTAACTTCGTGAAAGAAACCTAAAATTTTTGTGAAATGAAATCAAATAAATTTGAGCTTTTTTTTTAATATGTTGATTCCTGCTCGAAATATCGATTTCTTTTTCAAAACTTTACAAAAATTAGTTTTTGAAAATGCGATTTTGATCAAAATTAAAAATAAAATAGGTTTTTAAATGTCGTAACTTCGTGAAAGAAACCTAAAATTTCTGTGAAATGAAATCAAAGAAATTTGAGCTTTTTTTTAATATGTTGATTCCTGCTCAAAATATCGATTTCTCTCTCAAAACTTTACAAAAATTAGTTTTTGAAAATGCGATTTTGATCAAAATTAAAAATAAAAAAGGTTTTTAAATGTCGTAACTTCGTGAAAGAAACCTAAAATTTCTGTGAAATGAAATCAAAGAAATTTGAGTTTTTTTTAATATGTTGATTCCTGCTCGAAATATTGATTTCTTTCTCAAAACTTTACAAAAATTAGTTTTTGAAAATGTGATTTTGATCAAAATTAAAAATAAATAGGTTTTTAAATGTCCTAACTTCGTGAAAGAAACCTAAAATTTCTGTGAAATGAAATCAAATAAATTTGAGCTTTTTTTTAATATGTTGATTCCTGCTCGAAATATCGATGTCTTTTTCAAAACTTTACAAAAATTAGTTTTTGAAAATGTAATTTTGATCAAAATTAAAAATAAAATAGGTTTTTAAATGTCGTAACTTCGTGAAAGAAACCTAAAATTTCTGTGAAATGAAATCAAATAAATTTGAGCTTTTTTTTTAATATGTTGATTCCTGCTCGAAATATCGATTTCTTTTTCAGAACTTTACAAAAATTAGTTTTTGAAAATGTGATTTTGATCAAAATTAAAAATAAAATAGGTTTTTAAATGTCTAACTTCGTGAAAGAAACCTAAAATTTCTGTAAAAAGAAATCAGAGAAATATTAAAATTTCTGCAAAAAATTGTGTAATGAAAAGTGTTCTGAAAATTTTGAGAAAAAAGCTCGTGAGCCAACTTGGGGGTGCTGCAGTTCCACAGTGCCCATACGCCAGCCGCCACTGATTAAGAGTATATTTTGTCGTCAATATTTCGAGATTTGTTTCAGATTTGTTGCACGTTACTTTCTATAATTATTAGCTCATTTTGTTAAAGATATTGCAGAAACGTAAATTTTTCTAACTTTGTTAAAAATCGCTCAAACGTTTTGTGAACAGAAGAAACACAAACGTTCTTTTTCATTTTTGGATCATGACTCCTCTTAGATCATTTCATATATTTCATCTTACCGTAAATTTAACTCATTTAAATAATAATATAAATATTCTAACGTGTTATACTTTTTAATTTGGTGGTTAACAAGCTTTGACCCCAAACACGATCCCCAATTTTTTTTTTAATTTTTCATTTAAACCCCCATAAGTCAAAATTGGTTGAAGTTCACTTGAGTCATAACAGACTCCAGGTATTTTAGGTTTCAATTGTCTACATTAGTATCTAAAAAAATTAAAATACAAATCTTGTCCCCTGAACCCAAGAAAGATTAAAAAACACAACAAAATTTGCAACCTTTGTTGCGTTTTTTAAATCTTTCTAGTTTCAGGGGACAAGTTTTGTATTTCAATTTTTGAACATAACCAAAGACCAGTCCATTCCACCAAAATCCTATCTTTGATTCAAATAAATAATTTGACGTGACAGCAAATCAATCTAAACTGTATGTAACTTCAAAATGTCTTCTTTTTGCAGAGAATTCAAAGCATACATCAAGAGACAAACCAATTTGAAATCCAATGAAGATAAGAAAATCATCATCAAGGTTGTTCTAACACGTTTTACTTTGTTGTGTTTTTTAATCTTTTTTGGTTTCAGGGCATAAAATTAGTATTTCAATTTTTGAAGATAACCAAGGACCAGTCCGTTCCACCAAATTAGTTCCTCAGACTCAGACAATTTGGTGCCTTCATATTTCCATAATTTTGGTACAGAAAACTAAAAGCAGCTGAATTTCCAATGAATTAGTAAAATTAACTTATATTACTTGATCTTAAGATTATTATAATAGGATATAAATTTTACTGTGAACGCAACAATGGAGGTTTCGTACGTCTTGTACGTCTGGAACGTTTTCTTAATAATTTATTCACTGTGGTGCTATTTGTAATCCTTGCATAGGCCTCCAATTGTCTGTCAAAGAACCTACAATAAAAAAATAACAATTGAGAAACATTACGTGTTGAATTACAATTTAAATAATAACACAAATTGGCCAAATATTTATAATTTTTGTTACTTACTCTCGTTCTATTGGATCTTCTGTCGTTATTTCCTCAAGTTTTTCTGGAGCATATACTCTGTAAATTACACTTTCCCTATTTATTTTTCATGTTATTTTAACTTACCCATGGCCTTTCAAACTTATATTATTCAGTGTTTGGTTATTTAATAAGGGCTGAACACTTCCAGGATACAAAAACGACTGTAAAGCGTATTTGATAGCGTAGTAAGTTTGACATATTGCCAGACACAAGGGATGATTTTGTGAAATAAAAAAGCTGAAATCATAATACAAAAATCACATTTAACATAAGCGATTTGTCAAAAAATTGAAACCCCTAAAGTATTGGATCGAACATAAATATTTGTCTGAAGATTGAAATACAACTCTTGTCCCCTGAAACCAAGAAAGATCTCTTTGAAGATGATAGCTTGGCGTTAGAGCAACCTCTGTTGTGTTTTTTTTTTGGTTTCAGTGGACAAGATTTGTATTTCAATTTTTTAAGGTAACCAAGGGCCAGTCCCTTTTTTTGGTAGAACCCAAGAAAGATTAAAAAACACAACAAAGTTTGCAACCTTTGTTGCATTTTTTAATATTTTCTGGTTTCAGGAGACACATTTTGTATTTTAATTTTTGAACATAACCAAAGACCAGTCCATTCTATCAAATTCTTATCTTTGATTCTAATAAATAATTTGACATGACAGCAAATCAATCTAAACTGTATGTAAGTCTGAAATGTATTCTTTTGCAGAGAATTCACAGCATACATCAAGGAACAAACCAATTTGGTCCTTGATTATTTTCAAAAATTGAAATACAAAACTTGTCCCCTGAAACCTGGACATTTTGTGTTTCAAGGACCACCAAAATTGTCCAAAGATTGGCTATGAAAACGCGTTAGAGCTAACGTTGTTGTTTTTAAATTTTTCTTGGTTTCAGGGGACAGGATTTGCAAAACAATTTTTGATGAAAAGTGCCAGTCCCTTCACAAAAAATTTATATTAAAATAATCTTCGTTTTTTATTTTGCTTAGAATCAATTAATGTAGCTCCAATTGTTTGTATATAGAAAATTATATCATTTATTGGCATCAATAAATTTACAAAGATGTTGAAATCTATAAAGGAAGACGTCCAGATCCATACAGAAAGGCGTCAAGATTCATAAAGAAAAACGTCAAGATCCATAAAGTAAGATATCAAGATTCGTAAAGAAAGACGTCAAAATCCATGCTGTTTTAAGATTAGGTTCTATTTTGTGGTCTTTTATTTTTTAGGTGCTACTTTATCACATTTTGGTATAATGACACGTTACAAAGAAAATATTGCCACTTACCCGCTCAAGGTTGAAGGTAAAAGTAAAAATATCAATATTTTATTCATTTTTCGAAGAAAGTTACCTTAAAATGTATAGTTGTAATAAAGAAAAATCATTTATTACCTATTTTATTACTTACAAGCTTAATAATCAAAGATCTATAAAAATCCCACATATGGTTTGCATTCAAAAGCATTTTAACAACCGAAATGGATACATTCAGTTAAGTGTTTACAGAAAATTTTTACAATTTTTACCTTTTTAGTTTCCTTATAGTTTTTTTCTTTGATGGAACGAACTGGTCTTTGATTACCTTAAAAAATTGAGATACAAATCTCGTCCCCTGACACCAAGAAAGATTAAAAAACACAGCAAAAATTGCCAAGCCATCATCTTCAGAAAGATACTGAGTATCCCTCTGAAGATGATAGCTTGGCTGTCGAAACGCGTTAGAGCAACCCTTGTTGTGTTTTTTAACCTTTCTTGGTATCAAGGGACAAGATTTGTATTTCAATCCTTAGAGTTTGTTCCCATTTTTGTTACCATAAGTATGAAAGTCAAATTTTTTATAAGTTGTATAATTTTATTATTAAAAAATATCCAAATTTTTAAATAAATTCGAGATTTAACTTGAAATGATTTTTAAAAATAGAGAATTAGAAACATTTTAGTGTACAAACTGTTGTTTCAGAAAAAAAAGTCGAAACTTCGAAAAAAATCGGTCAAGAGTGGATTAAGCTCGCACAATCAACCTTCTGCATCAATGCTATCCGAGTGATAATTTTAATGAAACGAACTGGTCCTTGGTTATCTTCACAAATTGAAATACAAATCTTGTCCCCTGAAACCAAGAAAAATTAAAAAACACAACAGAGGTTGTTCTAACGCGCTTCGACAGCCAAGCTATCATCTTCAGAGGGATACTGAAGATGATAACTTAGCTATCGAAACACGTTAAAGCAACTTTTGTTGTGTTTTTTAATCTTTCTTGGTTTCAGGGGACAATATTTGTATTTCAGCCACCCCAGTGGTCAATAACTATTTATTTAATTGGAAAATCTTATCCCACTAATGAAAAACGAATGGATTGGCTCTTTTCAAATGGATACTATTATATAGTCGTTCGAAAAATTCATTGAACCGGCGGCTGTCACAATCTAACATTTTTTTTTCATACTTTAACTCACTCGTAAAGGGTAAACCCATTATGTCTTCAAAGCGAGTAGGATGCGGAAACAAGGATAGATGGCGATGAACCGCCTCCTTAAACAAGGATAGGTTGTATTTTTTGGGGAAAATTCCTTTCGGTAACGAGTTCCATAGCTTGGGAGTTCTATAGAAAAAAAAATCTCTGTAGACAGAAGTCCTCACCGTGTCAAGCTGGACCCCACAGGAATTTTCTCTCTGAAGATGACAGCTTGGCTGTCAAAACGCGTTAAAGCAACCTTTGTTGTGTTTTTTACACACATTCAAAAAATATGTTTCTTTCTGAAGATGACAGCTCGGCTATAGAAACGCGTTGTTGTGTTTTTTAATCTTTCTTGGTTTCAGGGGACAAGTTCTGTATTTCAATTTTTGAAGATAACCAAGGACCAGGCCGTTCTTTCGAAAAATGCAAATTTTTTCAAGTTTTGTATCAAGGGTCCCCCCTTTGAACTTTTTTCGTAACTTTAAACTCTCATATTTTCGAAACCAAAAGTCGTAGCTCAATTTGGTTTTCGGATTTGTAATCTACGGGTCAAAGTGCGTATAATAGTGTACTTTAAAATCCTAAAAAATGTATTTTGATTTTCGACCTTAGGAAATTTGGCAAAAATTGAAAATTTCGAAATTTTACAGGCTTGTATCTCGTAAACGGATAGATGTAGCCCAATTTGGTTTTCAAATTCCTAATCTACGTCCCGAAAACTCTATGAAAATGCAATAAACTTACTTTCGAAAAATGCAAATTTTTTCAAGTTTTGTATCAAGGGTCCCCCCTTTGAACTTTTTTCGTAACTTTAAACTCTCATATGTTCGAAACCAACAATCATAGCTCAATTTGGTTTTCGGATTCGTAATCTACGGGTCAGAGTGCATATAATAGGGGACTTTAAAATCCAAAAAAATGTATTTTGATTTTCGACCTTGGGAAATTTGGCAAAAATTGAAAATTTCGAAATTTTACAGGCTTGTATCTCGTAAACGGATAGATGTGGCCCAATTTGGTTTTCAAATTCCTATTCTACGTCCCGAAAACTCTATGAAAATGCAATTAACTCACTTTCGAAAAATGCAAATTTTTTCAAGTTTTGTATCAAGGGTCCCTCCTTTGAACTTTTTTCTTAACTTTAACCTCTCATATTTTCGAAACCAACAGTCGTAGCTCAATTTGGTTTTCGGATTCGTAATCTACGGGTCAAAGTACCTATAATAGGGGACTTTAAAATCCTAAAAAATGTATTTTGATTTTCGACCTTAGGAAATTTGGCAAAAATTGAAAATTTCGAAATTTTACAAGCTTGTATCTCGTAAACGGATAGATGTAGCCCAATTTGGTTTTCAAATTCCTATTCTACGTCCCGAAAACTTTATGAAAATTCAATAAACTCACTTTCGAAAAATGCAAATTTTTTCAAGTTTTGTATCAAGTGTCCCCCCTTTGAACTTTTTTCGTAACTTTAAACTCTCATATCTTCGAAACCAACAGTCGTAGCTCAATTTGGTTTTCGGATTCGTAATCTACGGGTCAAAGTGCATATAATAGGGAAATTTAAAATCCAAAAAAATGTATTTTGATTTTCGACCTTGGGAAATTTGGCAAAAATTGAAAATTTCGAAATTTTACAGGCTTGTATCTCGTAAACGGATAGATGTAGCCCAGTTTGGTTTTCAAATTCCTATTCTACGTCCCGAAAACTCTATGAAAATGCAATAAACTCACTTTCGAAAAATGCAAATTTTTTCAAGTTTTGTATCAAGGGTGCCCCCTTTGAACTTTTTTCGTAACTTTAAACTCTCGTATCTTCGAAACCAACAGTCGTAGCTCAATCTGGTTTTCGGATTCGTAATCTACAGGTCAAAGTGCATATAATAGGGGACTATAAAATCCTAAAAAATGTATTTTGATTTTCGACCTTCGGAAATTTGGCAAAAATTGAAAATTTCGAAATTTTACAGGCTTCTATCTCGTGAACGGATAGATGTAGCCCAATTTGGTTTTCAAATTCTTATTCTACGTCCCGAAAACTCTATGAAAATGCAATAAACTCACTTTCGAAAAATGCAAATTTTTTCAAGTTTTGTATCAAGGGTCCCCCCTTTGAACTTTTTTCGTAACTTTAAACTCTCATATTTTCGAAACCAACAGTCGTAGCTCAATTTGGTTTTCGGATTCGTAGTCTACGGAACAAAATCTATCGGATAGGGAACTTTTAAACCTTAAATAATAACTTTTGAATTTTGACCTTGGAAAATTTCGGGGTTTGTATCTCGCGAACGGATAGTCGTAGCTCAATTTGGTTTTCAAATTCTTATTCTAGGTCCCGAAAACTCAATGAAAATGCAATACAATTATTTTCGAAAAATGCAAATTTTTTTCTAGTTTTGTAAGAAACGTCCCCCCTTTTGGACTTTTTTTCTATCTTTAAACTCTCATATCTTCCAAAACAAAAGTCGTAGCTCATCAAGCTATCATCTTCAGTATCTCGTTAGTATATCTGTGAAGATGATAGATTGGCTGTCGAAACGCATTAGAGTAACCTCTCTTGTGTATTTTAATCTTTTTTGGTTTCAGGGGACAAGATTTGTATTTCAATTTTTGATATATATAATAGGATCAATCTCAACATCAAAAATTAAATTTCCGAACCACCAACAGCTGGACCACAAAGCGATTGGTCTCTACGAAAGCCCCAGAAGACTAGATTTTAATCCACAGAACACTACCAATAATAAAGATATTGGTTTGTGCTTAATAATCTAATCTTCCGGGACTTTCCTAGAGAGCAACCGCTTTGCTAAGCGTTTGTGGCTCAGTTGTTGGCAGTTCGACTACCGATTCACTATACATACAGATTCACTATACATGCTAAGAGGACTATATTACTGCACTCTAGGTTGTATTCCATTTGCATCTCACTTCGTTATTGACTTTATTTGATTTATTTAATTTAAGAAATAAAAAAACCAATAAAAGTGCATACAAATATGAATACTTCGCAAATAAATTACAGAGAATATCTATTTGATTTTATTTATTATTTATTACTATCTATATGGATTTTGTCTGAGATTTTTAGTTTTTTTAATAAAATTGAGCCTTTTTTCGAAATTTTGATTTTTTTATTTGATATGTCGAGTGTAATTTTAAAAGTTAAAAGAATTGAAATGACGAGTCCACAAATTTTAAAATCAAGATATGAGTATTTACTAATTTGCAGTTACAGTTACTAAACCCAAATTAATAAAATGTCGAGAAGGAGAACGTTGAATTTCTAAAAAAATTCTATGAAATTTCCCAAGATTGTTAAAGAATTTTAAATATAATCCAGGAATTACAATAAATTTTCGAATATTTGACGTCTTGTCCAAATATTCTCCACGTTTCGAGTTTAGCAAGAGGAAGTAAAAAACAAAAAACTTATTAAAAACGATTCTCAGAAAATCTTGAAACGCTTCAAAGTTTTATTAAATCCCTATTTAACTCGAACTTTTCTTATGATATTTCGCTGCAGCCACAAAATGTTTTAAACAATGAAAATGTTAATATAGCTTCATTAACTTTGTCAAGACTTTTTCCAGAATTCTAAATTATAAACTTCATCTTCAGAGAGATACTGAAGTATCTCTCTGAAGATGACAGCTTGGCTATCAAAACGCGTCAGAGCAATCTTTGTTGAGTTTTTTAATCTTTTTTGGTTTCATGGGACAAGATTTGTATTTCAATTTTTGAAGATAACCAATATGTTCCACCAAAATGTATGACTTTTTCTAAAATTTTAATTCCAAAATAAAAATTAGCCTTCTTCATAAGAATAATGACTTTTTTTAATATTTGGACTGTAATCACCAAATTTTTATTTTTCTCTCCAAATTTCTACTCAAATTTACAAAAGTATGATTTTTTTAATGCTAGACTTTTTCTAAATTTCTACTTTTTTCCATTTTTTCTTAAACTTGATCTTACAAAATTAAAAACTTGAAGTGAAAATTTTGAAAAGGTGTTATTGATAAATTTAGTTTTGCTTTTTCGAATTTTTGACCCCAAATTTGGAATTTTTTTAAAAATGTTTATCATTTTTCAATCCCAAAATCAAATTTGTGGTTAAATCTGAAATTCATTTGTCAATTTCTAGTTTTTTTATTTTGAATGTTCTTTATTTGAAGTAAGAATTTTTAGAAGGTGTTACTGATAAATTTAGTTTGTTTTTTCGAATGTTTGACCCCAAATTTGGATTTTTTTAAAAAATGTTTACCATTTCTATCATAATTTTGACCTAACTTCATGTTACAACAACATTCGCATCTCAGTCTTAAAACAGGAACAATTGGGAACATTTTAAATATAAATTTTGATTTTTTAAAATTTTCACGTTTTTTTGCAAACTTGCACAAAGAAGTGGAAACGTTAGGCTTGAAAGTTATAATTTTTTCTCAAAATTCAACCCAAAAATCGAATTTGTGGTTAAATCTAAAGTTTGTTTTACAATTTCGAGTTTTTTTTTAAATTTGAATTTTCTTTATTTGAAGTGAGAATTTTGAGAAAGTGTTATTGATAAATTTAGTTTGTTTTTTCAAATTTTTGGCCCCAAATTTAAAATTTTCCTAAAAATGCTCACCATTTCTTTCATAATTTTGATCCAAAATTTATGTTACCACAACATTCGAACTTCAATCTTAAAGCAAAACAATTGGGAACATTTTAAATATAAATTTTGATTTTTCAAAATTTTTACGTTTTCTTGCAAACTTTTAGAAAAAATGTGAAAACATTAAGCTGAAAAGAAATAAATTTTTCCCAAAATTCAACCCCAAAATCGAATATGGGGTTCAATCTGAAATTCGTTTAACAATTTCCAGTTTTTTCAAAATTTGAATTTTCTTTTTTAGAAGTGAGAATTTTAAGGTGTTATTGATAAATTTACTTGGTTTTTTCAAATTTTTAAATCCAAAGTTAGAATTTTTTTAAAAATGTTGACCATTTCTTTCATAATTTTGATCCAAAATTTATGTTACCACAACATTCGAACTTCAATCTTAAAGCGGAACAATTGGGAACATTTTAAATATAAATTTTGATTTTTAAAAATTTCCACGTTTTCTTGCAAAGTTTTAGAAGAAAAGTAAAAACGTTAAGCTCGAACGAAATAATTTTTTCCCAAAATTCAACCCCAAAATCGAATTTGTGGTTAAATCTGAAATTAGTTTAACAATTTCGAGTTTTTTTCAAAATTTAAATTTTCTATTTTTGAAATGAGATTTTTGAGAAGGTGTTCTTGACAAATTTGGTTTAGTTTTTCAAATTTTTGGCCCCAAATGTAATATTTTTCTAAAAATGTTCACCATTTCTTTCATAATTTTGATCGAAAATTTATGTAACAAAACATTCAAACTTCTATCTTAAACCAAAAAAATTGGGAACACTTTAAATATAAATTTTGATTTTTCAAAACTTTTACTTTTTTTGCAAACTTTCAGAAATAAAGTGGACGCGTTAAGCTCGAATGAAATAATTGTTTCCCAAAATTCAACCCCAAAATCGAATTTGTGGTTAAATCTGAAATTCGTTTTACAATTTCAAGTTTTTTTTTTAATTTGAATTCTCTTTATTTGAAGTGAACATTTTAAGAAGGTGCTGTGATAAATTTGGTTTGTTTTTTTATATTTTTGACCCCAAATTTAATATTTTTTAAAAAATGTTTACCATTTCTTTCATAATTTTGATCAAAAATTTATGTTACCACAAAATTCGAACTTCAGTCTTAAAGCAGAACAATTGGGAACATTTTAAATATAAATTTTGATTTTTAAAAATTTCCACGTTTTCTTGCAAAGTTTTAGAAGAAAAGTGAAAACGTTAAGCTCGAACGAAATAATTTTTTCCCAAAATTCAACCCCAAAATCGAATTTGTGGTTAAATCTGAAATTAGTTTAACAATTTCGAGTTTTTTTCAAAATTTAAATTTTCTATTTTTGAAATGAGATTTTTGAGAAGGTGTTCTTGACAAATTTGGTTTGGTTTTTCAAATTTTTGGCCCCAAATTAAGAATTTTTTAAAAAATGTTCACCATTTCTTTCATAATTTTTACCCAAACTTATGTTACCACAACATTCGAACTTCAAACTTAAACCAGAACAATTGGGAACCTTTTAAATATAAATTTTGAATTTTTCAAAATTTCCACGGCAAACTTGCAAAAAAATGGAAACGTTAAGCTCGAAAATGGAAACGTTAAGCTCGAAAATGGAAACGTTAAGCTCGAAAATGGAAACGTTAAGCTCGAAAATGGAAACGTTAAGCTCGAAATAATTTTTTCCCAAAATCAACCCCAAAATCGAATTTGTGGTCAAATCTGAAATTCGTTTTACAAGTTCGAGTATTTTTTTGAAAATTTGAATTTTATCTTAACCTAATCGAAGCCAGACTAGTTTTATGGTGGAAATTGAAACCTAGACGATTGGTCTCTACTTTGGACCTGCCCCCCCCCCCCCCCCTATTAAATGCTCTGGTGCGTGCTCCTATGGTCAATTTATAATGACAACAAACGAAAAATAAAACGCAAATAAAATCGATTCGTACATGCTGCTTTGTGAATTAAATTAAATATTAACATGAACTCGTGGGTTTATTTCAGCGAATTAAATATCGCCTACTACTTTTTGAAAAATAAAATACCTATTGTTTTGCCGAATTCAGTTGTGTTTGCCAAATCATCTGTAATGTATAAATTGACAATTATTGCCACCCTATATCTACCTTTGTTGGTTATAGGGTAAGTACATCGAGGGCCTCTACTTGATATTTTTTTTGACTTTAGGTTCAACGACAGAATTACTGATTATTTTGTAATAAGTCACTAATATTTCAAAAGTGATCAAATATCCCAAAATGCTTGGTCTTAATATAACTCACTTTTTTTTGGCGCATTATTTATTATTATTATTATAAAAAATGAAACTTGTACACAGTTTAAACTGCAAAGAAAGTCCAACATATTTGTTTGGATCATGTGAAACTAGAAACGTCTCGCAATTGCAAGGCTACTTTATAAGTGACAATACAATGGGACTATTAATGAATATTCATTATTCCTAAATTAAGTTTAATAATAAATACAATGACATAATGAAAATTCTATAATGTGTCGATAATTTTAAATTGTCTGGTTAGTTTTCGCTTTACTGCATCGTCGACTGATTATATATGAGTCCTTTTGGCTGTTATTACGTCAATCAATGACCACATCTTCAAAAATATTCAATTCAATTCAAACACCTATATCTTCTACAAGAGTTTTATTTTTTTTGGAATTTTTGTCAAAATTTAACGTTTCCTCAAAAGTTGTAAAATGAACATGTTAAAACAGATATGTGTAGTCTAGGTTGGTGCTTATTAGTTTTTGAATTTTTATGCCCTTAATGCTTTTAAATTGATAAAAAAAATCCTGAAAATTGCAAAGTTTCATATTAAAATAACATGGGGAAATATGTTACTTTCGTAAAAAACTTTGAAGATAAATCGGACTACCTTACAATTGAGATCGAGAGCTGAAAATTTTCAGGGAAAGTTTCTTATCAATTTGAAAGAATTTAAGCCCCTGCGAGCAAAAAATTAAAAACAAGGATGACCTCCAATGTATTCGAATAATAAAAATATAATGAAATGTTTCACACAAAGAAAAAATAAATATTTTGTTAATATCAATAAACTGATAAACATTTTAAAAGTGGCAAAATTCAAGATCGAATGTTTTAAAGATTTTAATTATTACGGTTTAGGTAAAAGATTCTTGGTACTAAAAAACAGATTCGCTCATAATTTTTTTGATTTGAAAGAAAAGTTAAATTTTTTGATCATCTAACATTTATTGAAGTATTGCAATACAAATCTTCAAAAATTGAAAGACAGAACTTGTCCCCTGAAACCAGGAAAAATGAAAAAACACAACAAAGGTTGCTCTAACGGGTTTCGACAGCCAAGCTGTCATCTTCAGAGAGAAACGCGTTAGAGCAACCATTGTTGTGTTTTTTAATTTTTCTTGGTTTCAGGGGACAAGTTCTGTGTTTCAATTTTTGAAGATAACCAAGGACCAGTCCGTTCCATCAAATACAAATCTTGTCCCCTGAAACTAAGAACGATTAAAAAATACAACAAAGGTTGCTCTAGAGAGCAACAAAGATTTCATTTCATCAGAAATGTCGTCTTTCTTATTGAGATTTCGAGACAGTTTTTATTATTGTTTTTTGTCAAATTTTATTTTTTCTGAAAGTGCCAAATCCAATTTATTTAAAATTATTACTTTAAACCCTTAATCTTGACTCAGAAATTTGAATTTTATTTTGAAATTTCGATCCAGATTCTGGAATTTTGATTTTGTTTCAAAATATTCAGTTTAAACGGTTATAAATTTATCGTTTTTTATTTAATTAATGATTTTCCTTCTATGATTCTTATTCTCACTTTTGTAGGAAATGTCGATTGTAAATTCGAAAGTTTAGGAAAATTTGTATTTAAGTAAAAACTTTCGACTTTTTTTCTGAAAAATTCGATTTCGATTTTGACTTTTTTTCTCAAAAATTCGATTTCAATTTTGACTTTTTTTCTCAAAAGTTCGATTACAATTTTCACTTTTTTTTTAGTTGTTCGTTTAAAAACTCAAAATTTCTTCCTTTGTTAGAATTTTTCGTCTTATATGTATTTTTGAAATTTCGACTTTTCCAAATTTTTTATAAGCTTCAAGTTATTTCGAAAGTTTGACGTTTTTTTCACAATTTAAAGTTTGCACTTACAATATTGTTTTTTTTCGAATAGTTTTTCTTATAAATTTTAAACTTCTTTTGTAATATTCTTGAATACGGCCCTGCCTTTTGCTGGCAATTGTGGTTTTGACCTTTTAGTGCATTTTTTAAAGGATTTTGCCTTATTAATTGGCATTATTTAATTATTCGTTTTTGCCTAATTTTTGTTCACTTTTTTCCCTTATTTGATTGTCCATAAAATCCGGTCTTTTGATATCTAGAGACCGGATTTTATGGACAATCAAATAAGGGAACACTAGATATCTAGAGACCGGATTTTATGGACAATCAAATAAGGGAACAAAGTGAACAAAAATTAGGCAAAAACGAATAATTAAATACTGTAAATTAATAAGGCAAAATACTTTTAAAAATGCACTAAAAGGTCAAAACCACAATTACCAGGAAAGACATTTGTCTAAGCATTTTAAAATACGACAAAATAGGACGTTTCTATTTTTTTTCCAAATTATCACTTGCTTCTTGACATTTTGAGTAAACACAAATTTTTTTGAAAATTTCGTATTTTACCTAACTTTGCGTTTGGCTTGGGGGCCAACTTGTGACACCGTAGGATAACTATTAGTCCTGACACTTAATCATTTTTATTATTTAATGTTTAACGTAATTTATAAATTGACTAAATCTAACATCAACAGTTACACTAAGCGATGAGTGTCACTCAAAATGTTATGGCAGGTCATTGGCACTCCATACATTTTGCATCAATGATATACAGTGTGTCCCACCGGGAATAACCTCGATTGATATCTAGCAAAGTACTTGTCCAAATATTTGGGATAGTTTCCTTGGACAGAATGAACAAAACAGTTTTTAAGAAAATTGAATTGTTCCCTGAAACCAAGAAAGATTAAAATTACAACAAAGGTTGCTTTAACGCGTTTCAATAGCCAAGCTATCATCTTCAGAAAGATACTGAGGGGACAAGACTTCAACTTTTGAAGATAACCAAGGACCAGTGCGTTCCATCAATAAAAATTTTTTTACGAAATAAAAACTAACTTATCAAATGGACATTTCCAAGAAAATACACAAGCAAAATTCGTCTTACACGGTTTAGGAGAATTGAGCTTAGAAACGTTAAAATAATCTTTAATTATCCCTTTATAAACTATATTATTGTAAAAAGAAAATTGATTAATTATTCTCAAAATCAATCTAATAAATTGCGATATAAACAAGAATTTTTGTATTCAGTTTTTTTTTTATTTTGTTTGCGGCAATCTAAAACAGATTGCCATTCCTTAATAGAAGGTACTGAAATTTAGGATTGTGAAAGGAGTGACCGGCGAAGAAAAAGCCAATAAACTGAATAAAAAAATATGAATACTTCGCAAATAAATTACGGAGAATATCATAAACAAGAATCTCAGAAATTGGTAAATAATTGCGCCTTACCACGTGACCACATACGTACACCTAGATCAACTGACGAAAATACATGGTGGTGAATTTGGGAGGCATTAATAACTAAAAAAAAAATACAAATGGTATGGCAGTTTAGGGAAAAATGAAAAAAATTCTTTTCAAAATACTGCAGTTGATTTATGGTAAAATCACCCTAGTTTCATTACGAAAAAACAAATATGGTTCATTAGTCGATAATAGAGGAAACCACGACCTATCTACAAATTACGTTTATTCCTGAATTCGTCTTATTTCTTTCCACTCAAGTTCCACAAATTGGACCAATATTTCGCATGCAAAGGGAGCCCCTAATAGAGATTTGTTTTGGCACTGGTACTAATTTGATATTCAAATCTTGTCTCCTAAAACCAAGAAAGTGTAAAAAATGTTATTTGGTTTTCAAGACTAAGAAGACAAATTAAATTTAAAAAAATGTTATTCGTTTTTTAAGACTAAGACAGATTAAAAAAACACAACAGCTGTACTAAGAGCAAGTGTTGTTGTGTTTTTAATAGTTTTGAAATTTCCTAGTTTCAGGATTCAAGGAACAAAATTTGTTTATCAATTTTTTGAAGATAATTAAGGACCAGTTCGTTTCACCACAAAAAAAAAATATATTAATAAGTGTAATATGGCAAACAGTTTCAGTTGATGACGTATGAGTGGCCATCGTTTCATAATTTTCCTTTGACGTAGAGAGGCACCTGAATTAGCTTAAGTTTTTTAGAAAAAAAGTACAAGTTAAAGAGATTTGCCCATCATTATTTTTGGTGCTGTATATGTAAATTGCAATCCAAGCTTTCCTTATAAATACTTCAAAATGTTTGCTGATTTATATCCAATTCAGTAGTCTTTGGACGTATTCAGATTTCCCTTGAGTTTTTTTCTGTCAAAGGAATCTGAGCATTATTTTGTTTGGTGTCGTATAACTCAAGTCGTTCATTATAAGTAATCAAAAATCTTGCTGATTTATAACCAGTTCAGCAGTCTTTTAACATATTTAAATTTCCCTCGAGTTTCTTCCTGTCAAAGGGACCTGATCATGAATCTCTTTAGTGTCGTATACATTATAAGTAATTAAAAATCCTGCTGACTTATATCTCCACTTCAGTAGTCTTTTAATATACAGGGTGTTACAAAAGTCCGGGCCGCTACTTCAGGAGCATATTCTACACATTAAAATATGAAAAATGTTGAAATACATTTTTTTCTTTAAATTGCCTCCTAACGGAGATATGACCATTTAAAGATGGCGCCCCTAAAGTGGTTTTTTTACTACAAAAAGTTAACGGTTAGTAGCAAAGTCATGAAATTGGGCAAGCAGTTAAAGAATTAAATTAGGCATATTTTCGTGTAACATATTTTTTAAATAAGCAGTAGCGTGGTGTGTAGGGGGTTGCCCGCGATTATTTTTTGCCGTAACTTTTTTGTATTGCAATGTTTCGACACAAAAGCGCCATAATCGTAAAAAGCAACATTTTTTATACAAAAAAGGTACTCTTTCTCAAAGTCGCTAAAAGTAACCGTTTCCGAGAAAAAAGCGTTTAAACAAAATTGTTGCATTTATTAGAATTCGTTTTGCAAATTTCTAATTTATCCACTACTAACTGCATTGATATAAAAATAGTACAAAATTAAAAAAAAAAAATCAAAGCAAGTGTTCGAAATTACTGCCCCCTGCAGCAATACATTGCTCGGCTCGTCTTCTAAGGGAACTCCTTACTCTTTCGCAAATGCCTGGTGTATTGTGAATCTGGTTGAACCCATTTTCAATTCGTTCACGAAGATCATTGATATTGTCAACTGGTGTAGAGTAGACGATCTGCTTTAGATGTCCCCATAAGTAGAAATCGAGTGGGTTGAGGTCAGGAGACCTAGCTGGCCATGGTATCGGACCTATCCTCGACCTATCCATCGTTGATGATAGTTGTTATTCAAAAATTCCCTAGCAACTGCACTAAAATATGCAGGTGCCCCATCGTGCATTATCCACATTCGCTGTCTTGTTATGAGTGGAACATTTTCAAGTAACACGGGTAACTCTGTTTGCAAAAAATGTCTATATGATGCTCCTGTTAACCTATGAGGATAAAAAAAACGGTCCAATTATAGAGTCCCCTATTATTCCTCCCCAAATGTTAAGTGAAAAATGTTGCTGATGTCTCGACTGAATAACTGCATTGGGATTTTCAACTTGCCACTGATGCATGTTGTGAAAGTTAAGTATCCCGTTTCTGGTAAAACCCGCTTCGTCCGTAAATAATATGAGCGATGGAAAGTTCTCATTTTCAGCGATCTTATGCAATAGCCAGTTGCAAAATTCTATTCTTGGAGGATAATCAGCAGCAAGTAACCCTTGCACTCTTTGAAAATGATAGGGGTAAAATTGGTAAAATTTCAAAATTCGCCAGATAGTTACGTGATTTACTCCTTCGGCTAAAGCAAGTTGTCTAGTGCTGACACATGGATCTTCTTCAACTCGCTGAAGCACACGCTCCTCTAAATTAGCAACTTCTGCGTTTGGCCTTCCAACACGTTCGCCTTTGAAAACAAAATTTCCTGTTTCACATAAGCGAGCATGAATTTTCTGGAACAATTTTTCTCCTGGTAGGTGTCTATTAGGAAAACGTTCAGCATAAAGTCGTCTTGCTTCAGCACGATTACAATTTGCAAGCCCGTACATTAAATGCATATCGGCCATTTCTTGATTTGAATAGTCCATTTTATCAAAATAATGAAAAGTTAAAAAACTACTACACTTACTATTGACAACAAAAAGTGCTAAAGTTTACAGCTTACGACCAAATTTTATCAGTGACACAACGTCAATCTCTGGTAGATATTGTCAAGTACAATTGTTTTCTTTACGATCAGTTTGCATGACCAACTTATTTTTTCTTATACAAATTAGTTAGAATTTCGAAGACGGGATAGGATTATTTAAACGCCTTTTTCTCGGAAACGGTTACTTTTAGCGACTTTGAGAAAGAGTACCTTTTTTGTATAAAAAATGTTGCTTTTTACGATTATGGCGCTTTTGTGTCGAAACATTGCAATACAAAAAAGTTACGGCAAAAAATAATCGCGGGCAACCCCCTACACACCACGCTACTGCTTATTTAAAAAATATGTTACACGAAAATATGCCTAATTTAATTCTTTAACTGCTTGCCCAATTTCATGACTTTGCTACTAACCGTTAACTTTTTGTAGTAAAAAAACCACTTTAGGGGCGCCATCTTTAAATGGTCATATCTCCGTTAGGAGGCAATTTAAAGAAAAAAAGGTATTTTAACATTTTTTATATTTTAATGTGTAGAATATGCTCCTGAAGTAGCATCCCGGACTTTTGTAACACCCTGTATTCAAATTTCCTTTGCGTTTTTCCCTGTCAAAGGGATCTGATCATCACTTTCTTTGGTGTCGTATAACCCAAGTTTTTCATTATAAGTAATCAAAAATCTTGCTGACGTATATCCAGTTCAGTAGTCCTTTAACATATTTAAATTTCCCTTGAGTTTCTTGCTGTCAAAGAAATCTGATCATCATTCTCTTTGGTGTCGTATAACCCAATCTTTCATTATAAGTAGCCAAAGATTTTGCTGATTTATTTCCAGTTCAGTAGTCTTTTAACATACTAAAATTTCCCTTGAGTTTCTTGCTGTCAAAGGTTCTGATCATTCTTCCTTTTTGTGTCATATAACTTAAGTCTTTTAATATAAGTAATTAAAAATCTTGCTGATTTATATCCAGTTCAGTAGTCTTTTAACATATTTAAATTTCCCTCGAATTTCTTCCTGTCAAAGGGACCTGATCATGATTCTCTTTAGTGTCGTATAGATTATAAGTAATTAAAAATCCTGCTGACTTATATTTAGTTCAGTAGTCTTTTAACATATTCAAATTTCCCTTGAGTTTCTCCCTGTCAAAGGGATCTGATCTACACTTTCTTTGGGGTCGTATAATCCAAGTCTTTCATTATAAGTAACTAAAAATTTTGCTGAGGTATATCCAGTTCAGTAGTCTTTTAACATATTCAAATTTCCCTCGAGTTTCTCCCTGTCAAAGGGATCTGATCTACACTTTCTTTGGGGTCGTATAATCCAAGTCTTTCATTATAAGTAACTAAAAATTTTGCTGAGGTATATCCAGTTCAGTAGTCTTTTAACATATTCAAATTACCCTTAAGTTTCTTGTTGTCAAAGGGATCTGATAATCACTTTCTTTGGTGTCGTATAACTTAAGTCTTTCATTATAAGTGCCCAACAATCTTGCTGATTTATATCCAGTTCAGTAGTCTTTTAACATATTGAAATTTCCCTTGAGTTTCTCGCTGTCAAAGGTTCTGATCATTCTTCCTTTTTGTGTCATATAACTTAAGTCTTTCATTATAAGTTATTAAAAATCTTGCTGATTTATATCCAGTTCAGTAGTCTTTTAACATATTTAAATTTCCCTCGAGTTTCATTCTGTCAAAGGGGCCTGATTATGATTCGCTTTAGTGTCGTATAGATTGTAAGTAATTAAAAATCCTGCTGACTTATATCCAGTTCAGTAGTCTTTTAACATATTAAAATTTCCCTTGAGTTTCTCCCTGTCAAATGGATCTGATTATTACTTTCTTTGGGGTCGTATAATCCAAGTTTTTCATTATAAGTAACAAAAAATTTCGAGTTTCTTCCTGTCAAAGGGACCTGATCATGATTCTCTTTAGTGTCGAATAGATTAAAAGTAATTAAAAATCCTGCTGACTTTTATCCAGTTCAGCAGTCTTTTAACATAGTCAAATTTTCCTTGAGTTTGTCCCTGTCAAAAGGGATCTGATCATCACTTTCTTTGGGGTCGTATAACCCAAGTCTTTCATTATAAGTAATCGAAAATCTTGCTGACTTATATCTAGTTTAGTAGTCTTTTAACATATTTAAATTTCCCTTGAGTTTCTTGTTGTCAAAGGGACCTGATCATCATTCTCTTTGGTGTCGTATAACCTAAGTCTTTCATTATAAGTAACCAACAATCTTTTTGATTTATATCCAGTTCAGTAGTCTTTTAACATATTGAAATTTTCCTTGAGTTTTTCGCTGTCAAAGGGTCAGATCATTCTTTCTTTTTGTGTCATATAAATTAAGTCTTCCATTATAATTAAGCAAAATTGTTGCTGATTTTCATCCAGTTCAGTAGTCTTTTAACATATTTGAATTTTCCTTAAGTTTTTTCCTGTGAAAGGGATCTGATCATCACTCTCTTTGGTGTCGTATAATTTAAGTCTTTCATTATAAGTACTGTGGTGAGTCGAGTTCTACTAAACTATTCTATTTCCTCGTTTGTTTTATTTAATTGAATTTTATTCAATATTTTTTTGGAAATATTAAATTTACAAATACTGTATTATAAAAATTCTTTGTAACATAACGTTTTGCGTGAGAAACAGATTTCTTAGCGTTCACAAATTAGATAAGGGTTATTTGTTAGGCCTGGTTTGTTTCAAGCCCAGATTTCCAAATTAAAGTAAAATAACATGTCAGTTTTGGAGGACCGCTGAAAAGTAGAGTAATAAATAAGGGTAACATGTCAATAACGGAGACCGTAGCAAATATCTCGGCAAGACCATGTGGTGATATACTGGAGGAATTTGACGTTCAAAAAACGCCCTTATAAACACGTACAATTGTAAGTTATTTAAATTTTAATTATCGAAGTAAAACTTGTAGGATAAGGGGATGGTATCATTCAAAATGGGTTTGCACTTTGATATGCACTTTAAGAATCCCTTTCAAAATTTATTTAAGCGCTAATTTGGATTAGGAATATTTAAATTAGTAGAAATTCTGCATCCTCATGCCCTCTAGCGAGATGCAGAGGATATCTTTCGGTCCCTAGAAGTTAAGGGTAGGGGGACGTGAAGAAAAAACACCAAAGACCAACTTTAAAGGAGTCAAATACTAAACTTCAATGAAACTAGTTATGCAAACGAGTACGAAATACGGGAGTTTAAAAAA